>CM041777.1:32405061-32725453 GCA_023374045.1 Limonium bicolor | reverse complement strand
GAGGGAGTGTAGGATTTATGAAAGTAGATGTGAAAAATCACTTGAGTAGAAAACGTGAGAAGGTGAGCATCATCGTGAGGCCACTTACTTGCAAGAGTACTTTAGGGTAAAAGCTGCCAAAACTCTCAGTTTTCTATGAAATTGAGGTGATAATGAGGAAAGGATTGCAACATTTTTGGGCTGATGCGAGGATGCAGATTGATATTCATTATTGGTGATGCTCTACTTTGATACAACTTTTAGGACAATTCAGCATTCGTCCTTTAGGTATGTGTGTCTTTGTTTATAATAACTTTTACCACTTATTTTTTATCATTTTGTATACTCATTAGGTTTCATTCTAACATTTATTTGTTTTAAAAAAACAAATTGCAGCGGTGTTTGTTGGTTTTCACCATAGAAAGACATGTGTGTTTGGTGCTGCACTACTGTATGATGAGACAATATAGTCTTTTATTTGGCTTTTCAGAACTTTCTTTGATGTATGTCAGATAAGGCTCTGAAGAGTATTTTGACAGATCAGTGTTTTCGATAGCTGCTTGCCAATTCGAGTTTGTTTTCCTTCATCTTTCCATGGTTTGGCACATGGCATTTAATGCAGAATGGTGACGAAATCTTGGATCTCATTTACTCGAGAATTCAAGACAACTTTGAATCAGTGATTTATGGCATGGAGACTGAGGAGGAATTTGACATGCTTGGATGGATTCTTTGGTTGATACTTATTCCTGGTAAACGTCCATATGGGTCATCCTGGTTGCAAAGACTATACAGCAAAAGCATCAGGGTCCTCTGTTTGGATGTGGAGGTATTTTAAGCTGGTATGCGTTCAACCCAACTCAGTGAATCTTTAATGGGTACATTCGAGGCTACTTGCAACCAGATTATAACTTGGTTCAATTTTCACATTTTGAGAGGATGATTGACTGAAAAGAGACACATTGAATTGAAAACTTGACTTTGATTCTATGAACCAAGTTCCAGATTACTTCTTTTATGCACAGCTCGATTGCATACAAGCGGAAAACTCTATACCCCTAGGACATTTGCAAGCTTTCAAAATCAGTTTAGTCGTATTGTTGCATACAGCTTATTCCGATGGATGCTAATGACAAGAGCAGCTGCGTCGCTTTTGTGGTTTAAAGTATGTGATGATGGTTCTCACTTGGATGAACGTATTGTTTCAGGGATTTGTGCTTCTGACTCTGATTCTACTACGTTGCATTGTTCATGTTTACTTTTGAGAGCTTCGGGATCTCTGTTGTCACATTTTGCGTGTGTGATGGATGTACTCGCTATCATGGATTGTAAATCTTTACGGAGATTCCATCTAAGTATGTTCTTCCTAGATGGACAAGAAGTGCCAGAGCAGCTGATGATGTTATTCTCCACTCCGCTAGCACCGGAGTCTTTAAACTGGAGAATGCCTATATTGGTACTAGTAGGAGGAGGCTGAATGAATATGATGACTAGTCAAGCATGTACTAGTTCAAATTTGATGATAAGTTTGCAGCTGAAGTTGATGCGCTTTCCATCGATTTAATGAGAGGACTAAGATTCATGAAAACACAGCTTCAAACAGTTGTTAGTGTTGCTAATTTAGAGACAGGTTCTTTATAAATTCTACCTTTTGATGTTATTATTTTTGTGACTACCTTTTTTGTTTTCACTAATGAGTTTTATCTTTTCTCTCTGTTTGTAGGTGATACTACTCGAGATTTCCCTGGTAAAACAATGAAGGTTGGAGAAAATCCAAACCGTTCAAGGAAAAGGATGAAAAGTCTTGCTGAGAGAGTAGGTTACGAAAAAACTCAAAGGGGGAAAAAATAATTTCAAGCTGTTGAAAAAGATTTTTGAGTTCTTTAAACATAATCCCCCCACCCCCCCCCCCCCCACCCCCCCCCCCCCCCCCCCCCCCCCCCCCCCCCCCCCCCCCCCCCCCCCCCCCCCCCCCCCCCCCCCCCCTCCCGCGCACTTGTAAATCATACACTTTTTCTTTGGGATATATTCTTTCGTTGATTGTAGATCATACATTTTTTTGTTTAACTCTACTATATTTTCAACTTTCTGTGTCTTCACTTCATTTTTCTAAAATGGTTAAATGGTTAACCTGTCAAGCTTAAATGGTTAACCTGTCGCATTCAAGCCACAGGTTAACCATTTAAGCTTGACAGGTTAACCATTTTCGAGTGACAAGTTAACCATTCTCTATTGACAGGTTAACCATTTTCGAGTGACACCATTTATATGCTACAGGTTAACCATTTAAATGCGACAGGTTAACGCTTTTCAAGCCACAGGTTAACCATTTAAGCTTGACAGGTTAACCATTTTCGGGTGACAGGTTAACCAAATATGAATGACAGGTTAACGCTTTTCAATCCACAAGTTAACCATTTGCCAGCATTAAAGATTGTCAGAAAGCATTTCTTTTCAAATTTACATGTTGTTTTTCATATACAACTTAAAATGCAATACCAATACACCACAAACTGAATTTGTTAATTCAAAGGGAACCACACTAATTCATAATACCAATGTCAATCTGATGAAACCACACTAAATAGCACAGCGTGCACACAAAGGTCACTAATAAACGGTCATCTTCTTCATTGATAGTTTGGGTAAAGGGTGGACAGAAAAGGATAGTAACTCAGAGCAGTGCTCTACCAAAAGAGGTACAATCAGGCGGAGCCTGCCAATCCATAGAGTGGCCAACGAATACAAATCAAGTCATACCCCACACTAGGCTACTGTTCCTTCCTTAAATAGCTAATGACGAAAATATAAACGACAAAATAGCATAACCAACAGCCTAACAAACTACTACGGTAATATAGCACACCCGACAACTAGAATTGTCTAGCACCCGCCTCTCAGACAGCAGCAGCCGTGGTCAAGAGACATATACAATGAAAGTTACTCATTTTCTTCATTTTTTGGCCTCTCTTTTGTCTCTTGCATCTCCGCTTTTCTTTAATGTAAAGTAATGCCTTCTCTGTCAGTTTTTCTGCAAACTCGATAAGATCCCCATCTTGATACACCAAGCGTGCAGCAATACGCTTTCTGTAGAAATCCTTAAACTTCTTGCTATCCTCAATCACTTTGTCACCTACATGCCAACACTCCATCAGCACACACAAATTCAGCCCGCTGCTAAAGTCTGGTGTTGCCTTCTGTATTTGGTCAGTGGTCCATTTGAATTTCTTAACATTCAGATCTACACCCAAACTTTGCAAATATTCTTGAATTAACTCAGCCTGTATAAGAATAATTAATTATAGTGTAAAGTGTGATACATCAATATCAAGTCAAGATAAGACAAAACAAATATAAATATAATGATAAAGAAAGTTTCATCAACTCACACAATGCTCCAATGTGTTTGACTTCCAAAAATGAATTCTTATCACTTGGATTAAGATATTCCAACTTTTGTTTTTCCATATTCAGCACAAAACACATCCATTCTCCTTCTCTGATGTGTGGGAAGTAAAACTGCAACATGTAAAAATTAAAAAATGTGAATACATCAAATGTGTGAAGTTGATAACTATTTGTTACTAATCTAATAAATATTTTTACCAATTTGCATTTTGAGAGATCAAGGTTGCATGCGCCATAGTAAGCATCATTTTCAATGAACTCCTTGATGATATTGGATTTGTCTAACAACTTCCAACAGCTCTGCATTGTTTACTCATGCATGTCAATATATTAGCTTTTACTAAAATTAATAGTAAAGTTGATAGCATTTCAATCAAATGTAATGATTTATTACTTACAGCCATTGACGATGGAAATCTGAATTTTTCAGGTGCGCTGTTGTGTTGTGCGATAGACATATCATTTCGATTAAGCACGTTGACAAAGGCATCCAGTAACTCTGTGCTCATTTGACATTTAACACTTTTAATTTCAGAAGATGCCCTCGTCAAATGTGCATCCCCATCAAAAACCAACAACTCAGTTCTGAAATTCAGTCACAATAATTCAATAATCAAACTATTTGTATAGTTAATCACTAAGTATTAACTTTGTTGTAAAAAAATAAATTGTAACAATTCTTTACCTCTCCAAACTTTCATCCCATGCATAATCAAGCAAATCTTTTTCAACATCCAGCAACTCATAATTTCCAAAGTGTGAGGAGGTTTTCTTCTTTGAAGTTGTCTTTTGTCTTGTTGAAATACTTGCTTTCTGCTTTTCACTGCTGCTAGCATAGTCATATGCCAGTTTTTTTATAATTTCTGCAGTTTCGTTTGTCTCTGAATCACGACATAGCAGCTCAGCAAATGAGTTTCTGTATGCAATCATATAGCTTGTGCACGTTGCTTTTCTAATTAAACTTTCTGTTAAGTGACCATCCCATTCAGTCATCAACATACACACAATCTCTGCAGATAACCACTCATTCTCATGCGGTGGAAAATCCTCCACCACCCAAGAGTAGTTCTTGATGTTATAACGACATTAAAGTTGTCAAGATAACTTTGAAGCATATTAACCTACACAGAAATTTACATATTATGTAAACTATAGTAATTTGAACTTTCATCATGTTCAATTATAATGGGAATCTTCCAAATATGATAATAAAACTTACACAACAATTTCCAGTAGCCAACATATCATCTTCATTGGTGGTTGCCATCAGTTTAATGCAAATAACCTTTTGTAGGCCTTTATCCACCATAAAGCAACACCATTTTCCATCTTTTACCATTGAAAAGTAAAACTGATTTTTTTATATATAAAAAAGGCAAAGATTTGTTAGAATCTTAATATAATGTCATGTAAATTTAGAGAATTGTAGGTAACTTACTTGTTTATAATCTTTTATGTCAATGGGGATATTTCCGAACAACTCCTTGTTCTCAAGATACTCTTTAATCAAGTTGTTTCCACCTTCGTTCGAAGCATTTGTTGCTATGCTTGATGGAAATTTGACTTTTGTCTCCCATTTGATGTTGCGCTTGTTGTGAACATTGATATAAGCATCTACAATGTCACTTCCCATCTTCCCCTTTCCTTTTAGTTTCAGTATATTCTTCCTCAAGATCTTGTTAACTCCATCATCAACCAATATTTCATCCCTAAAATATGCATAACATTTCAATTAATTACATTATAATGATAACCAAATATAGATGACAGGTTAACCAAATGTGAATGCCAGGTTAACCAAATATGAAGGACAGGTTAACCAAATATGAAGGACAGGTTAACCAAATATGAAGGACAGGTTAACCAAATATGAAGGACAGGTTAACCAAATATATGCACAAAATTTATTGTATATCCAATTTAAATGAAATGATACAAAGTATCTAATAATTAAATCACAATGAATAAGTTTTGTTAATTATGGAATAAAATAAACAAATAAAAAGTTCTATAGGTTCTTACTTGTCAAATTTTGTACTCATAGCATATTGGAAGATGATATTCTCTTCTTCGTCCAACATATCATTTGGTTTATAGGATGATTCCATAAACCTATTCTTTTCTGCCAGTTTCTTTCTCCTCTTTCTCTTCAAAGAAGGTTTTTCAGCTGTTTCAGGCCTAGTGGTTTCCTTTTCTTTATCTTTTCCTCTTAGTTTTTTCTCTTGTACAACATTCATGTAGCTCTCTCTTGTACCTCCTCACTGTTGCTTTCTACTCCCATATTTGGCTCATTTCGCTCCTCATCAACATTTTCTTTAACAACTGATCATACAAACTAATTTTAGTTTATAATAATTTAGTATAAATTCAATTTTTATTATTAACTTGAAAAAATAGTACCTTCATTAATGCAATCCATCACAATATCATCTTCGCCCATCACATTTTGTTCTCCGTGCATTTCTTCTTCAGCTGCATTTTCTTCATTATCTGATCATACAACTAATGTTAGTTATAACAATTTAGAATAAATTCAATTTGTATCATTAACTTGAAAAAAAATAGTACCTTCATTAATGCAATCCATCATAACATCATCGTTGCCCATCACATTTTGTTCTCTGTGAATTTCTTCTTCAGCTGCATTTTCTTCATTATCTGATCAAACAACTAATGTTAGTTATAACAATTTAGAATAAATTCAATTTGTATCATTAACTTGAAAAAAAATAGTACCTTCAATCATGGTATTCAAATCATTAATGCAATCCATCACAATATCATCTACACCCATCACATTTTGTTCTCGATGTATTTCTTCTTGAGTGTAGCTGCTGAAGCATTTTCTCCTTCCTCGCATCCATCTTCTTCGTCATCGGTTTCACGCTGTTTCTGAATTTTCTCAATTTTTGTATTCACAATATTGAGCTTCATTTGTAGTTCATCTCGTTCCTTCAACAGCTGTCACAAAAAACAAAATTACCACACAAATAGTTGTAATTCAGAACATTAAGTTAAAATTTAAAATTTTCATTACCTCCTCAAGTGTTTCTACTCTGCTTTCATCCCTTCCTTCTTGATTGTGGTCTTCTTCAACCTCTGTTAACAGCAATGCCTCTGACAATCCTTTCAGTTTAAGCCATTTGTATTTTTCCCCAATCATTGAACTGGTCCACAGTGTACAAGTTGGCTTCTTCAAACATATGTTTTTATCATCATATGCAAAGCTGTCCATTACATGGATCTGCATTTAATTTAACAGGTTAACAATTCAGAACATATCAGGTTAACCATTCAGAACATATCAGGTTAACCATTCAGAACATATCAGGTTAACCATTCAGAACATATCAGGTTAACCATTCAAACAAGGTTAACCATTCATATCAATCAGGTTAACCAATATATAACAGTTAACCAAATAAAACATAACAGGTTAACCAAATAAAACATAACAGGTTAACCAAATAAAACATAACAGGTTAACCAAATAAAACATAACAGGTTAACCAAATAAACATAACAGGTTAACCAAATAAAACATAATAGGTAATCAAATTAACTCTTTATTTTACGCACCTGTAAGAAGTAAGCATCTCCTTCAAACCATGTTTTTTGTCAATGCTTCCAAATGCTTGAATTAGAGTGTCATACACAAACCGGCACCAATCAAATTCAACCATGTTTCAATTGTTCTTAGTGCAAAAGCAAAAACGCTAAGATCAACTCTATAACTGGAATTTGGCTTCAGCAGAGAGCCAATCACAATCAGTATGAAGAGCTTTACAAAGATCACTACATCTTTGCACTTCAAAATTTTATCCATCAGCTCTTCAATCTTTACATGTGCAGCTTGTGTTACTTTAATTCCCAACTCATCAGCTAGCCTTTTAACTTGTTCTTTGCACTTCACACCATCTTCTTTTCTCTCTATTTGTTTTTCTATCCTTAAATTTCCTCGAGGCAGCCCATAAACTCTATGCACATCATCTGTTGTCACCCTTAGCCATCTGTTTCTATCCAACCTCAATGCTGATTCATGTGTGTCAAAATTTTTGTATAACCAAAGGCCTAGTTCCCGTAGCACATGAACATTTTTGGGCAGCCCTAGGAATGCCCCAAACCCACATTGTTTATTGCATTTCTTTTGTTGTTTTGTCTGGGGTCTTTAGCCAATTTTTCAGATATTTCATTCAATCTTTTAACCATGCATCTGCATCTTATACTTTCTGGTTTGACCTATAAAAAAAATAGTTAGCTACAAATTCAACATTTATTCATTTCATAAAACCATTACATATATTTCATTACTGTGATAATAATATAAAATTTGAATTTTTACCTGATTGTCTTGATGTTCACTCATACTACCTTTCTTTGTAGATCAAATCATTCTGTTTAAATCACCAGAAATCAACAAATCATGGATAAAGGTACCAAATGTAAGGAAAAAGGTGACAGGTTAACAGATTAGAATGACAGGTTAAGGGATTTAGAATGATAGGCTAACAGTTTTAGAATGACAGGTTAACGGATTTAGAATGACAGGTTAACGGATTTAGAATGATAGGTTAACAATTTTAGAATGACAGGTTAATGGATTTAGAATGACATGTTAACGGAATTAGAATGACTGGTTAACGGATTTAGAATGACAGGTTAATGGATTAGAATGACAGGTTAACGGATTATAAGTTACAGGTTAACGGATTACATGTCACATTCACAGGTTTAAAGATTTTGAATGACAGGTTCGTTAATGAAGGAAAATGTTAACTATTTTACAGGTTAACGAGTTAACAAAATATTGAACCAAATAACAGAATCTAGAGGTGCACACACCACCCAGAATTCGTTTTGTTATTCCTTTCCGTTTACGCATTAGATGAGGTGTGAACTATTCCAGCTAATCGAAGAAGCTGCTGCTATCAAATTCATTTACTACAATCCATATACTAACCTACCACTCCACCCCGCTAGCTATAATCCTTCCACAAAATAATGGGACTCTCCTACTTACCGCGCCTTCTTCTTCCGCATAAATTATTTCTGAGTCACCATTATCACGCCTATCTCGTGTGTGTTTCAGTTGATCGAGATGCGAATATAGCTTCCTTACAGGTTATTTATATCAGAAAGTAGAAACAAAGAATTAAAACCAAAGAAAGTAAGGTCGATCGATCGAGAGTTAGTTAAACAATGGAAGACTTTGTGATGAGAATTATCATAATAGGAGTGGTTTCATGGTCAGCACTGACAGAGAGAACAAGATTTGGGGACAAATTGAATTAGGGATTTTGGAACACAATCGACAGAGACAAAACAAGATTTGGGGAATACTGAATTAGGGATTTGGAACACAATCGACAGAAAATTACTTACATTTGTTCTTGCATGCTCTTACTTAGCTCCGTTTATCAGTATCTTCACTTCCACTTTCATAGTGTTCGCGAACAATTCCGCAATTTAGTTCGCGAATCGGTGAAGAACGAGGTGGATTAGTGCTGGCTCTGGCTTGAACGAAGAATCGATCGTGGTTTCACAAATTATGAATCGGTATTGAGGAGGAGGAAGTGAGCATGAATCGGTATTGAGTGAATCGGTAGTGAGTGAATCGGTATTGAAGACGAAAATGAAGGAAATGAAAAACACGGAAGAAACCAGAAGTACAAAGGTGGGTTTTTTTTATTGCTAAACGATGTGTTTAGTTATTGCAGCACTCCTGCACATTCAGGCTGCAGCATATGAGTTGCGCTCGTCCGTTTCACCTGACCACCCAACCCACTAAAACAGGTGAAAACCCCAAAAAATACGGGTGAAAAATAGATGAGGATGAAACGGGTGACGGGTGAAACGGTGCGGGGTGAACATTTTTCACGTCACCCACCCGTTCACCCGACCTGTCACCCATATGTAATACATTAAATAAAAATACTTATCACATATTTATTGAGATAGTTTACGAATATTTTGGTTAATACTCTATGTTTTGAGTATGTTATTGATATAGTTAATGTGGTATGTATTATTGAACAAATATGAGTGTATTTTAAAAAACAACTAAGCAGATATAAGGTGTTAAAGACTAAAAATTATTTGCCGAATTATAACTAAAAACGGGTGAGGGTGATGAAGTTGCGAGTGACAGGTCGGGTTGGGTGACGCGTGAAAACGGGTGACGGTCGGGTGGAGCGACACCCGACCCATTACCATCCCTAATTAGTGCAATTATTGTTGCACCAATATAAATTATGAAATATGGCAATTTGAAATTTTTGCATGAGTTTATCGTAATAAATTAATAAGTGCAGCTTGGAGCAACAAAATTGGTGCAACAATTATCCTATAGGGGCAACTGTTTGATTTGTTGGGATAACTTTTGTTGTCCTAATTAAACTTATATGTTGTAGTGTAATGTTTGATTCATATCATACTAAAACATTGTATAATTATAACTAACTAATATTTACTACACATAAAATGTGTATATATACATTTACTTAACTTAACATATTATTTTACTTTCTGCCTCGATAAATCAAGAGATGGTCACTTGGACGAGTTGGCCGGGGACCGTCTAAGACCAAGCTCGATCAAAGACTGGTCCAGCATCACTGACCAGGGACCAAGACCGTCCCTTGGCTGGAGCGTAAAAATAACGAGTTGGCTAGTTTCACTCTCTAAAAGACCGGGGCCGCATCGGAGCCAACCTGGACAACATAAGTTAGGGCCTTTTTAGGACCAATTAGACAGCCTTAGGACCCATCGAATATTGCTGCTCTAAGTAGCTTGTTTTTTCTTTCTGACTTTTTTACGATTATAAACGATTATATTTCTTAGTATGTAAGTTTAAAATTAAATAAAATATTATTATCTTTAAATATAAAAAATTAAATATTTAAAATGCTTTCATTTATGTAGTAATTTGTAATATAATCGATTAGCCATAAATTACACAAACTAACATACAAACTTCTAAAAATATTAAGGGAAAATTCACGAAATGTCACGATTTGAGTTTATAATTCACGATATATCCCTTTTTGGAAAGTTGTTCATAAAATGCCACAATTTGAGTTTGAAATTCACAAAATGCCACTGTCCGCTAACAAATGTTAGTTTCGCCGTTAAGTCCTCTGGTAAATGACCAAAATGCCCCTGACGGAAAGTTTGATTTTTTTGGGAAAATTCACAAATGCCACGATTTGAGTTTGTAATTCACGATATACCCCTTTTGGAAAGTTGTTCATAAATGCCACAATTTGAGTTTGAAATTCACAAAATGCCATTGTCCTCTGACAAACGTTAGTCTCGCTGTTAGTAATATCTCTGGTAAATGACGAAAATACCCCTGACGGCAAGTTTGATTTTTAAAAAAAAAATTGAATTGCGCTGATTGACTGTGCAACAGCTATTTTTTTGATTTTTTTAAAGTGCACAAAATACCCTTGTTTGGTTTTATAGTTACAGTATGCCACTATTAGGTTTTGATGTTCACATATGCCACGATTTGAGTTTATATGTTCACAAAATGCCTCTATTTTTGCTGTAACGGCTAGTTTTGAGCCACATCTCTTTTTTGCCTATATAAAGACCTTCTTAACCATGTAAACGAAGCACAAACACCCATACTAAAGCCATGACCTTGTTTACAACTATAATCAATGAAAAGTTTCAAACAATTCATTGTGTGACTATGACTAATCTATTTTTCTATTGGTGTTGTTTGTTAATGCAAGCGATCTAATCGTTGTGTGACTATAACTAATCTGTTCTTCTTAAGAATTTTATTGTCGTAATCTATGAATGGCTTTAGAAACAAAAATTACAACTATTGTCTAATCTATGATATGTGGTTAAATATGTTACTACATTAAAAGATTGTACATATTTTACTAAGTACAAAGTTATTTTAAATCATATTAATATGTTAACATGTATGATGTATTACTATAACTTTTGTTTCTTCGAATGATATCCGAGTCCCCAAAATTAGAGAAAGTGAATATGAGAATGAAAGGGGAAGGAATTTTTTGTGAATGTAACAAAATATCTAGAATTTAAAATAATGAAATCGGTATCTATCGAATGCAATGTTTAAACAACTTGTAAAGCACTTAAAACACGCGTTTTACCTAAAAAAAAAATTAACGGTACATGTTATAAGATATTTGAATGTGTATGTGATTTAAAATAATTTTATATTACAGTAGGTGATAAATTTGTTGTAAACAGCAGTCCAGTTAAATAAGAAATATTACATATATAAAAAAGTTGGACTATTTAATTTTCCTTTTATTAAAAATATTCACAATTCTATAGAATAAATATTAAAATTAATAAATAACTTACTAGCAATTTGTACTCCACATAAAATTATAATATTTTCATTTAATTATAATTTTAAATATATATATATATTTGAAATGATGATGAAAATTGGAGAAAGTTAAGTACATTGCATCAAATTCAAACTTGATAAATATATTTGATATTATTGGTTTTTATATAATAATTATATTTATAATATTTAATTTTTTTAAAAGTATCAATATTTTTGTAGCATTTTAACTGTTTCAAATTTTTTACCGTATTTTCATTCAAACTATTCTCTTGATTGTTAGACGTATTTTTATACTTTATTTTTGTTTAGTGCAACTTTGTGAATTGAGACAAATATAGTCAAATGTAAAAAAACAATAACATATATTTCGTGAATTAAACAAATAGTATCATTATAAGACATGTCAAAAAAAGGGATTCGTTTTTTTTTTTTGCCTAAAAGGCGTCATAGAACTTTAATATAGGTTTGGGGACATATATTAGTATATTACCAGTTTCCGACATTTTTAATTGCGCGATTGTATTATTAGTATATTTCCTCAAAAAAAAAAGATTGTATAACAAGTGTTAATTACTAAACTAAAAGAAAATAAAATTCCACAAATCTAGAAACAATTCCCTCTATTGAAAAACGGATAGTGATCCAGTCTACAAATCACAACATTTTACAGTTCAAATGTTGCATTTTCTCACTACATATTTCAGTAGGTTCTTCTCATTTTCTGCTGTGTAAACCTCACCTAGCTACTTCAGTATGACATAATAGCAATCTACTCTTTCTTTTAAATTAAAGTGAGCCCAGAGATTACAGTGACAATTTGTTTTTTTCGAAAACAACAGTGACAATTTGTTAATGTTATCCTTATATGGAATATGGGAGATCCTTTTGTCAGTTATGCAAAGATCAAACAGAAGACTAAAGTACTTGATCATATTTTTTTTACAAAAAAAAAAAAACCAACTACAGAGCGTAGCACTAGATAGGACAGATAAGTGGAGCAAAAACAACAAAAGCACCACCACCTTAAGGTCTAAAGTCATCAACCATCTTCATCATAGAAGATGTGGTCAAAAATAGAGTAGAAAATAGTAGTATTCCAAAAGGGATGCGGATGCGAGCTCCCCCATTTCAACCATCCTTTCCGCATACATCATTTCCATCCTCCTTTTCCCCACAAAATGTAATCTTCATCTTCATCTTCATCTTCATCTTCATCCTGCAAAGTCACCCGGATAGCCGAAGCCTAGCGAAAATAAACCATGAATACCAACATCAGCGCAAATTCTCATCAATGGTGTTTTTGTCATCACCCTTAGTAAATAGTTGAACCGCATCTCCCTCGGTGGGTGTCGATCTTGAGAGTGTGGTGGAAACCAACGCGAGTATTACCAAGTTATGGATATCCAACAATCACATTGCACGACATAATTACCGTCTATGTTTTGATTTAAACTCAGTGACACAGTGACTACTTGTACGAATGATAAGATAACCGATATACATTATAAAAGAAATTACATAAAGGTGTTAGCATAATAATACCTGTTTCATTAACGTCCTTTTAGGAGTATTTTTCAATCTATCATCGTCACTTGCCTTCCTCTTACTTTTACCTTGTGACGAGAGACCATCAAAACCTGCCTCAACCTGCAACCGGGGTTAGCGCATACTCAATCTTGCGGCCTGAACCTTACAATCATGGTGTGCTGTTATCAGTGGCGGATCCAGGAGTTTTGTTTCAGGGGGTAAAAATTTTTTTTGACACTATCCTTCTTCAAAACATATGTTACTTTGTTTACATGGACGATGCTAAAGTATTTATTTTGGTCCAATATCAAATTTTAAGTTTTTTAAGCTCATATGTGACATGTAAGACCCAATGAACATGAAACATATTTAAAGTTGAATTACGAAAAAATAGTGATATTTTGTGAATTATAAATTCGAACGGTGGTATTTCATAAATTTTCCCTAAAAATAAATATGATTACAAGGAAGATCCACCACAAAATAGACCACAGTCAACAACGATATGTGCTTACCTCTGATGGACTCATATCAAATTGTTCATCATCAGAACAGTCACTACTAATGGACTGAGGTTCTACACGGGTGCCGACTTTTGACTTCCAGGACAATGGATGACAGCTACTAGTACCAGGGTACATGACCCGACCTCCACATATGACTTCAATAGACTTCAAACCTTGTAGCTTCTTCGTTACAGATTCTTTTGACCAGCGACCACAAGAAGGGATAATATATCACATGATATTACGTCACCGAACAAAACACAGTCAAGAAAATGAATCTGCATAATACAACACTAATTTTATACAAATAACTAACATTACAAAACTGCAACACAAAAAAATAATAATATATATGACAGTAACTTACAAATAGAAAATGAAAATCCCCTTTGAGTCGAGGACATCTCCCTGTGAAATCAACGTATTTGTCTAAACCACTTATCAAAATGTCACGTGTTGACACCAATTATAACTTGAAATATGATCAAGATCATATACAAAATCAGCGTAGTTAAGGTTGATAAGGTGTCCTGATGAAGAGTTCAGCAAAACACCTAATGCATACAGCACAAACATCTTCGCGTAGTTTTCAGGACACTGTTCGTGAAGCATCTTCATATACACATGTTCACTTGAGACTAGCATAGAGTTGGAATTGTATGGCAGACCTAGCTCATAACCGAGTTGTTTAGCACTTCTAGTATTGGCGCTCAAATTGATCGGTTTGTTACCAAAAGGAAGATCATACACCCTTTTCACATGCATCCTCAGGACCTCAGCACCTTTCCTTCATCCAAATGGAATGACTTTGAATTCTTGTCATATAGCTGCATAATATTATCAAGAAACCCTCGGTCCATACAAGTGACAGTTATCTCTCTTAGTCCGAGAAACCCAATCTGACTTAGAACATCGTTGAAAGATGATGATCTGGCGCTATTAAGTGAGGTTTTTTTGCTACCGACGCAATTGGTAGCGATAATAGTGAAATTGGTAGCCAAATAGAACGGGCTACCGCTTTTGTTCATTTGCTACCGGAGTTTGGCGGTGGGCTAAACCCTTGGTGGCGAAATTGATTTTCGCTACCGTTTCTCTGGTTGTAGCAATTTTGCTGCCACCCGCCACTGCTCTTTCTTATGGAGTAATTTTGTCACTGGTCTTTCTTCGGTAGCAATTGTACTACTAATAGTGTGGTAGCTTTACTTTGTTTGCTACAAATAAATTCAGTAGCATAAATTCTTTTTAGATACCAACTTTAGTGGTTGCATTAAAAAAAATTGCCACCAATAGTGTGACAGTATTATATTCACACATGTGTGGTTCTCTATCGTTGAAAGATGATGATCTGGCGCTATTAAGTGAGGTTATTTTGCTACCGACGCAATTGGTAGCGATAATAGTGAAATTGGTAGCCAAATAGAACGGGCTACCGCTTTGTTCATTTGCTACCGGAGTTTGGCGGTGGGCTAAACCCTTGGTGGCGAAATTGATTTTCGCTACCGTTTTCTGGTTGGGTAGCAATTTTGCTGCCACACCGCCACTGCTCTTTCTTATGGAGTAATTTGTCACTGGTCTTTCTCCTTCTTCTGGTAGCAATTGTACTACGAATATGTGTGGTAGCTTTACTTTGTTTGCTACAAATAATTCAGTAGCATAAATTCTTTTTAGATACCAACTTTAGTGGTTGCATTAAAAAAAATTGCCACCAATAGTGTGACAGTATTATATTCACACATGTGTGGTTCTCTATCAAAGCCATGTGCGTGCGGCCTGACGATTCTTGGGGCACACATCAAGAATCGAACCCGACCCGCAACGTATATAGAATATATCATCTCTGACCACCTTGATCAAACGTATGGGTAAATAGGCCCCATACCAATGGTATAATTAATTCAGACTAGTGGGCTTAAAATGTGCACACATCAGGAATCGATCCTATGACGTGTGGGCAGGATAGCTATTACCTTAACCATTGGGCCATGATAGTTATTCACAACATATATACATAGTATGTATATATTGAATGTTTGGTATCTAAATATAAATCAAAATTTGGTCGAGATATGATCGAACCTTGGATATGTAAAAATTAATAAATAGATGTTGATATTTTAATTTAAATAATATTACAACATTAATCTTGTACAGTCAAAATAATAAAAATAAAAGTGTATGTTGGCTTAAATTGTATAAAATTAAAAACTAAACATATATATACATTTACAAAAACTTTAAACATTTATAAATTATTTTACAGTTTGTATTTTATTTTGCAAATTTTAACCAACACGTCACTAATTTCAATTGTTATTATTTATTGTTTTTATATTTTACTAATTTATGTGATTTTTGTAAACTAAAAAATTATATAGTAAAATGTCTAAAAATTGCACAAATTTTAAAATTTATATACAAATATAAATTTACTAATTTAAATTTTTGACAACTAATTTATATTAATTTTGTAAATTTTAACCAACATATGTACTAGTTTAATTATTATTACATGTACTCTATTTTATAATTTATTATACGTGTGATACTTTGAAAATTAAAAATATTATAAGTATCAAAAATATTATGTTACATATATCTTATGATAAATAATTCTTGTAGTGGTATGAAGTTTTAATTTATTTTCATGAATTAGAAAATTTGTTTACTTAAAGTTCGATTTAAAATTTCGATAGCTAAAGGTAAGAAGTAAAATATACTAAAGGTACTATATTGAAAAAAAAACTATAAAAAATAAATATTTATAAAAGAAATAATATATCCACTATGGGCAGCAATATAGGTTAGTATTCTGAATTATGTAGTATTCACACGTTTAAGTTATAATAATAATAATTTTATTAATGCTTACGGATATTAGCTATCATTTCTTATTTTAGCACAATATCAACTAAAATTTCATCACATTATTAGTCGGTAGCAATTTTGAAACTTAAGATAGTAGCAATTTTGCTACTTGTTAAAAATATTTGCTATCATAGCCAAAATAGTAGCACTATATCAACCATAATCAAGTGTTAGTAGCAATTTCATAATTTTGCTATCTACATGGTCGTAGCAATTTTTAAGATAGTAGCTAGTTAGCTACTCATTAGAATTTTTTTGCTACCGTTGCTCAAATAGTAGCATAATAGCTACCATGATTGAATTAGCATTAACCAAGTAGTAGCAATTCATTAATTTAGCTACCGATATTGGTAGCAAAATTACTTTTACTAAACTATCGGAATGAAAGATAAAATAGCTACTATTGATGGTAACAATCTTGTAAGGCGGTAGACATTTAGCTACCGGCCGGCTAAAAATTTAGCTACCATTGTTGTTGTGGTAGCACAAAAGCAATCACTTTGTTAATAACATCAAAAATCAGTAGCAATTTTCCAATTTAGATACCAATATATGCATAGTAGCAATTTATCGGTAGCTAAAACATGTTTTTCTTGTAGTGTGAACCATCTTCTTTGGTGAAGATGTGGTACCTCGGATTTTCATGCCACTTGCTTTTCTTGCTCCCACCTTTAAGAAGGGCCTTGATTCAGCCTCGGTCTGGTGAGGACGCGATTGCAACTTGTGGAGCTGTTTCTTCATATTCAAAATTTTGGAATGATCTTCTTCTTTCTGTCTCTGTCATAGCCACAAGGATCAAGGCTAGATACCAATATTACATGACTGTAACAGAAAAAGAAAAAGGAAAAACATCCAACAAACCTCCAGCTCGGATACCAGATTTAGCATGTTCTGGTAGGTCGTCATAATCGTTGATTCAATCTGTGCAAGAAAAAAAATGAATTAAAAGTTTGACGGTGTTCCATTATGAATTTTCTTACGCAAGGTTTTAAACCAAATTAAAGGTTTGAATGAATTAAAGTTCTGATGTGAAACATAAAACATACAACATCGAAGTTTATTAATAAATAATAATATAGAGTTAAATAAACCTTTTATGAGATAAAAAATGGTTAAATAGATAACCAGTTTATACTCCCTCATTTAGCATTGTATCATTTTATTCGGGGAGGATCAAGGAGATCACGAGACATGTGTCACGTGACCCTATATTTTTCAAAGAATTCAGAGATTTCTATATCTATATAATTAGAGTTTATATGTATATAAGATATTAATCTCATATATTATAAAGTTGTTAATGGTCTAGTGGTAAGAAATACAAGTATTGAGTGTGTTATTTTATATTCAAATTTAACTTTGATCAAAATTTGTTGAATTTTTTTTCTATCGATCAATAGTGACTCCACACAATTTATACTCTGGCCGAATTTTATCATTCAAATGAGCGCCATTTTAAGTTTATACGGAAAAGTAAAGGTTTACCAAATAGTATAATAATAATCACAATCTTTTTCACACTTATAAACAGTAGACGCATTACTTCTCCTAATTCCTTAATAAATACATATGCAAAATTCCAAAACATCTATATATTCTTTTTGAAATAAAGATATATATATATAAATGGTAAAGAGTTATATAAGAGTTAGATGGAAGGACCTATATATCTGACAACTACAATGGGCCATCACAGCTTAAGGGAGGATATGGATTTATAAAAGCCTCACTAAAAATGAACAAAAACAGCGTAGCGCTGATAAAAAATAATTCTCAAGGCCAACTGCCTCAATACAAAGGCCAACATCTATATATTCTTAATGTAAGGAGTATGACTTTATAGAAAAATAAAACTATTCTAATTAATATTTTCCATTTTGAATCATTATGTTTAGTGGCCAAAGTTGAGTTTGGTCTGATCAGGTTTAACTTAAACAGACCCAAGATCTATGTAAGTTTTACTAATTAACGTAACGTTTGTATTTAAATTAATAACTAAACATAATTTTTACGGATCACCTATTGATATCCATACTCAACCCAAAGGAAAAGTCCACATAACGTACACTTGCAGAGTGAGAACGAAAAGTCCTTTCGAGTCGTTTCATATTATTTGTTTGAATTAGGTTTAAGCCTTTTCATATGATTGGCTAAACATACATGTTTCTGTGATAACCTTTATCTTTAATTTCTTGTATAAATCTATATTTTTCAAACTATTTTTTTAAACTAGTTGTCACAAATCAGATAAAATATCCAAAAGAATAGGGTCGTAACATTTTTATTCAATTATTAAAATATATAATAATATTAATTAGTTAAATAATTTTCATATAAAATTTAGGGTCAGGTTTTGCACCGGTTTGAATCTGTTTGGACGAATAGTATCAAGCTGCTTAATAAATAAGTCAAATAATATTTGACCTAACCCAAGCAGCAAACCAATTTTGTCACCCTAATTGATGCTATAGCAAGAATCTACTCCCACTCGCGTACCATTTCCTTGAGACGTGAAAGCTCTTCTTTCTTGTTTGCATTTTGAAGCTGCTTCTGAGTTATCATTTGCACCTCCTTCTCTAGTTTGTCGAGACGACACTGCAGCTCCTGTTTCGTCACTTCTTCTTCGTCCCTTCTCTTCTGCATCTCGGTGTATCTCGCTTCCAGAGGCTTATGAAGCTCTGGAATTAGATGGAACAATTAATACCACAATCTTCACTGAAAAAAAATTAATGGGAAGGATAATCGATCATACCTTCAAAATGTTGCCCTGTTAGTGTTACTGTTATTGGAGTACTCTCTTTGAGTTTTCCAATGCATTCTTCATACTGAGTAGTAGCAACAACCAAGACAAGAAAAAAGTACAGTCATAACAAAATCTTCAGTTTTAAGAAAGCCAACAGCCCTCCTCAAAAAAAAAAAAAAGCCAACAGCCTTAGAGAATCCCACTAGCTAGGTTGGTTTACCGTCTTCATTACACGTTCAATATCAGATATCTGGTTAGTATTTTTACGCTGACAAGTTTTCACATTTTCAATCTCCCGCTCTACTTCGACTCTTTGGGACTTCAACAGTCCCTCAGTTTCCTCAACTTCAACCAAAATCTCTTCCACATTTTTAAGATCTGAATGGAGAATCAAAAACAGAAACAGGGAATCAATCAACCACCATTATAAAGTATAAACTGTCGAGTTCAGCAAAGGGAGGTAACAAATGATTCACCTTTAAGACATTTTTGCGTAGCCTCTTCCTTTCCAGTCATTAATTTACGCAACGAAACAAATGTCTCTTTGATCTCATCTTGCATGTCGTTTTGTAGATTTGAAGTCTGGGTCATCGTCTTTCTTTGCTTTTGATATTAGGCGAGTAGCTTTGGTACTGGAGGAGAGTAGACGAATGAAGAAGTTAGACGTCTCGAACGTTGTGATAATGCAAAGAAAAACTCGCTCTGGCTAGCCAAAGCGTCAGTGATTTCGAACGGACTTCAGCAGTCTTACATTTGATATAGTGGATTCCAATAATATATCTCATTTTAGAATTTTACGTAGAAAAATTGAAAGATAATGCATGTATCCACTCTTTTACTCTCTCCTCACAATCTACAAAATAGAATACAAATTTTTTTAAAAATAAACTTTTGAATATATTAGTTAAAATATAAATAATTTACTTTTAATAAACAAAAAAATAATAATTTATTTTTCAATAATATTATTTAATTTAATAAAAATATTATGTCATAAAGTTAGTTGTAAAATAGAATATAAACCTTTAAAAATAATTTTTCAGGAATATTTGAAATACCCCAAACACTAAGTATCTTACTTAATAAGGAATTAAATTAAATGAGACTAGATGATGAACAATTATTAATCTAATGATCATTACTCATCATAAACAACAGTATATAAATGCATAGTTCGAAATGAACACCAAGTTATACATGTAACCTCTAATCACAGCGGGAACAATATTAAGGAGAAAATATCTCCTAAAACTAATACTATATGTAATATATTAATACATATATCAATGTCACAAATTAAGTGATAAAAATTACATGGAATGACTTACACAATCAAACCAAGATTTGAAAGACGATGATCACTCATTTATATACATTAAAACAAGGAATATTATATACTACTGTCCAACACATTAATAACACATTATGCACCATTAATGTATGTTATTAATACACCAAAGTCAAAATGAAACTTTTTCCCAAGTATACAACCGTATACCATTGTAAAAAGGGAAAAGAAATGCTGAAAAGAAAATTAGAAAACAAAAAAAAAACCTTACAAGTACACCTAGCTAGATAAAATAATAACTAGCTATTTTTCCTCCTCATTTCCCTCCAATCTTGACTGTTACATAACCCCAAACCCACCTTGCATCCGGCTGCAACAAGAGAATAAGAAAATAAAATAAACAAGGAGATTAAACAAATAAGATGACAAGTACAACTAGAAAATAAAAGAAGAAACTAGTAG
Source organism: Limonium bicolor (assembly GCA_023374045.1). Taxonomy (NCBI): domain Eukaryota; kingdom Viridiplantae; phylum Streptophyta; class Magnoliopsida; order Caryophyllales; family Plumbaginaceae; genus Limonium; species Limonium bicolor. The sequence goes on along the minus strand of CM041777.1, from coordinate 32,704,331 downwards.
CTTAATATCATTTCCCAAGTCTTCTTTCCCATCACTCACGCTGGCAACACCCACCCCACCAAACTGCACCAGTACTAGCAAGGAAAAAGAAGAGATTGGACTAACTAGCAAGTACGACCTATAATGTAAACTTTAGCAAACTATCATTTCACTCCTTCCTTCTTCTATTACGGTTGACTAGTTATACTAAATACCGATCTCCTTCTTCAGAAAAATATTGCCCATGCTCACCCACTAAGACACCCTCTCTTCTTTCTTTCTCTGTTGACTGCCACACCCAACTCCCTCCATTCTGTTCTCTACTACCGAGAGCAGCAGCAAACTGCAACCAGGAAACAAACTACATTCAACAACCATAATTTCCCCTCCTTTTCTTGCATTTCAAACGTACTGAAACCCATCTTCCCTTGGCTGTAACAACATCACATCTCCTCTATCTTTTCTTTTCAGTCGAGAACATCTACAAATTTCTACCGACAACAACAGCAAAGAAAGAAATCAGCCCCATCACTTCACTACTTTGCTACACTTCTAGCCTTAAACTCCATGGCAATATAGGCTGATTTCTACCTCTTACTGCACCAGAAAATCCCACCATCTTCCTCCATATTTAACCGAGAAAAATTGGAACATGAGTCATACAACAACAAGTTAAATGAAGGTAAATAATATGCTGGAACCACCTCGTTGTCTTCTCTGTTTGGTACAAAAAAAAAACTGCACATTCTTCTCTGTTTTGTCCGAGACAGTGTGCCACCTCCAGCCTTGATTCTAAACCTCCTCTTGCATCAGTTTTAAGAAGCTTCCAGCCTCCCTTGAACCCAAGAAACTGCCACGAATCAGATAACAAACAAGCTTGGAAAAAGTGGTATTGGAAATGCGCAAACAAGAAAACTGCCGCATGCTCTCCTTCTGTTTTGTCCGAAATAGATACTGCTATCAACACCATTTTAATCCTCCTCCTTGTACCAGTTGAAGGAATTCTTCTCAGTATGTTTTTGAGCAAAAAGGTCATGGAATAAGTAACACCAGCATGGTGAAATAAGGTAAGAAAAAAAACCGCCTGAAGCTTCATCTTTCTGTCAGTTTTGTCAAACCTGTTTACAGCTCTTGACTCCTCCTTGAACTCTCTTCTTGCACCAGCCGTAGAAGATTTTCCAACCATCCTTGAACAAGTAAGAACTGGCATGAAACAACCAACACCCACCCGGTGGAACAAGGTGAGAAAAGTGCATGAACTCCATGCCTTTTTCTGTCAGATTCCATACAAAACAAAAACTGCTACTCTTGACATTGCTTTTCCCTTCTCCTTGCGCCAGTCATGAGTGACTTCCAGCCTTACTTGAACACCAGAAACTGCAGTGAAAATGACTAGCAATAACATGGTAAAAACAGGTAAGGAAAATGCAATGAACTTCACGTCTCTTTTTTTTTTTTTATCTGTTTTGACCGAAAAGAAATGTTGCTTCAAATGCTGGTTTAACACTTCTCCTTGCGCCAGTTTTAAGAGTCTTCAGTCTCCCTCTTGTACAAACAAAGCTGACATTATCAATCTGCAACAACAGCCATCAAAAGAAGGTGAGAAAGCACAAACCTTCCTCCTTCTTCTCTCGGTTCTTGTCTAGAAAATGCACCACCCTTAACATCCCTTCTTCCCCTGATTTCTCATGAAAATAAGACCCATTTCCTCCTCTGTTAGGTGACCGCAACTATGGGTAAACCTCTGTAAATTAATGTGCTGGAGAAGCGGTAATACGCCTCAAGTGGGAGATCAAAAAAAATATTAACAAGGTAACTACCTACTAAATCTATGGGGTGACGTGTATTGTAAACAAAAAATAAATAAATATATCATATAACTAACTTAAGTTACGTAAATATAGTACCAAAGGGGATACAAGGCTGGAGAAGAAATCAAATTGATAAGGCAGACGAGACAAGAAAGCTGGGTGGAGAAGTTTTGGTGACCAAAAACAAGGTAAAATAATGTCAAAAATATACCTTAATGCTTTATAGTTCAATATATTGTAACCATAAGAATACCGAGGTGTATAGCGTATGTTTTAATCATTTGAACTCTAAATGTGTATAGAAATTTATGTGTACCGTTAGACTAATAAAACTTATGACTCACAAAAGTCAAAGTTATACCTTGTAAAATGGATGAGAAATGATTTATACAAAGCTAGGAAAAACAGAAACAAAACCGTAGGGTGTTAGTGAATTTTGAGAACATTTTAAGGTTATTTTGAAGCTAAGTTTAAGTTAGGATTAGAGCCAATTGTCTATGCATGTTATGTTATTTATTTAGAGATTTAAATTGTAATTATTGAATTTTGGGGTAGAAAAAGAATTATACAAACTTATGGTGATAAATTAAATTCTAATAAACATAAGCACATATGAACACCTTAGGAAAATAGTAGTGAAAGTTATTAAGTCACACCATGATATAAGTAGATTATAAACCTTATAAACATTTACATGAACAAAGGATTTATAAATGGGGTGAAACCAAAATTTAATAAAATATGGAGTGCAAAATTGAATTAAAAAGCTGTGAGGATTAACTTTGGAATTTAAAAACATAAAGTATAAATTTTATAAAGGTAAAGGGGGTTAAATGCAAAAAATGGGAAATTAAATGGGTTTTCTCATAAATAATGATAAATGTAGGTAAAAAGAGGAATTTAATGGTCAACATTGACTATAAAAGAGGTTTGACTAATTTAGGAAATTTAATTTAACTAAATTGGTGATTTAATAAACATCAAGTTAAAAATAGAATTTTTGAAACTATATGGGGCTAGAGTAGAATAACGGAAATTATAAAGACTATAACGTGATTTTAAAGTCCCTAGGGGTTCGTTTAGGATAATTGGAAAATTTAGGGTATTTTCGGTAGTATAACAAATCAAGTGTATAATATATAGTTTTGGGTGTTAAAATGTAACTATTATAAAACTATAGGGGTTAAGTTGTAATTTACCGAAAGTTGGAGCGTAAACCGGGATTAAATTAAGTTAGTAGGCTGTATGGAATTTGGAAGAAAATTTAGGTTGGAATTGAGGTTTAAATAATTACTATGTATAATATAAGGTCAAGTGTTACAATTGTAAGTTTATAAAACAAAGAGGGATGAATTACGAATAAAAAGGAAGTTATGGGGCAGTAAATGATTTCCGAAAATGAATATATATATATAAAAATAATGTGGCTGGAGTGTAAATATAAATATGTAGGGTGTGTATATTAAGGTTGAAAAACCTTAGGTTATAATTAAATAGAAGTAGTAATGTGACAAGAATAATATTTGGTTGGTTTTATAAATAAATAAACTGAGGTGGAAAAGAAATGTAATTTTCGAAAGATGTACAAGTATGGTACCGAATGGGCGTTACATGTGTGTGTGTATATATATATATATATATTATAAGGTTAAAAAAACATAGGTTATAGTTAAAATAAGAGAGGAAGTGTGACAAGGATTTCAACTGGGTTGGTTTTTGACAAATAGTTAAAAAAAGAAGGGGGAATGTAAATCCCGGAAACTTATAGGCTGGTTGTAAATTTCGAAAATAAAAAAGAAAAGTAAAACAAGGTTGTAATGGTATAAATGACATTATGGTTGGATATAAGGAGATATTTCGTAAGAAAATTATTACAATATAAACATACCTCATAAACATATACATGAAATGACGAATATATTCATTACGGGAAATGTTACAATTCGTAGAACATGATTTCTAAAGAAAAGGAAACATATGATATGACCGACAAGTCAAGTACGATGTCATGCGGTTAGAAATAAAACCGAAACGCGATTAAAATAAATATAGCAGCAACTATATACTAAACTCATGCATACGTAATTAACAACTATACACCCACGTGAGAACGGGAGCGAAAATGATAACGTAATCCGAGAATTGAACTCCATTCAAACACGTATACGAAAAATGTATACATACATTGTAAACGACCCGGTAATATGTAAGTTATTAAAGGATTTAATTCTCAATGGAAAAACATTGTCGAATTACCGAATAATGCGTACTCGCAACCTGTAACGTACAATAATATCTAAATCCCAAGAGTAACGGAAATCAAGTCGAATGAATAACCGACTAAGAAATTGTTACGGGATAGAGGTTAGAACTTATCTTGATACGGTGAGGTAGGTTCGGGATGTAAATACTAATGTTAGAATATATTTCCAGTAGATCGGGTTGCGGGTGTCGAATTACAAAGGATTAGAGGGTGAGCGTGATCTCGCACGCTAGCACTACATCGGTGTACGGTACGTTCTATATGGTCCGAGTGTTCCTGAGGGCTTCCTCGGGTTCTGGTATGTGTGTATGCATGACAAGAGTGATATGTTTGCTATGTGTTGTGGTTGTGGATTTAAATGTTTATTGTTTCGCGATCTTTATTGTACGCGACGGATTACAATTTAGAAAATTGTATACAAAAACTCGGATCGGATTGTGGTGGTAAAAGGAAAATAACTGTGATCTTATTATATAAACCTGAGGATGAACGCAGCCTAGGCGACGTCTAGGCGAAAGTTAACGACCTTAAAGGTCCTTACATAGAGAATACACTCTACATAACCTAAGCATAGATCTTAGGTAAAGGTCACGGACCGGATTATGGTGGAATTAAGTAAACAATTAAGATGAGGAAAAAGCCAGGGTAGTCACGGACTACATGGTTGCGCATGGGTGATCACCGAAGAGAGGGAACGACCGGATATGGTTCTCTCGCTATGGAAACTCCAACGAGCCGGATACGATCGTTGGTCAGAGCACTGCTGTTGGTGCAATGGCTCCGACCGTCAGGCCTCTGCGGACTCCTGACAAACCGCACTATTATAGTGCACCAGTGCAACTGCTCCAGAAGAGGAAGCTTATACGGGTTGTCCTAACATGACGCCCACCTTAATTGAACAAATTAAGTAAAAGTTATGAAATAATTTAAGGAAATATTCTTAGCCCTGAACAACCAAACAAGAATGCCTCAAGGCCGCATAACAGGATTGTTCAAGAGAGTGTAACTCTCACACCGTTAATTGATGTTGTTTATATACTTGCTTGTTGTGGATTGTTATGGTGATTGTATGAACTTATATGTGTGATGATTATTGTTATACTGTCACTGTAAATGAAAATGGTACAGCATGAAATTGGACAACATGTTAACAATTGGACTAAATAACTTGAGTAGTCTTAGGGTTCATGAAGGTTATATAGTTCGTGCTCAGCGTTGGTTGAGCCTATACGGCCCCCACTTTCAGGATTGGAGCGGAATAAGATCGAACGCAAGCGCGGGAGTTTGGGATAGTCGACAGTCTGCCTACATGTGACACGGTTACTTATGTTTATTGTTTTCGAACATTGCGGTATTGGGATAGATAGATGGCTCACTGTTCTTTCAGAATTTATTCGGTTTATAATTTTAGTTGTATTAACTCTCTGTCATCACAGCGGTAGTGTAGATTGGATAGTTGGTAAATGTTTCGTTACTCGCATGGGCGGGTAACGGCGGGTAACACCCGGTTTATTTGTAGGTGACTTTTAATTACCGTTGTGAATCGACTGATATTTATGTTAGGCACGCTAGTTTAACCGGAATTTAGTGTAGGGGTGTTACAATATTAGTTAAAAAGAATATAAAATAATTGATCTTGAATGAATGATTTAAATTGGTAAAAAATACAATTTAAAAATGTAAGGTGAAGATTATGATATTTAATTGGTATAGATTATGGTAATTAATTGGTAGAAACATTGATATAAATTATATATACTTTTTATGATACTGAATAATTTTTAAAAATCTAAGAAATTTTATTTTTTTCAATATTTAAGATATTTTAATATTTTATTTTGGTTTATTTTTATTTTATTTTTACAATTTTTCTAATATTTTTATAGTTATCTATATTTTTTTAGTATTTTGTTTTTTTTTTGAATTTTAGTAAATTTGTTAATATTTAGTGGTTGTGAACTTTGAAAATAATTTATTGGTTAGTATGTGTATTTTTGTCTTTTTTCTGGTCAATGGCATAGTGGAAATTAATAGACTTTGACAAAAATGTAGTGACAAAGAAGTTAGACGAATGAAGAAGTTAGACGTCTCGAACGTTGTGATAATGCAAAGAAAAACTCGCTCTGGGTAGGCAAAAAGGTCAGTGATTTGGAACGAACTTCAGCTGTCTTACATTTGATATAAGGGGCGTGCGGTATGCAGCGTTTATCAACTATGTTGATGTGGTTAATAGTGGCATGTATGGTTAGCCAATGGGAATAAGACAAGTAGGATACAAATAATATATTGACATGTATAAATAAAAAGTAGAGATTAATACCATATTCATTCCATTTGGAGATTAAGCTTACAAATGAACGGGGCCTAGTGGGTTCCAATAATACTTTTTTCCATTAAACAATATACGTCATTTTCCAATTTTGTACAAAAAAAATAGCTCTCTCCTAGAATACAATTTTTTTTAAAAAAAATAAAATTCTGGATATATTAGTTAAAAATATAAATAATTTACTTTGAATAAACAAAAAAATAATTTATTTTTCAAAAATATCATTTAAAATAAAGGGAAATTTCACGATATATCCTTGAGCTTTGAGTGAATTTTAAGAGATACCCCTGAGGTTTCATTTTCATTACGGGATACCCCTAAGGTTTCATTTTCTTTTCAAGATACCCTCGATGTTTCATTTTCATTACGAGATACCCTGAGGTTTCAGTTTTATTTCTAGATACCCCTCCATTGAAAATCTAATATATTATAATTTTCATATCCCTAGTTTACCCTCCCACTTTATGCCCCTACAATAACCTCGAGAATTTATGATCAAAGTTTTATTACTACAATTTAAGACTTACATAAAACACAAAAAAAAAGTAATGATCATATAAAATTTGAAAATAATATTAAAAAATGAATATATTTAAATAAACAAAAAAATTAAAATAAATGGAAATGACTAAATAGTACTCCCTCTGTTAATTAATATCTGTCGTTTTAGGAGGTGACTCTTGTTCAAAATATCTGTCATTCTAGCTTTTTGACACACTTTCTTCCACTTTTACCCCTAATATTCAATTTAAAAGTAATTATTATCTTAATGGAAAAGTAAAAAGTAGGGGCACATGCGTTATTGTCCTGCTTTTCTTAATAAGTGTGCAAGTTTCTAAAATGACAGATATTGTTGAACGGAGGGAGTAAAAATTGTATTATGTTGAAAAATGATATAAATTGTAAAAATGGTACGTAATGATGACTTAAAATCATAAAAAAATATAACAATAATATGAAAAATATTAAAAGTAACAATTTCATATATGTAAATAAAAAACTCATTATTTAATAATTTCTTATATATTTAATGTAATTGCTATAATTTATCATATATGAGTTTTTTTATTTACATATATGAAATTGTTAATTTTAATATTTTTCATATCATTATTATAATTTTTTTATGATTTTAAGTCATCACTATGTAACCCAATTACAATTTATGTTCATTTAACAAAATAATACAATTTTTTATTATTTAGTTATTTCCATTTATTTTAATTTTTTTGTTTTTGTTTATTTGAATATATTCATTTTTCAAAATTGTTTTCAAATTTTATATGATCTTTATTTTTTTGTGTATTTTATTTAAATCTTAAATTTTAATAAACTTTGATCATAAACTCCCGAGGTTATTGTAGTGGCATATGGTGGGAGGGTAAATTAGGGACATGAATTTGAACGGAGAGGTATCTCGTAATAAAACTGAAATCTTAGGGGTATCTCATAATAAAAATGAAACCTCGAGGTATCTTGTAAAGAAAATGAGACCTTCGGGGTATCTCGTAATGAAAATGAAACCTCAGAGGTATCTTATAAAATTCGTTCAAACCTCGTGGGTATATCGTGAAATTTCCCTAAAATAAATTATACTATCTTTTTTTAACTAATATTCTAGAAATATATTTTAAAAATTTATATTCTATTTTGTAGATAACTTTATGACATAATATTTTGTAAAATAGAATATAAACCTTTGAAAAAAATAATTTTTCTAAATATTAGTTAAAAGAATATAAAATAATTGATTTTGAATGAATGATTTAAATTGGTAAAAAATGTAAGGTGAAGATTATGGTATTTAATTGGTATAAATTATGGCACTTAATTGGTAGAAATATTGGTATAAATTATGTGTTTAAAACACTCTATTCTTTTTATGATACTCAATAATTCTAAAAATCTAAGAATTACTTTCCTATAACACTTTAGCATCGTCCATGTAAAGTTTCATCAATTTTGGACAACATTTAAGCATGTTTAAAGTTAAATTACTAAAATTACAGGGGTATATTGTGAATTACGAAAGAAAAACAGGGGTATCTCGTGAATTTTCCCAAAAGTAAACTATGGTAATAGGTGGCAAACTATTTGTTAACCATACCTGCATTTATCCAAAAGCAGATATACCCAGCTTTTGCTTGTTTCATTCGCCAGTAGCGAACGCCCCCTTAACTGAATTTTCTTTTGTCTACAGAATGCTAGCAATGCAATACCCACGCTCGTCAACAGGTCCCCTTCATACTCGATGGGATTTGACCAAAGTGTGGCTTTCCTGAGCCAGTATGCCTTTCGATCCCATTTGCTGGGTCCGCCCCAGCTAGTTTTGTAAAAATCAATACATACAGATGTTGGCATACTGAAGCGCATGATATCCTCCTCAGGTTGGACAAAGTTCGCTAAATGGTTCAAGTTGGATCACTATTGAATCAAATTGCAAACCAGTACTACCTCTCTCACGCTACTTCAGTTCCGCATGATGTCAAAATTGATCTCGACATAACAAGACATGTGCGCTACTCCCACTCCTAAGTTAGGTTGGGGTAGTTAATTTGGTGCAGAGTAGGGGAATAAGAGGTCTCGAATTCAAATCCTCTAACCCACCCCATCTTGGCTAAGCCGCACAAGGCATGGTTTGCACTGACATGTGAGATACTCCCTCCCCTAACTTTCCCAGATTGTATCGAAGCAGTGTGCACTTTAGACGTACCCCCTAATCAGTGACTAATGAAAATCTCTTCTTTCTCATAAACACTATACATATTGATCATAACAAAAAGGAGAGGTCAAGGGTAACGAAAAGATGGATCCAAGAATATTTACTTCATCAGGGCAATGTTTCACCAGTTACAGCAAACATAATAGTCAGCTGTGTAACAGTTACATTTTATCTTCATCTAGGGTTAAGCACACTTCGCTGTATACTGGCAACATATCAGAAATCAAACAAACAAAAAGCATACAAGACTACTAAGGTATCATAAGCAACGGTGTATCAATATTAAACAAATGTGTAAACGTGGTCATTAATTATGGGAAAACAACAGAGGAGAGCATCAAATACAAAAAACAACTCTATGCACCAAATTACAACTAGTCAATTGCATTTTTCTTGTTTCCCAGAGATCTTTTTAAAGCTCAAATTCCTCATCTCTAAGTGCCATCTCGGCAGCCTCTTCCTCTTCCTCGTCAAGAGCAAAGTACTCATTTCTCTCTACAGGCCTAAACATATGAAACATTATACTATAGAAAGCAAGGCTGGCTATCTCCTCAGCTGCATTACTGACCCACTGGTACTTATATGCAGCGATAGTTCTTAAAGCAAACACCACAATCCTAGTAAAATACAGATACCCAATCACAACGATATAGAACTGCCTGAATAGGGTCAACTTGGACAAATTCCTTGCTGCCTTCCCATCAGTCTTGGAAGTTTCCCTCAAAGATCTAATAGACCACACAATGGGGAAGATGATGGCACAACAACAGACAATATCAATCAACAGGAACAGCTGATTCCAAGTAACCCAATCCTTGATGAAGGGCCCAGTCTCCCCAATCACGATAGAAGCAATATTTGCTAGGACCTGTAGCGGGATCACAATCATTAACACTTTCTTCTCCTTCTCTTGCAAAAAGGGTTTCAGAAACGACCAACCAGTCCCAACCAACACAATCACAGTGAACAGCAACACAACCCTAATGAACTGGAACATGTAGAATAGTACATCCCATCCATGAGGAGTTCCAGTAACTTTCACATAGTGCTTATCCTCGGCCGCGCAGAGGAGGTTCAACGCCTTCATCAACAATAACCCAGACATCAGATGATGGATCCGGTGAACCGACGTCTTGTTCTTCAAACACATATAGATCCAGAACCCTAGAAACGCAACATACGCGATAGAGAAAATAAAATATATGGTAGGGAGTTGGGTCTGCCCAGCTGGGAGGTAATCTTTGGCTCCATTACCCTCGAGATTATACATCTCGGTCCAAACCGACATGGAAACGGAGCTTTCAGGGTTACAGTTGGCGAAGAAGAGAGAGTACTCCTGAGGAGTGGATACCGGATAGGTGCGGTTGTGGGAGGAGAGTGGGGGCGGGGAGAGATCACGGAAAGTGAATAGCTTCTGGATGAAGGCGGAATCCAAGACGCAGAAGCCCGGATCTTGCTGGATCTCGAGGAGAACGTTGAGAAGAGCCTCTTCGGAGAGAAGGAAGAAACCGAACCGAGATGGGTCTGCCTGAGTGAGAGAAGAGTCGACTTTGACGGAAGAGACGGCAACCAGGACGAAACCCCCTCGTGTGAATCCGAATTTCTCGAACAGAATCATCGAACGGGAATCAGTGGCGATGCGAAGGGTTTTGATTTCTGCAGAGGAGAAGGACAGACTCGAGAAGAGGAAACATATGATGAGAAAGGATTGGACGATGGTCTTGCTCGTCATTGTCGCTGGTGGTGGAACCGAAGCTGCGGCGAACTTGACGGAGAGTAACTGAGTGATGATGGTAGGGTTTGATTTGGATTCGCCGGCGGCAATAGGAGAGTGGAGTTCTTGAATGTATTGCGGGGGCGTCTGGCAGTTCGCTTTTGGTAGAAGCAAAGGCGTTGGTTGCAGCGTAGTGGGAAATGGAGAAGGGGAGATATATTTCTGGCAAATTCACGATGTGCGTCAAAACGATTTAAGAACTTTGCTATATTTTCAAAAAAAAAAAAAAAAATCATAATCGGGACGTCTTAAATGATCATAATTATTACTCCCTCTGTCCCAGCAGCAGTGTCCGGTTAGACATTGGCACATAGTTTAAGAAAAGTATATTTAACAACTCCTTTTTCCTAGTTTGCCCCTGCATTCCCCTCTCGTAGTACGCTTTTTTCTCAATTTCCCAATCCTATCCATGCGTAAGGGTGAGGGTATTAAGAGAATTTAATTTAGAAAGCAGACACAGATTTGGGATAAAATAAAAACTGAAAGAGGACTCTGATGGTGGGACGGAGGGAGTAATAAAAGGTCGGCGACTATTTTACAAGATATTCTCAATGAGGCGTATAATTTGAAAAGCTACAATAATTAATAAATATTTATTGAAAAGTTAATGAAAATTATATAGTTTAATTTAGAAAACCACTAATAACGTGTACACTCATCATTTAGACGGTAAAAGTATGACCCAAATAAGAGAAAGAGGGTTTGAAGTCATCTGATGACTTGGGCTCTATTCGGTATGGTTGTTTTGCACTGTTTTATATATGTTAGTATATTATTAGGGTAGAATATAGGATCCACGTGAGATTCACACATGATCCACTCTTTCATGTCACAAATATATTATCAAATATGTCAAAGACGAACAGAGCATTGATGTGTGCTAGAGAAAGAATGATGCGTATTAGAAATTGAGTCACGTGAAAAAAAAATCAAAGCCTGGAGAACCTCAGTATGATGACACCACGAGAGACATTATTAGCCAAATAATAAATATTATATTCTACAATAGTTAAACACTTGTTTATATAAGATTAAAAAAAATGGTTTGTATAATTGTCGACTAATTGTTAATGACATTTGCATTACCTGTAATAAGACAAGTTAAGCTCTCAAGTTAGTACCTTACTAGAACTCCAGTTAGGCAACATGATCATCTTTTTCACGCTCTTGGTAAGACAAATCATCTAGGCCGCATTATTGGTTTTGGTGAGTTGGTATACGACAAGCTTTTAGCAATCCTGGGTCCAAACAAGGTGTGGTGCAAGGAAACATGATCAGTTACGAGGAGCATTTGAGAGTAACTACTGAATTGTAGTAGAAGATTGAGCAGAGATCAAGATAATTGAAGAAGGAGTGAATGGCTGAGGCTCTATCTAGATTTCAATTAAGGATGTGGAATCAATAGGTTTTTATACCACTAGTTGGCTCACACTCTCAAACGGAGAGTACACCAAGATGGAATAGTAGTGTCTACTTGGTTGAGTCATTTCCCTTCGCATCTCTCCAAGTTCAATCAACATGTTACAAATATGAGAATTAAAATTATTCACTTGTTGTTGTCATCCTAGAAGAAGGATTTCATTATTTGCATCTAAACATTTTTCTCTTAACATTCATAAACCTGTTGACTACACGCTGCTCTTACCAACTGAAGGGGAGGATATTATGGTGGTGTGGGGTAAACTGTTCACTTTGGCATCTGGCCGTGCATGATCAGGTGCTCCATAATTACCAAGTACGATTGCTTATGGACGACTTTGTGACAAAACATGCAGATGTTGGACTGGCGGTGCCACTGTCAAATAAAAAACTATGGGTTGCATAAACTTCAACAGTACAGTGGCAAGTTCGATTGGTCAAACTCGCGGAGCAAGTAAGTGTACTGGACAATTGCTCTTACATTTACAATATGCTACCTTGTAGTCAGTCTAGGGTTGAAGCTCGTAGACTTAAACTAATTATTTTATTATGAAAACATTGAACCAACATCTGATGAGAGGAAAGGAAAGACTATTGTTGCACCAGCTCATTCAAAGTCATCTACCAATTTCGTGATTAGAGATAATTTAGTAGAGCATGAGATATTGGATGTCTTGTCACTCAATATGAGAATCTTGCACTCGACGTTGTTGTTGATGTATGGGAGAAACGTATATCAGCAAGTGTACTGGTCTGTCATAGCAAGTTTTCCTTGACAGTATTCGCTAGGTTATCGAATCAAAGGAGGTTGTGTATAGTTTAAGTCTTTAATCTAACTAACTAATAAACTAATGAAAAATAACAATAATAAATTGGGGGTTGAATGCAGAAATTAAATAAGCTAAAATAAAAATAGTAAAAAGATGATCTTCTTAACAATTCTAAAAGGTGAATTGTGGTTTACAACTTCTCCCTAGTTTATCAATTCTCATTGCAACCTCATATATAAATTAATCTATAACCGGTCTCCCACAAGATAGATCCTTACTAGAAATTCCTAAATTCTAACTCTCGTTACGAATTTACAAACTAACTAGTAGCGTTAATAATTCATCTGGTTTCTAGACAGCTAATTCTGAGGAATTTTTATCTCTAGTTTCACTAGTTATATTCCTATAGTCTAATGAACATCGCATTTCTCACTTGAAAGCAATTCATACCAAAAAAACTCAAGAAACAATTAATCACAAGAGAATTCAATAATAAATAAGAAATAAAACTACAATCTGTATAGAAATTATATTTAACAACTCATGAAGCAAAATAATAAACTAGTTGTCCATAGCAAACCAGAATTCTAGCGATTACTCAGGCATGATAAATACAGAAATAACAATAATAGAAAGGAAGAACGCCATCAAATCTGCGATGAAGAACTGATGTCAAAATCCCAATCTGCTCTGCTATCTCCGATCTACCATGAGCTAGTGCCTCCTTCTCTCTGTCTCAAGAACGGCTAGGGTTAGAATTTGTGTCGTATGAGGAAGATGTCCCATTGGTCAGCTAATCAAAAAATGTTTATACTTTTCTCTCTTTTTTATCAAAGCGCTACACAACTACTTGTCCTGTCTGAGTTTACATTCGGGTTTGCATACCCAAATGCCTCACAAGGAATCACGCCGCGTGAAAGAATTGGCCTGGTCCGGTTTTGTAAATCCGAACACAAACCCGGACTAGGTACAAATTTAGGCAGTAAGGGAGCTTCTAGTGTGGTCCGGGTTTACAAATCCGGACATATACCCGGACCACACTTAAATCTTGGCAGAAAGTTGTCCTCATGGTTGATTCGGGTTGTATGTCCGAACACATCCTAAAATGCATCAAAAATGTTGTTTTTGCTCCCGTTCAGTCCTGTCTTGATCATTAAGTTATTAACATACGCCTAAGTCGTGTTCTTCAGTATTTTCATCTGTTTAAGCACAAAACCACAAGTAAGGGAAGTTCTTCGCATATAATATAAATTAACATATAAGTAAGGAATTTATCACATAAACCAATAAAATATTAATTAAATTAAGCATAGAAACATGGATAAATTCCGCACTAATCAACTATCCCACACTTAGCTTTTGTTTGTCCTCAATCAAATAAAGAATATAACTACTCTAAACCGAAACATCAAACTCTAGGATTAAACATAAGCAAAAGGAAAACAAGCAAAATGACAATAAAAAAATCAATCTGCTACAAGCCATCGGTTTTCGTAAACAGTGAATAAAGAATAATTTTAATAAAAGCATGAATAAACCGAATTATAGAAACTGAAACACCGATTAGCTTAGGACCTTCCACCGATTTCATTCCTATTCTTTTGGATGACAAAGAGTATGTAGTAATACCTTATTTTGCAATATATGATCAACACCACGCACTCATGATCAAAAACTAAAAAAAACTGCAATTAAATATTTCTCTTGCAAAATCTTTTCTTCATCAAGAAATAAAAACAAACAATTTATTTAATTAATTTCATAGTTTTTCCTTCACCTAGACTTTTATCTTTATCCCCGTAACGACATTGGGCTAACTATCCCAAATCACGATACCTTAGGTGAATAGGTGATAAATCACCCCACAAACTTAATAACAAGATGAAAGAGGGCTGATTCGGTTTAGGAATTTTTTTATCAGAGGAGTACCTTGGCTTATCCTTTCATTCCAAACATTCATATCGTTCCGAAGATCCAAAGCTAAACGCATTCAGTCTCCACAATTAGTCAATCCATCAGATTTCAGTGAAAACAAAATAAATTTAAGAAAATAATTTAATAAACAACTTTTAAGCAGAAATTTTTTTAAGGTTGTCATCAGGCTCAATTTTAAACTTCCACAGACATTATCACCTAAAATTCAACATTTGACGGCATTAGAGAAGCACATTATTCATCACCTGAAAACATTAAAAAAAAAACTAGTGGTCTGAAGTGATAACTGAAGGTCACTCCCTACCTCACACTTAAAATTAAACAATATCTTCATTGTGTGATAAGGCAAGAGCGAAAAGCTCTGAGCACACATAAAAACATTTGTGTCTGAAGGAAACACACAACAGGGAGGTCATTAACAAAAATTAAAATTAGGAAAAATTCACAATATGCCACGATTTGAGTTTATAATTGACGATATACCCCTTTTTGAAAAGTTATCATAATATGTCATGATTTGAGTTTGAAATTCGCAAATGCCACTGTCCAGTAACAACCATTAAGTTCGTCGTTAACCCTCTCTGGAAAATATGACCAAAATGCCCCTGGTGAAAAGTTTGAATTTTTTATAAAAAAATTTAATGCCTCTAGTTTGACTGTGCAATGGCTATTTTAAAAAAAACAACTTTAAAAGTACACAAAATACCCTTGTTTGGTTTTATAGTTTACAATATGCCACTATTTAAGTTTTGTAGTTTGCAATATACCATTGTTTGAGTTTTGATGTTCACAAAATGTCCCTATTTTTCCAGTTATGGCTAGTTTGAGTCCAACAATTCTTTTTTTTGCCTTTATAAAGACCTTCTTATCATATAAACAAAGCATACACATCATATTAAAGTCATGGCTATGCTTACAACTACAATCAATGAAAAGTTTCAAACAATTCATTGCAAATTTGGAGCCCCATCAAACCTTACCCTCTCCCATAAAGTGAAATACCCCTAAATAATTAAACGTTATTTAAATATATAATTAACTACATTAAGGTATAAACGATCAAGCATGTAAAACCTTATGACGTAAGACTTAAATCAAGGAGAACGTATTATGTTATTATGAACATGTAATAACTTGCGAACAAACGAACAATTTAATATTAATACGGTCACGCACTTATGTACATACGAATATATATGTACATATACACAACGTTACAAGATTATAACGTTGTATATATAACTAAAACACGGCAAATAAAATAGCCGTACCCGTATATAGGTATAATTAATAACGTGACATAACAAAATAGTCATATATATATATATGTATATACAACTAATAACGCGACATGTTAATACAGTCGCATATATACAAGAAGTAAGCATAAATAAGGCTGAAACAAAAAAAGGAGCAAACATGCTCTAGTGAGGATTCGAACCCGAGACCTTTCGTACCTTTCCTAAAGCCTTAACCGGTTAAGCTGTGCTCAAATTTGGTAACTAACACCCACGAATTAAAACTAGTAGCAGGCTATTACTGTAATTACAAAAAGAAAGAGGAACCAAACATACCTTACCGATTCCTTCTTCTCCCTCGATGCAGTAACTGATTGAACAAACAGGAAACTCCTCCTTACTCCAAGACCCCACGCACAGGCAAATTGAATCGGAGAATAAAAAAAATAGAGGACAACACCCTCCCTTCTTGTTTTGTGCGACAGCCTGCAAGGAAATCAGACTTGGACTTTCTCTGTATGGACTAACAAGTTAAATAAACCGTGCCCTCATGCTCCTAGTCTGTGCTACCTTGAGTTTAGTGAAAACAGTCAAGATACAAGAGATGGGCACATTCTGTTTCTCAAGAACTCACGTCTCAGAGTGTGAACACCCTAGTTTTTCACAAATACCTTTGGAACTTGCAACCAGTGGTGATTGTTTAATCGCCTGAAGCAGACCCTCCTGCCTCACCTGCTAATTAATACTACATTACAGTCATTCTTCTCCTCGCTTGCATGCCCACGCTAACAGCAAGCCAGGAACATCGTTGTTACTCCTACGTGAAGGTAAGCCAAGCTTTGTAACTGTTCTTCTGCCTTTTTTATCCTTCCTCCCCTGATCCTAAGTTTAATTGCGGCACATAAATCTTCCATTTCTGAATCAGTAGCTCAAATACCTGTCTACTCTTGGCATCTCCCGATTGGTGTGTTTAGGCCTGCGCACCAGAACAACTTTGATAAATCAGCAAGGTAAGAAGGGAAAAGTTTCTGCTACTGCAACTTCCTTCATTCTCCATTCTCATGTTCAGAAGTTGTAACCTGTAACATCTCCCTCTGTCTTCTCCATTTTAGTGTATTACATTCCCTTGGTGAGATCATTCTGGGATCGAGCAAAAATCCCCAGCCAACTAGCCTCTGATCAAGGTAAGAAGAACTACTAAAGAAAAAGATTTGTACTTCTCCATACTGGTTAAAGAAACTAGAACAAGTAACAGCTGAATATGGCATGTGGGTTTCTGCCCAGCTGAAAGAAAATACCGGGGAGCTCACATTGTGCCAAGGATCAACCTGGGGAAAGACAACTGAGATACTAAGTGGTGAGCCATCTCTAACCAGTTACTTAATGCAAAGGAAAAAAATAACACACCTAGCAGTTGAAAGAACAGAAACGAATGCCACTGTTATAACTTTTGTTTCTGTTGTGATTTCAGTTGCTAACTCATGTTGTTACGGTCTGATTCGAGTTTTTAACACTTCAAAATACACTTAACTAGATGGCTAGACAAACTAAGGGAATCTGTGGGCATGCTAAACCAGAATGTAACAAAGCAACCCAGTTTTTCAATTCCTGAAATTCTGAGTTTTGTATAAGGGATTACAGAGGGCTTATAAGGAGTTGTGTTGTATGTCAATGAACCTAACCATTTCTAACACACTTAAGTAAGGATAAGAACATCTTGAGAAAACTAAAAAAAACCAACCTGATGCACAAACCGTGAAACAAGAGGAAGGAAAATACAAAATGCTAGTTTCTGTTTCTGAAAACTTTGATTTCAGTAACACTGGCAGTGTGTCTTAGTTATCTATAAACCTAGAACCAACTGAACATCTAGATAATAATGGGAACCAATTAGTACATCAGGACTGAAGTCAAAGGAAGAAGAAAAGAAATCTGGAGAGAACTGTTGTAACAACAAGAGAGCTGATGCAGACAGTTTTGTATAAATCAACTTAAACAAAAAGACTGGTGTAGGAAAGAGCTTAAATCCTGTAACCGATACTTCTGTGTAATTGATTTCCAGAGACATTGTAGGTGTTGTATTGGCAAGTTGAGTAACATAAGAACCCTCTAACACATTACACTAAGAGGAGATGAGCTAGAAAAAAATTTACAGAAACCTGGTGACACGCTAAATAGAGAATCAACCAGTTCATGTTCTGTTTTCCTTTTTTTTCTGTAACAGCACAGTTCTGTGTAATGGGTTTTCCAATGGCATTAACTATATTGTTGTGGTCTTATTTTAGGGATAGAATCATACTAAGGCCCTTATCTAAGAAGCTTAATAGTTTGGGGAAGTGTGAAGTCAGATTAGAGAACAAAAAATATATATACATCGGTTTCATGTCTCAGGTCATAGTTCTGGTTTCTGTGTGGAGAATTTCAGAGAAGTGTCCTAGGTGATTGTAGATCTGTTATGAAGTTAAAACCAGAGTAGACAATTATCTAATTGGATAAACAATTTGTGAGAAGAAAGGAGGTCAAATGAGTGAACACAGAAAGGCAAAACAGAAGGGTAAACAAACACCAGTTTTTTATTTCAGTTTCTTACCAGTTCAGTGTCTGGCTATTTCTGTGTCTGTAACAAAACTTTTTTGGGTTTTGTTTGGGTTTAGAAACTTGATAGCACACTTAATTAACTGGATCAACAATTGGAGAGATTAAAAATCAACACGTGACTAACAGAGGAAAGAAATCGAAGAGTAAGTGTATCTGTTTCAGATTTGTTTCTGCAGTAACTGGTCACTGTATGCGCAATTTTCAGTGGCATTAGTAGAGTTTTCTTGGTTTGTTCTTAATTCTAAACTCTCGATAAACCATTAACTAAGTAGGTAAGGAGTTAGGAGGATGTAGCTCAGTTTGGGAAACAGACAGAGATGATAATAGAGCATACATCAGTTTCTGATTTCTAGTTGCAATTTCAGAAATCTTATTTCTGTATAACTAAGTTGGCAGAGTGTCTAAAGGGGGTTTGCATTGTGTGGTTCAAGGGCTTAAATCCTGCTAACTCACTTAGCTAATATGTAATGTTTTGGAAAGAAGCGGTAAAAGAAAACTGTAAGCCAAACTGTCAACAGAAAGGAAAAAAACAGATAAGAGAGAGATCCGTTTCTTTCTTCTTAGCATTTCCCTGTCTAGGGATAAATGGGTCCCCGTAAGATTTAAAGTATAAACACCAGGATTAGTAGCTAGGTGAGGGGGTAGAGAGTGAAGAAGAATCAAACAAGGGATGAGAATAAAACAAAGAGGATAAATTATAGCAAACTTAGTGCATCAGTTTTCCAGATTGTTTCTGAAATGCATGACTCTGTATAATCATGTTACATAGGGTTATAAAGGGTGGAATTGAGTTAATAATGAACCCAAATACTTCTAGGAGAGTGAACTACGGCTGGTACAATTATTGGGAGTTTTAGGAATAAACTTAATAACCCAAACGAATACTAAAGAAGAGATACACTATATTGTCTCAGAATTTTCGATAACATGTCCCTTCTGTAAAGTAAGTTACAGATGGGTTAAGTTGTGATACAGTCTAAGTTTTATAATCTATGTAAATGTGGTGGAATGGTGATTTGAGAGAGAATGGATGTGAAAGAAATGGAATCTGAATATATATATATATAGATATATATATATATATTTTACCGGTAACTAGTGCAAGATGTTTATCAAACTTGGGTTACATTTTACTACAAGGTTCTGTGCATAAACTAGATACTTACAAACATGTTACAAGTTATGTGGATTAGGAGAATTATGTAATAAAGGGCTCAACTGTACCAAATGTGTTACCATTCCGGTACAAAATACATAAACTACCAAAATATGTTATAAGTCTAATGACATACAAACATCATACTATATCAACATCATACTATATAACAAATATGAACAATGTAACACAAGATAATATTATGTGGTCAATAAGATGATTTATTAAAACTGTCATGTTAAAACGCATACATATACATAAACACATGTCAGAATAAAGATATAAACTAAGTTTACAATGACATAAATATTAAGGTTAGTATATGACTTTGGTATGATAAATAAATCTCGAGTGAAGTACCTTACAAGTGTATAACGTAAGGTTTCATACTCTAATGTAACCGATATTAACTCACACGACGAGTAAGGGTGGTTTAGAATAACGGTACTTTAACTAGTAACAATTGAAAATCGGGGGCGATAGTTTGGGATTTCAAACGTTATTCGGAAATACCGAATATACTGTCATGTGGATTGACGCGTACGTTCCTTGTGTTTCTAGATCACCCTTCCGACGTACGCGCTCGAAAGCTTTAAGTGGTCTGCACTACGCGAACCTAACACGGTGTAGGCGGTATGTAAAGGAGTTTGATCCGAGTTGTCCTGAGGAATTCCTCGGGCTCTCGGATTTGTTTGATAACATGTTGACTATGTGTGATGGATATGTGTTTACTGCATTACTTATTTATGCCGAACTAATACTTTTCGACTATAGATCGGCTTATATAAACTACATATACGAGTTGTCGACTGTGATTACCGTTGCCTGACCTAATACACTAAGTATTACAAGTATGTAGTTATACCTAAGTAAACACTTAGAACGGGCAACGACATCGTCGGTCCCTAGACTTCGACTCAAACAATACTACCTAGAATCACTCTAGGCATGCGTAAGACCCACTGGGCAGCCAACAATAAGTGATATTCTCCATAATATAAAACTGTAACGGAATTACTAACTACGAGGTTAACAGTGGAGTGTGAATGAAGTGATGTGTACCTTAATCCAGACAGTCCCGGCTGCTGGTCGCAGCGTTATCTCTTGGTTAACCTGTGTCGGGTTTTTCCCTAGTTAACTAAACGAGCCTAGAAGATCGTCAGGCGGAGTGTGCTACCGTTGGAACCAGGCCCTTGGCCCCTAAATGCGCCTTTACAAAGCAAAGTGAAATAGTCCCAGAGTCTTCGATGATCAGGGCAGCGGCACCTTATGTGTACGTGGGACTACTGTCCAAGTGATATATTTCGGGTTGTCCTAACTGACTCCCGACAGTGCTAACCAAATCAAACGATATGTGAGGGCCCGGGGGGCTGAGCGTTGTGATACGTGATGATGTGAAACTAAGAACAGCGTGTGATTACCGATGCTATTGTATTGTACGACGTGCTGCTGTTCTGAGTATACCTGTGATGATTGATGCATGCTTAATTATGTTTTACAGTTTCCCGTTATACTCTGTAAACCGGTGTTGCATGTAATGAACCTAATAAAAAGACGGTTAATACGACTTAATTGACCATTAGGGTCCAGACTCGACATACTCAGTTTACCGCTGAGCCTTTATGGCTTTATGCAGGTTGCTGATCACGGACGAAGCCGGAGTGCGGGGCCGGGTAGTTAGGATGTTTTGGATTTTGGAATTACCATTTGTACGTCGATATGTATTAAGGTCGTTTTACTGATGTCGGCTGTAAGTATTTTGGAGTATAACTAAACGCTCACTGTAGACGTTGCTTTTAGGACTTAGATGGATGTGTAGGCGGTATCTCTTGTCACCCCCCAGCGTCCCCCAGGCCAGGTTAATCGCTTTGTATCCTTATGGTTTCATTTTGTTAAGTTGTTGTATTGCTACATCACTCGTATGGATGAGGGATGGCAAGTAACACCCATGTGAGTTTTATTACTGTCATTTCTTCCGCTGTGAGACGCATTTATTTCCTGTTCTCGTGAGGGATTATTACGACATTATTGAGAGGGGTGTTACAAAAGTGGTATCAGAGCAGAGTACCGCTCTGATGACGAGATACTAGGAATTAAACAGTGACCCTAGGATTTGGGAAACCCGGGGTACGTCTGTAAGGTACGAGACGACTTATTACGTGAACTTAAGTGAAAATTACGCGCTACGCGTGTACTTATTAAATCTCTAAGGCAATTAAATATCCTCTGTGTGTGTGTGTTTACGGTATAATTACCGAATCATAATGCGACAGTCTGTATGGCAGATGGCTGGTAGACCTAGAGGCCGCGGAGCCGGCAGAGGGGCCGGTGGCGACACCGGTATCCCAGGCATTAATGAAGCAGTTGCTGCTATACTTACCCAGATTGGAGGCGTTATACCCCACCCACCGTAGCCCCGTGAGACAAATTGGCTGAAGGCGGTGTCTGAGACACGACCACCGACCTACTCAGGGGAGCCAGACCCCATTGCCTTGGAGCGCTACATCGTGGAGCATGAGAAGGCCTTCGAGGCCTTGCGAGTGCCAGGGGATCAGAAAGTTACAATTGCTGCATTCAACTTGAAGAACGCAGCCAGTACCTGGTGGAGACTTGTAAAGGACCAGCACTTAGCGACACCCGACTTCTCATGGGCTATGTTCGTGGAGATCCTGCGAGGGAAGTACTATCCCGCTCACCTCAAGCAGAAGAAGCGTCGGGAGTTTGAGACGCTGACCTAGGGGAGTCTGTCCGTAGACGAGTACTATGCTCTATTTATTGGTCTTCTTGACTTCATCCCCGGAGTCGACTACTCTGTGACCGTTAAGGTCGAGAAATTCCGGGGGAGGGGGGGGGGGGTCTTCTATTCTGTATCCAGGCAGCCATGGGCGCCACTCTTTATACTACCATCCAGGTATAAATCTAAACACCGTTAATTCTTATTAATGTTCTACATATCTAGTTACAGTGAATGTGTGGAGAATCACTAATGAGTGTCCAAATGAGCATGTTTTAGGGGTGTATTTCATATGTTTAATCAACACTTTTCATGCTCATTTCTCCACTCTAGCTTGTTTTCCTCTAGTTTTGTGTTTCATTGGTGTTTTACACATTTATTGTTTAAACAGGAGGAGTAACATAGCTAGGAGTAAAGTAGACGAAGAGAGGAACGCGTGGGCGCAAACGGATCCAAAATCGGAGTTAAAACGAAGAAGATACAACGTTTTGAAGTTAGCCTGACTCCGACCGACCTTAGGACCGACCTTGCAAGGTCGGTCGGGTCCAAATTTTGCCCAGATTTGCGTTTTTGAAAGCCACTGGAATCGACCGACCTTAGGACCGACCTTTCGAACTTAAAAACGCGCCCGAAAATCGCTACTGACTCCGACCGACCCTAGGACCGACCTTGCAAGGTCGGTCGGGTCGAAAATTAGCCCAGATCTGCGTTTTAAAACGGGAATTTTGGGGAAAACTTCCCCATTCTTCATTCAGTCGAGTTCTGCCCCCAAAAACAGAGAGGAAGGGCGATTCTAAAGGAAAGAAAGAAAGAGAAGAAGAAGAAGAAAAAGAGAAGAGGAGAAGAGAAGAAGCTCACCTCCTTCCAAGCTCCATTAATGGCTACTTCTATCCCTTGCTCTTTTATTTTCTCTCCTATGGCTGTGTAGAATCATTTATAGCTAGGGATTAGGGATTTTGTCCCAAAATCCCTAAACTCCATTGTTGAATCTTGAACTTGTGTTTGTGCTTTATTTTAGTCTTTGAGCTTAATGAAGATGATTATTGAGTGTTTATGACTTCTAAACGTGTTGCTCATGATTTGGGGATTTGTTAAGGGTTTTGCTCAATTTGTCTTCTATATGTGAAATTGGTTGGTTTGGCCTACCGATTAGTTTAGCATTATTGTGGGATTCTATCAAAATGGTATTCAGAGATAGAAACCTAAACTGTTAGAGACTAAAACGGTGTACTCTGATTTCGATGATTTTGAGATTAGACTACATTGCAACTTTAGTGGAACTTGAGCTTAGTGCTATCGATTGACCCGGGGCTTAGCTGAATGAGAAGTCTCGATTAAATTGGTTAGGATTAGTAGGCCTAGATTAGGTTGCTAATTAATTAAGCGTTCCCGTGGTTTAGCTATGAGTTCGAGGTTCGACAATTGGTAGTAAGGGGAGGACGGGTGCAAATATCCATCCCGGGCTACACCTATCCTAGATAGTTAGTTTAGTGTTTATTGCTTTTCTTTATTTCTCCAATTATAACCCAAAAACCCAAAACCCATAATTTACATTTATGCACTTTTGTATATATCTTTTGCATATTTACTAAGCTTATAATTAGCTAGATAGTTACGAAGTCCCTGTGGATACGACCTTGTTGTACTACAATGATTGGGTTCACTGCCCATAGTTAGCAAGATAGTTTCACCACTATTTTGCTCAACAAGTTTTTGGCGCCGTTGCCGGGGACTTCGGTCCAACTATCTGTTTATTATCTGTTTAGTTTCTGTGCATATTTTTCATTTCCTTTATTTCCCCCTTTTGTGTATAAATTTGTGTTATTTTTTTAGGAACCTATCTATGATGGATGGTCTTGATGATCAAGCAGAAGATTGTTACGGCTACACCTCTGGAGCAACCTACGACCAATACATTGATTGTCAAGGGTGTGGATCCTTTCATATGTGCCCTCCTTGTGAGGATCTAATCTCAAGATCGGAGACTCTCATGGAGAACCTTCTTATCTGTCAATCCAAACCCCACTGAACAAGACATCAGTCGATGGATCAGGTGCCAAGAGAGTGGAGGAGACCAGAAGAGTGCTTATTGTTCTGAGATCACGGCAAGGGTAGATTCACCCACTCTGGAGTATCTTAGTGCTAGAATGAACACCATCGACATGAACCAGCTCATTACACTAGCTCGAAGGGAGCAACAACCAGAGAGTGAAATGGTCCATGAAGTGGAGCAGCGGACTAAGGAAAAAGACCTCGACATGAACCAACTGAAGCTCTATGCCAAATTAGTAGAGATGAACGCGATGATGGAAGGTCTACTAAACCTTGCATCGCAGCAACCGGAGAGCGAAATGGTTCATAAAGTGGATCACCTTACTGAGGACTTGAGTTGCTCTCTATCACCTCCCCCGTTCGAAACTGAGCAAACGTCATTCAACCATCTGCCTGAGTTTGAAGACAAGCCATCAGAGGACCGCTTCCACCTTGACTTCATGGAGTCTCCTCCCTCTGAAGTCAACTACCGTTATTTCCCCTCCATCTCTGTGCTCCACCCAGAAGATGAGGATGTATACATTCTCAACCTTGAGGAGGAGGAGATGCCGCCTCCCTCCGAGCCATCAGAGGAGAGTGCTATAATCAACTTCAAGGAGCCACCTCCCTCTGAAGTTAATTTTCATCAAGGCTCTTCCCATGAGCCTCACCAAGAAGTTGAGGACATTTACATCCTCGAATTTGAGGAGGAGGAGGAGCCATCAAACTTTGATCTTCACTTGAAGGATCAAGGCCCCCACCTGCACTAATGAAGTTGGGTGGAAGCTCAACGTACACCCGCTAAGTATGGAGGCCACCTTCCCATTTGATCCGGGACCAAAGATTGAAGAAAAAGTCCGCTCCGGAGTTCTCCCTGCGCCGCTCACTGAAGATAAGGATGTTTACATCCTTGAATTTGAAGAGGAGGCTCCACCACAGTTTGATCCTCGTACCAAGGATCACCCACCTCAACACTTCCACCTGATGAACGATCAGTGGAGTTTACACTTTCACATCCTAAGTGTTGAGGCCACATTTCCTTTTGATCTGGGTCGTTCTTCATTGCTAGATGATACATGCCCAACCCACCCATTGAAGCCGACTTCAACGTTCATATTCGATCCTGGATGACTTCACGGTGGTTTGGTCTAGCCAAAGACCTTAAAGAAGGGCCGCTTACCGGGAGGCAACCCGGATTTCATTTCGTGTCCTGTCTTTTAAATTCTGTTAGTTTAGATTTTGCATTGTTTTCAATAATGGGCTATTTTGGCATTCTTTGGACTTGCCCTTTTACGCCCAATTGGTGGCGTTGTGTTGTGAATATTTTGGAAACAGGTAAGCCCCTCTGAAAAAGGGATGGAATTAGGAACACTTACAAAGGAACCTCTGGCGAAATTTTCCAAGAGGACCTTCATCTCCAACGATTGAAGGTAGCACCTCAACGACCCCTCCCACTAGCAATTGTGCGGGCACCCTATCTTCCATCCGCATCTTATCGGGGAGTACTCGTTTCACCCTTTCATATTTGCCTACAACGACTCCACTATTTTTATTTCCTGTTTTTTTTTCGTTCTCCTTTGGTTTTGTTTTTGCTAACCCTTAACTCCAGTTGTAGTTTGGTTGCTTCTAGTGTTTTATGCGGGTGCAACTTCCAGTCCACACCGCAATCAAGCTACGCTACTTGAGGCTGAAGCTCAAGTGTGGGGGAGTTCTACAAACTGATAACAATAGCAATCTCAGGGGAGTACTAGTTCCTTTTAGTTTTCATTCTCTCTTCTCTAATTTTGAATCTGCAAATCTGGGGATAGCTTCTGTGCTATACTGTTTGTTTGTGTCCCGTGTGATTTTCCTTTTGTCTGCTTCCCGCAAAGGTCTTCTGGCACCTTCCCCGGTTTTGATTGGTGAACAATGGGGACATTGTTCAATTTAAGTGTGGGGGAGTGACCTTTTCGGTGAATTGTGTGCTTAAATGCTTAATACTTCATGCTTATCTTGCGATTGTCCAAAATAAAAAAAACTTGGACCCTTGTGTTGTGAGTTGTTCTCATTAAGAACAAATACTGTTATGAATTGTGGGATAAATGCTTAAATTTTTCATTTTGATTGCTTTTGAGGAGTATTTTACATGCGGTGTGGCCAAGTGATCTTGTATGGTTGGATTTTTATTGCTTTGGGGTTCCTTCTGTTTTCTTTCTTTGGGATTTCTAAGGGGTGCTTCTTTGTGAAAATCCATCAAGGGACTTGTGAGACGCCATTGTTAACCAACAATGAGAGTTGAGTGTTCTTAAATGCAAAGGCTTGATGCCAAAATTTTATCTTCTCATCTCTTATGCAAAAGTGAAACAAATGCATAAATCTATTTTTCCTTTTGTTTTCTTCTCAATGCCCATTCTTGAGAGAAGTTAGACATGGTAAAAGCTCTCCAAGTCACCTAATCTTTAGAACTTTGAAGCACTTCGGATCATACCCCGAAACTCTAGATTTTGTTTTGCCCTAAGCACACCCATGCCACCACTAAGAGATGGTTCACACTCCTCAAAGGTTTTAATCACTTTTTTGCTTCTTCTTTATCCTACAATTCATTTTAGTGTTTGTTAGTCTCTCGCATTCCTTACTTGCATGGGTGCTTGGTTTTGCTTGAGGACAAGCAAAAAGGTAAGTGTGGGGGTGTGATGAGTGTCCAAATGAGCATGTTTTAGGGGTGTATTTCATATGTTTAATCAACACTTTTCATGCTCATTTCTCCACTCTAGCTTGTTTTCCTCTAGTTTTGTGTTTCATTGGTGTTTTACACATTTATTGTTTAAAAGGAGGAGTAACATAGCTAGGAGTAAAGTACGAAGAGAGGAACGCGTGGGCGCAAACGGATCCAAAATCGGAGTTAAAACGAAGAAGATACAGCGTTTTGAAGTTAGCCTGACTCCGACCGACCTTAGGACCGACCTTGCAAGGTCGGTCGGGTCCAAATTTTGCCCAGATTTGCGTTTTTGAAAGCCACTGGAATCGACCGACCTTAGGACCGACCTTTCGAACTTAAAAACGCGCCCGAAATCGCTACTGACTCCGACCGACCCTAGGACCGACCTTGCAAGGTCGGTCGGGTCGAAAATTAGCCCAGATCTGCGTTTTAAAACGGGAAATTTTGGGGAAAACTTCCCCATTCTCATTCAGTCGAGTTCTGCCCCAAAAACAGAGAGGAAGGCGATTCTAAAGGAAAGAGAAGAAGAAGAAGAGGAGGAGAAGAGAAGAGAAGCTCACCTCCTTCCAAGCTCCATTAATGGCTACTTCTATCCCTTGCTCTTTTATTTTCTCTCCTATGGCTGTGTAGAATCATTTGTAGCTAGGGATTGGGGATTTTGTCCCAAAATCCCTAAACTCCATTGTTGAATCTTGAACTTGTGTTTGTGCTTTATTTTAGTCTTTGAGCTTAATGAAGATGATTATTGAGTGTTTATGACTTCTAAACGTGTTGCTCATGATTTGGGGATTTGTTAAGGGTTTTGCTCAATTTGTCTTCTATGTGTTAAATTGGTTGGTTTGACCTACCGATTAGTTTAGCATTATTGTGGGATTCTATCAAATTGGTATTCAGAGATAGAAACCTAAACTGTTAGAGACTAAAACGGTGTACTCTGATTTCGATGATTTTGAGATTAGACTACATTGCAACTTTAGTGGAACTTGAGCTTAGTGCTATCGATTGACCCGGGGCTTAGCTGAATGAGAAGTCTTGATTAAATTGGTTAGGATTAGTAGGCCTAGATTAGGTTGCTAATTAATTAAGCGTTCCCGTGGTTTAGCTATGAGTTCGAGGTTCGACAATTGGTAGTAAGGGGAGGACGGGTGCAAATATCCATCCCGGGCTACACCTATCCTAGATAGTTAGTTTAATGTTTATTGCTTTTCTTTATTTCTCCAATTATAACCCAAAAACCCAAAACCCATAATTCACATTTATGCACTTTTGTATATATCCTTTTGCATATTTACTAAGCTTATAATTAGCTAGATAGTTACGAAGTCCCTGTGGATACGACCTTGTTGTACTACAATGATTGGGTTCACTGCCCATAGTTAGCAAGATAGTTTCACCACTATTTTGCTCAACAATCACCAGTTTGAATTCCAGGAATGTTATGATGCTGACTCGAGGACGGAGCTGATGCTCCAGACTCGGGATGAGACTCTGGGCCAGAAGAAAAGGAAGAAGTCCGAGAAGGAGTCTGAGGACGGGGTAGTGAACCGAGGCGAGGGCTCAAAGAAGGGAAAGTAAGGAAATATTTTCAATTGTTGAATTATTCATTAATTGATTATCGTGTGTGCTGACCCCAAATCTGTTTGACAGAGGCTTCTTTAAAAAGAAGGGAAAGCAGGGGCAGCAGGGGCAACAGAGTCAGCAGGGTTTCAAGGGGAAAGATACCGTACCAAGACTGACCGGCCCACCCATTGATGCCCAGCCACTCAGATCGGCACCTCCCAGAGGTGAGAATACCCTCCTCATAAATTTAGTTGTCAAACTATTCGTTAATCTTAATACTGTACATGACTTGTGTTAACCTAAATTACGGTTGCAACAGGCACCGGTAAGCCCCAGCGCCATTTCTACTGTAAGCGCTGCGGGAAGGATCACCCAGGTGTGGACTACAGCGGGAACAAAGTGGAATGTCGATACTGCAGGAAGATGGGGCACCGCGACTTTGAATGCTACTCCAACCCAGACGGCCGGAACTACCAGGGGACGAAGACTGCCCAGAAGCCCACTGCTGGAGGATCAGGAGCGCCACGAGGTGGCCAAGGGGGCCAGACGTCCACCGACATGCGTTTTCAGAAGGGAAAAGGAGTCGACCAGGGACGCGCCACCCTTAATTCAGCGGGAACCTCAGGCGCTGAGGCGGGAGCCTAGCGCACTACAGGTAATTCTAATACCCGACTGTTATTGTGTGAACCATGATGTGTGTTAAACGCTTTAAAGCATGACCCATGTATGTGTGTTACGACCTTAAGTAGTGACTTACCTTAGGAAAACTTCCACATCTTAGGTAGTTTCGACATTTGCTACCCCCTATCTACGAGACCGAGATCGCCAAGACCCGTAGCCGAAAAACGGGAACATCCAAGAGAGAATAGTCAAGTCATCCGACCAGGCATGATTCTGCTTAGAGAATTCCTAACCTTAGACAAGCAAACCGACATCATAGAAGAGTGTAGAGCCTTGGGTAGAGAACTAGGTGGGTTTTACATTCCCGGTTTTACGAGCGGTTCGAAAATGAGGCTATACATGATGTGCCTAGGTAGGGATTGGGACCCACAGACTAGGACATACCAGGAAGTGAGGAAACTAGATGGGGCGAGAGTACCTAGGATACCCGAGAGATTCAAGACCTTAGCACGGAAGGTGGTGGAGACCGCACAATAGCTTGAAGACGAACCAGTACCCGGCATTGATGCCGACGTTTGCATTGTTCTACGAACAGAATGGGCGACTGGGATTACACCAGGACCGGGATGAGACACCCGAGTCCATTACAAAGGGTATTCCCGTAGTGTCGTTCTCCATTGGAGATGAAGCAGAATTCCTGTATGGCGACCAGAAGAGGATGGATTTAGCTAAGAAGCTAATCCTCAGATCTGGAGATGTTTTGGTATTCGGTGGAGATTCGAGGTTAGTGTATCACGGAATCAAGCGGATTAAGTTAAACACCGCACCACCAGCTTTAGTAAACACTACCCACATCAAACCGGGACGCTTAAACTTGACTTTAAGAAAGTATTGATGTAATGTTGTAAGCTACTAGCTTTGTATGCAAGTATAATGTAATATTTTGTGGAATAAATAAAAGTGAAGTTTCAAAGTTCTTCCGTACAATTGTTATCAGTTTTATCCTCACACGACTCGTTAATCCAGGCCACGAATCTGAGAAAGGAGCAACCCTCAACATTCTGAATGCGGCACAGGCCAAAGAGATTGGCAACGTCATCACTAGAAAGAATAGGAACCAGCCAAACTAATGAATTTAACCTTTATAGCCACGTGCTAATTTATACCGAAATGCTACAGGTACTTTCCCTGTGAATGGCACCGATGCATCAGTCCTATTTGACTCAGGGGTGTCTCACTCTTTCGTTTCCTCTTCTTTTGCAAAGAAGTTGGGACTGGCCCCAGAGCACCTCTCCGATTTCACCGTCACGTTACCATCCAGGGAGAGAGTGCGATGCACGGGACGCTACTGCGACTTGCAAATTGTTATACGGGACGAGATTTTCCCCGTCGACTTGACCGAATTCAAAGGATTGGGTTTCGACGTCATCATCGGTATGGATTGGCTACAGAGACACAAGGGACAGATACATTGTGCCGAGCACCGACTGTTGCTCAAAAGCCCGGGGGCAAGGCTATTTCCTACCGTAGTGTGCCGAAGGAACCCACCATCAAAATTGTATCTACTTTGACCCTAATGAAAGAAGTGAGGAAGGGCCACACCGCATATATATGTTATGTCCACGATACGAGGCAAGAGGAGCAGATGGATTTGGACATACCAGTAGTATCCGAATTCCTTGATCTGTTTCCTGAGGAGTTACCAGGCATGCCACCAGTACGAGAGGTGGGCCTTACCCTGAGATGTTTTACCATGTGATGAGGAAGTATCGATCCTGAATCACCGGTGCCCACCACTTGAAGAAATCACAAGCCCAACAGTTATACTACGCCCTTCCAACCGAAGTGTCTTTGCGGGAGAGGGTAAGGTTTAATTTCACATTTGTAATGAATTGTTTGAAACTTTTTATTGATTGTAGTTGTAAACATGACCATGGCTTTAGTATGATGTTTGTACTCTATTTATATGATAAAGTCTTTATAAAGGAAAAAAAGAGTTGTTGGACTCAAACTAGTTGTTTGAACTTAAAACTAGTCATTAAAGGAAAAACATGGGCATTTTGTGAACATCAGAACTCAAACAGTGGCATATTGTAAACTACACAACTTAAATAGTGGCATATTGTAAACTATAAAACCAAACAAGGGTATTTGTGTACTTTTAAAGTTATTTTTTTTAAATAACCGTTGCATAGTCAAACCAACGCCATTAAAAAAATTCAAACTTTTCGACAAGGGCATTTTGGTCATTTTCCTGAGAGGGTTAACGGTGAATTTAAAGTCCGTTCCCAGACAGTGACATTTTGTGAATTTTAAACTCAAATTGTGGCATATTAAGGACAACTTTCAAAAAGGGGTATATCGTGAATTACAAACTCAAATCGTGGCATATTATGAATTTTCCCTTAAAATTAAAATAAATCAAACTAAAACTCCCTTGCATTTTGTTGTCGCCATACGTAGATCGACCCACCCCACACTTGAGTTTTACTCGAGTGTTGCAGCCTGGTTGCAGTAGCACCATAAAGAATTCATCTGAAAAGAAAAACAATAGAAGCAACCAAAACTACAAACGGAGTTAAAAGTTAATAGACAACAAAACCAGGAAAATAACTACAAAAAGAAATTAAAACCAAAATTAAAAAACTAACAAAATAAAATATAACTTTTGGTTGCCTCCCAGCCACCTGCCTTTCTTTAACGTCTTTGGCTAGACATAACTCATTTTATCAGGAGACTCCAGATGATTGAGCTGTCTTTGGAACCCAGCGACCTGAAGCACGAGATGATTCAACTTGCTTAGACCTCCCAGCATAAAACAATAGTTGCTCACCCTCTGCATTTAGTGTAATCGTACCGTAAGAAACTTCTATTCGAGCATCAGTTGTTGCTAAGAAAGGTCTTCCCATGATAATAGGAACAGTAGGATCTACTACCATGTTGAGCCCAACAAAGTCGCAAGGAAAGTATAGGTGCTCCACCTTAACTAGCACATCCTTCGCAATCCCGTGAGGATAAACCACTGAGCAATCTTCCAGCTGAAGCATCATTCGTGTGGGCTGCAAGTCTCAAATCTGAAAATCCTCGAAGGTTTGTTTAAGATACTAAAAAACCTGATCAGGAGAGGATTATGATTTGACATTTCTCTTTGCGTATGCTCTACTAAAATAGCAGGAAACAATTACAGGCTTTCTCTGTCTAATCTGCTGATAGAAAGGTTCACATATGTTTAACAATTAGTGTAAGTGTAATCCTCCCCAAAGAATCCTATATCAATGAGATTACAATTTTCCACTGCTTCTTTGAAAGGGGAAACGTGATTATCCTAGATAAAACTGCCTCCATTTTTCTCTTCATTATACGGAATCTGATTAAAATCTCCTGCAATAACCCAAGGGTTAATAGTGAGGTTTCTGATAGTTTTCATCAATTTCCAAGGCGAATGTTGTCGGCTCCACTTTGCCAAGCCGTAGAACCCTGTGATAAAACCATTCTCCCTATGGGAATCTTACATCAGCAGCTATATGATGATCAGAGAAATTACACAGCTTAACTTCTATATTAGCTTTCCACATCAGAAATAAACTACCGCTTCTACCTTTACTCCCTAATGCTTTTCCTTGATAACCTTTGAATTTATTCAATAACAGATCCATCTGAGATAAGGATCTGTGGGTCCCCATAATAAATACCAGCTCTGGGTTAAATTTCTTCAAAAGTCCTTTAACCCAAGCTATTGCCTCAGGGCGACCCAACTCATTTTTCTTGGCAGCCTTGCACAGATGCAAGGTATGCCTGATCAAGAAGCTTACCCTTACCCTCAGAGTCCTTTGCTTCCCTATCTACACACTTAGATAAGTTAACCAGAGATTCAGCTTTAGAGTTACCCCTTCTTTGTTTCTTTCTTCCTCCTGATTTCTTAAAATTGATAGAAGAACTTATCTGGAACATAAGTGCTTTTCCTTCTCTGCGGCTTTGATTTATCTCCTCCTTCATTTTCTCTTGATTATGTTGTTTTACTTCCGTCAGGCAGTTATCTGTGAGATCTTGCTCCCTGATATCCTCTCCTGTCAACAGATTCCACTCAAATACAATCTCCTTACTCACTTTCCGTTTCTTGTTATTTTGAGCTTGGAAATTTTAACTACTCCAACCCAATCAAAGGATTGATAGAATTTCCTTTTCTTTAACTCTTCACGAGCTTCTATAATCTTTTTAAACCTAGGAGGAAATTTAGGATCTTCAGTCCCTCATATCTCCTCCTGTTCTGTATCTTTTCCATTAGCTTCCTCTAAATTTATGATCATATTTCTGAATTTCTTTAACACATGTCATCACTATCTGATTCTCCTAAGACTTTAGACAACTTTCATTACCCTCCTCTTCCATTTTATCTTTGTTGCTTATTACTTCCTCTTCTTCCTGAATTCCTTCTTTTCTATGACTAGATTCACCTTCCTTTTCCTTTCGCGACGTAATAAACTTAATCATCTTGCTCTTCTTTCTCCTTCTTCTTTCTGTTCATACAAAATAAACTCTACTAGGGTTGTAGGAGAAGCATCAAATTCTGATCTCATCCATACTTCATACCTATTTTTCTCAATACCTTCCTCCTTTCCCCAAGGACATTCTGTTATAATATGATTCAATCTTCCACATCGAATATAGAAGAGAGAGAGGCTGTCATACGAAATTCTGTAACATCTGTCTTTTGTTCCATCGTTCATCACTAACAGCCTACAAATAGGTTCATCCACCTCTACTTCAACACACACTCTCAGAACTTTAGTAGCTGTTATGATAGAAGAGCCTATCATATTCCCTAAGACCACAGCTGAAATCTTATCAAAATAAATCATAGGCAGATTATGAATACCAGCCCAGATAATTACTTTACTAGGATCATATTCATCAACGTGATGAGAGGGGTCAATAGCCATAAGAGCTAACAATCTATTATGAGTATGCCATGGACCATTCATTAGAATATTCCTCGTGTCAGCTCCTGAAGAAAACTGAAAGGTAAATCTGTTATATCCTACCTCGTTGACCTTAAGGTAAGATCTTGGTTTCCATATTTGAATAGCTAGATTCTGCACTAACTTGGGAGAGAGCTTGTTAGGGTGCCATACTCTTCCAAACAGGGCATTTTTTATGTCTTGATTCGAAGTTCTTGAGCTGAGAATATCTCTCTTCACCGTGTCCAACTCTGTTGGGTGAATCTTTAGCTTTTTCCAACTAGCCATAACCTCCTCCATGAATTTTTTCTCGGTCAAGAAGAAGTAGCAGCTAGAGCATTAGAGCTGAAGATGGTGTTGATCGTACCAAGAACTACTACTTTGATCACTATTATCTTTCCATCTAAGAAAACAAAGTTGTTGTGGAGAATTAACTCTAAAACAATCATCACCTCTAGTAAACTGGTAGTTGAAATCAGAATTAAGCTCCGATGGGAAAAAAATAGAGTTGCTTGTCCCTTTCTCATTAGTCCACGTAGGACTCCATCCCACCCTACTTCCCAAAAGTCTGTCAAAACTTAATAGCACTCCTCCGATGCTAATCTCTATTCTCTTGCACATACTCCTAACATCCCTCCTCCCCCCA
This sequence comes from Limonium bicolor, assembly GCA_023374045.1. Taxonomy (NCBI): domain Eukaryota; kingdom Viridiplantae; phylum Streptophyta; class Magnoliopsida; order Caryophyllales; family Plumbaginaceae; genus Limonium; species Limonium bicolor. The sequence goes on along the minus strand of CM041777.1, from coordinate 32,669,089 downwards.
AAGTGTAATCCCTCTCTATTTCACCTAACAGTTCTTCAGAGATTTCCTAGAACCGGGAATACAACATCCTAGGAAATTGCCTTCAGAATTACACAAGAAAGAGAGCATTTTTAACGTAACGACCCATTTGGTGTTGCTTACCGCTAGGGATGGTAATGGATCGGGTTCGGGTTGGGTGATGCTCCATCCGACCCGTCACCCATTTTTCACCCGCACCACCTGACCCGACCCGTCACCCGCAACTTCATCACCCGTCACTTCACCCGTCACCAGTTTATATTTTTTTCAGCAATTTTATTTTTTTATTTTTAGCACTTTATATAAGCATAATTTTTTTTAAAAAAAAATCATTCATATTTGTTCAATAATATATACCACATCATCTAATATCAATAACATACTAAAAACATGGAGTATTAACCAAATTTTTTCTAAATTATCTAAACAAATATGAAATTAGTATATTTTTTTATTTAATATAAGTACATACGGGTGATGGATCGGGTGACCGGGTGAAAAATGTTCACCAGACTCGACCCGTCACCCGCACCCATTTCACCCGTCACCCGTTTTTCACCTGTTATTTCGGATTTTTCACTACTTTTACGGGTCGGGTGATCGGATACCCATCACCCATTGTCTTCCCTACTTACTGCTCGTGTTTCCAACCCATGTATTAGTGGAACAGCTTAAATATAAAAATAAGAAACTTCAACAAATTAATATTACATGTATACACATTATTATATCTAAAAAAGAAAATTCGACATTACAACAAAGTAACATAAAACATGTATCTTATATTATTACTTCAAATGAAGTACAAATTTAAAATGTTTTACTACAAAAAGTGACTACACGTATTAGAATCTATTATGAATATATAAATCACTGCATCAAGCTACAAAAGTTGTTTTTCTATGAAAGAGCTGCAAAATTCAGCCATGTCTTAACCTAACCCACCTTGCACGACTATGCAAGCTCAGCGGAAGCTCATACTATCAACCAACCAACCCCCATCCCGTGCTCTCTTTCTTTCCAGTACCGTCTAACCTGGATGCGAGGCGATTGAAGGTACCTTGTGGTGGAGTGTCTAATTGACGAGCCAAAGATGGAATCGCCAGGAGAATGGCTGGAAAAGGCGTTGAACGATATTTACATGGAAATGGAGACGGGGGTGGGTTTGGATTCTGACATGATATCCGGTCTGGTCTCCTACTGCGAGCTCGCCTCTCCCCAAGATGCCAAAGAATACCTTGACGTATGTACATCAACTCCGAGTCCCTCCACTCCCCCAATCCCCCAATACACATATAATGTTTGTCTTCTGTGTTTCTGTTTTTCAGTTTTCTACCGTTCAATCAATCACCGTGATCAGTCTCATTCAAGAATTATTTGATTCCTTACTTCTTTTTTAATTAAACTCAAGTATTTTGTTATAGTTTTGTTAGTCTGTTTCCATGAGCTTATGATTAGCTTTATGCTGGCTATTATTGTCTGATTGCTGGTTCTTGGCTCGGGAAATTTGATTGACTCGGTGCCTCATTGCGGGTTCTTATTTAGGATTATTCAGGATCTTTCAATTATGTCATTGATATTGCAGCCGGTAGTAGTAACTGCCACTAGGCTGCATAGACGGGATGATTTGATATATTTCTGGAAGCTGAATGAGGTGGGTGGCACAGGGTATCGAATCAGGGTTATTTTTAAGTTGTGCATTATATGCTGCATTTACAGATTACTATTTGACGATTCTCAGAAAATCAATGTCCTTTTTACTCATAGGCAATTAAAATTGAGAGAGTAGCTAGCACTGGAGAAATATTTTGACTAGAATAGCTCTCTTACTATAGATGTAGCAAGACAACTCAAGATCATCTGACATGAAATTTGAGTTTCCGACCTTTCAATTTGAGTTTAAATCGTATGATGCCTTGACAGATCAATTCACCAGGTAGTCATATTTGGGGTTGACACTTCACCAAGCTTCAAATGGTGATAAGTCTAAAACTGAAAAGAAAAACATTGCAAATTTTGATAATTTCCAAATTTTCAAGAATGAAAGTTGAGCAGTATGCTTTTACATAGTTACCGCTTCCCTCTAAGTTTATTTACTCTTGATTCTGCTTGGGTTGTTTGTTTGGACATGTTTCAGTAGATCACCTATGGCTTAACATTTAAAGCTTTACTCCGAGAATTATACTTTTATCTTGCCCAATGTCACAATGGGGTCTGTCACTATGAACAAGCACGCAATAGTGGTGAGTCTGTTGCAATATATCCATGTCATAAAACTATAATTGTCAAATTCCGTAGCACTTAGTTCTGGTGTCAAGCAAAAGGTAACATCGCTAAGACATGTTCAGCCTTAAAAGTGAGCAAAACAAAGACCCAAGTAGAAAATAAGTTAAAGAAGACTCTCATGGAAGTTGAACAATATGTAGGAGGCCAGGAGAGCATGAATCATGCAAGAAATTGAAAAAAACAGATATACACATAGAAGTGTGGAAAACTGAAGCGAGACGTTTCCATCAAGAGACCTACGAAAGTTCAGCTTTAGAGACACATGCACATGCTTATGAGTCACGACCTGGCCTTAATTTTATTCTCTTGATTTTTTTTCTAACCGTCATGAAAATGTAGACCTTATTGTTTTATAGGGCCCTGTCTACTTTAGGATATTGTTTCTTCATTGTTGCGAGCATAATGTTTTATCGTATTTCAGAATGTGGAACATTTGTCGTCCTAAGTTCTTTCCCTGATCAACAATTGAAGCTTGGCATGGTTCAACCATGGCTGTGACTTATCATTGGATTAGTCTAGCGTGATGTCTTTCTCCTTAAACTTACCATAAGAGATTGAGCACAATAATCTCATATCGTTGTTCTGGAATATGGAAAAGCAATTTTCTAAACTATATTAAGTTCTAAAATAAATAAGTCAGCATATGCTCATTAGAACTAGCAAACATACCTTTTGAAATTAGGGTAAACGACAGGGTGATGGTTCATAAAATAGGTGTCCATATAGCCGACACCAACATCCTAATCAATCAAAGTTTCTTGCTGAAGATCTTATTGTTGTTGTTGTGGAGCCGTATTATAGTTGAATTCCCTTGTATTTGTTTTGGTTTTAACAGTCTAAATATTTTGATGCATGTGCAGAATATAATCCCTGAAGAATTAGGGAGAAGTGTGATTAAGGAATACCTGAGTCGAAGAGGTTACAAAGACCCATCAAGCTCTGCTAATTTACAAACTTCTCATTTACAAGCATATGTCAAACCACCAGCAGATGGATCCTTACCCAGCAGTGGGGTCAGGAAACCTACTAGAACCCCCACTGATAATTCCTACTCAGTTACTCATGGTAGTAACAATGACAAGGTGGTAAAGGATTCAGCTACTGGTCAAAAAAATGTCCAATCCAAGAACCAAACTAATTCAAAAAAGAAAAAGACTGGCAAACCCATTTCCCTTGCCGAGATGGCCAAGGGTTCGATTGTGTTTCAGCAGGGGAAACCTTGCAGTTGCCAAGCTCGTCGACACAAGCTGGTGAGCAATTGTTTGTCTTGTGGGAAGATAGTTTGTGAACAAGAAGGGGAAGGGCCTTGTCACTTTTGTGGGGCTCTTGTGCTTAGAGAAGGAAGCACATATGCTGGCCTGGATGGCTCTGTGTTAGCTCCCTCGTCCGAGGCTGATGCAGCAGCTGAAGCATATGCGAAGAGGCTGGTAGATTATGATAGAAACTCTGCTGCAAGAACAACTGTAATTGATGATCAGAGTGATTACTATGATGATGGTAACAGCTGGTTATCAACGGAGGTAGATATCTTTTCAGCATATTGTGTGGGCGAGAAACTTTGAAATTAAAATCATGACTGGAAGAGTAGAGAGATTAGTAGTGGCCATGTTTTAACTGAAAGTGATGCGTGAATGCTATTAACCCTTATAAAGTTATTAAATCCTTCTTCAGCTTGATGTTAGTTCATCGATCAACTTCTTTATGCATTCTCATGGTCTGCTGGCTCCTTCTTGAGCTTAGCTTGTCTTATTCTGCCCATGTATATACAGGAAAAGGAGCTTTTGAGGAAGAAAGAGGAAGAGAGGATAAATGCTGAGGAAGAGAAGAGAAAGAAAGTACTTGTGTCTTTCGACTTAGTTGGCCGTAAGGTACATGAAATATATTTGCCATGTGATTTGTTCTTGTTTACTCATGGTGGGTTAGTGATTACGTGTGTTCTAGCTTTGTTCAGTTGAACTTAGTTTAAATGCTGGTTGTAAATATTTTTGGATACGTGATGTTAATGTTTACCAATGTATTATTCGCTTCGCTCTTCTACTTAACAGGTGCTTTTGAATCGAGATGAACTGGGTGAGATGGAACTAGGAAACAGCTTACTGAGGCCCGCAGATCACAATGAAGTGAACCGGATCAAACCAAATCCTACTGTGAAGATTCAACCTATCTTCATCGACCCCGGGCCGGAAGATAAGACCACAAAACCAAAGTCGAAGGCTTTGAGGAAAGGCCTAAACAAAGGGCTTTGCTTGGAAATAAGTGGGAGGGTGCAGCATGACACTAATGAACTTAAGAATTTTGGTATTCAGGACGGGAACATATATGTGGATGGAGTTTCGCGGCGGGAAGATGATGCCGAGTGTTCTAGATATTGATTAAATGGTGGAAGTTAAAAGTTCATTGACAAAGCAAATACAAGCCTGAGCGCTTTACATTTGAATGCGTGTAGTTGGTTATTGTACATTTCATTAGAGACATATCTATCAAAAAAAATTTCATTAGAGACATGAAGAAAAAGAAGAGGTAGGATGTGGATAGACAGGTTTTGAGGTATGAGTATACAACGGTGTTCTTCTTGTGCTACTTATAGTTCATTTCATTAAATCATTTTTAAGGGACGCGAGAGTCTGGGCACTGCTTGTGACAATGAACAGTACAACGGTAATTTGCGGACGTGTCATAATGATGTGTTTGGTTATGGACGCTATAAGAGTGATCTGCAAGCGTGAGGTAATGTATACGAAGCCATAGGCTGCCTAACAATTGACGTTGGACACTCTCTATCTCATTCATAGATTGTATAAAAAAAAGAAAATTCAAAAATCGATATGGGCATTCCCAATGACAAACTTAAGTGTCTAGACGAATATCCTTCCTTGAGAGTTTAAATAGTAGTAAGGTTCCTCCAAGGTGGAATAATGGATACATGATCAGTCGGAGCTGATTAACACTCAATATTACTGTGATTGATTATCTTTGGTAAGCGTACTGTATTATCTTTCACTAACAGAGCATATATAGTGTATGGTATTGTACAAATGAATATTCGGCTTGAAAGGTAATATTATATTTGCTCATCCATATTGTATTAATTGTTCTGGGTAGCATTTTATAAGAACAAAAGATGCAAGATGATAATGGTAGTGTGACTTTCACCAGAACTAGTGTCAGTCTCGCTTATACATTTAAGATTAAAGGAGAATGAACAAGTGTACAGTTGAACATATATTACGGATGCTAATAGAATTGATAATAAGAGATCTTATTATATTTGTTAGAATTGGTAAAAAGGTTGAAACAAAGTAGAGCTCTATGCTTTCATATTTAGGACTTCTACATATGATTTTAATAATTTATTTCACGCCATTTGTCATATGTTAAATTTTGTAACTTGTCAGTACCTAGTAATACTCACTCAAGATGTCTTGTTAATTTTAGAATTTGTTTTAATACTTAACATTTTAGTTAAGTTAATTTTAAGAATCTAAATTTTATAATGAATTCTTTAACCCATGAAGAATATAATATATAATTTGTAATCTATAACCTAATTAACTAAATAAATATTCGTAATTCTCTTAATTTCAACATCTTTCATATTGACGTATACTGCCTGCAGTCTATAAAAGAAAAAGAACAGATTGTATTATAAAAGAAGGTCACTTCGCATAGTCAAAATTCCACTTCGCTCAGTCGGATCATCTTGCACTTATTTCAATATTTTTCAAAAATTACCATATTTATCCACAATTGGTGACATATTACGAGATGTATCCAAATTTTATTACGTGCAGTCGGAATTCCAATACGCTCGGTCGGAAAATGACCAATTTAGGTGTTAATATAGACACAATTTATTAAAAAAACTTCCAAAAAAACAAAAAAGAATTCCAAAGTAGCAGACGGAACCCGGCGGCCGCTGCCGGCTTATCAGTTATCACATACGTCGCGGGTGCCGTCCCATCTATACCGCGCCGGTGCCCCCTCTTCCTCTTCGGTGCCCGTGTTGTTCCTTCTTACTGGCGCCGGGTTCTGGTCTTAAAATCATTATATCTTCTTCGTTATTTACTTCATTTGTGGATCCGTTTGCATATGATCTACTTTGCTGATAATTTATCAGTTATAAAAATAAACAAAATTAATGTAGCACAAAAGAAAATTATTGTGAGTAACACTGTAAACAAATTCACTAAGAAATAAAACAATGAATACGAAAGAAGTGATCAAGATCTTTCACTGGTAAGAAGCAAAAACGAACATATACACGTTCCTCGGAAATTAAGATCTAGATAATTCCTCAAGTGTGTAGTTCATATTATTTTAGCCGCCTCTTCCACTTGACCAATCGACAAGCACTTGATGAAAGCTTAGGTCTAAACAAATTCTGGACTCACTTATGCTTATGCAATCTGATATGTTTATGCAATTTTGTTGGTTTTTGGACAGCTCAGCACAAATTAAAGCACGTAATTTTATTGCTATAATCTAGATCCATTTTTTTTTTTTTGAAGTAATAATCTAGATCCATGCATGGAGACAATTTATCATGCGGGGGAAAACAAAAGTTACTTAAAGGGGACCACTTCCACTTGTGCGTACATCTTGTAAAATGATTAGTATAAAGTACGTGTTTCACGTTACCACTTACAATACAAGAATTAATGGAACAAATTGCGTTTCGTACCCCACGAGGCCGCCGCTGGGGATAGATAGATCATAGATAGGTAGGTGAGTTGAATTCAATGAATCACTGGTGTTACACAATCCATCCCACTGAGGAAGAGTTGGTTGAGTAGATGGATATCATTAATACAACAAACCTTAGAATTCTGGGGACAGACATTACTTTTAAGGTTGCAGCTTTCTGGTATAATTATTTTGAATGGATCTTTTCTCTTAGAAAATACTAAAACCCATGCATCCAAAATGCGTAGAAATTTCATATGAAGGATACGTACCAAAATACCAATCTTTGAAATGTATGCAACTGCGGATGACCACAATGCTAATAGTATATTTCATCACAGACGTTTACTAATCTATAAGAAGCACATGTTTGGGAATCCAACACGACATTGAGAGATACTCAGGCCAATTCAGTGCCCTCCCTCCTTAAAGGTATTTATTTGGACACTACTTCCTACATAGAAAGAGACTTTGGGTTGGGTGGAAATAATAGTATTCATATCTTTATCTTTATCTCTCTTTTTGGTAAACAGTCTTTATATATTTCATTACAATAATTATTATGTAAAAATAATGTTTGTCTCTTTGATCAACCAATTAACATAAAAATATAAGTGAACTAGTTAAAATATTACTTAATTATCCTATTAGTGAACTAGTTTAAAAGTCATATATGATTATTTTATTTTATATAGTACTAAGAATGCATTTGTTTTGGATAATCTGGAAAAGAATCGAAAAGATTCTCTTTTCTTCTGTTTGTTTAGCTAGTTTTTTCTATTTTTAGGTAAGGGAAAGGGAATGGGATTACCCAAAACCCTCTATCTTGATTCCCCGCTCCGGTATATTTTGACTGATGACATATGACCATTAACTTGTGACCTGAAATTTTGACCGACAATTAAAGGTCATTGACCAACAGCCGACAACCATTAACCATTGAACGGTGGCCGTTGATTGGTTATTTATTTTATTTTTCCCAGTTCAAATAAACAACCGAGAGAATCAAAGAGAATTCTTTTCCATTCCACTTCATTCACGTTCCTGATTTCATTCGCTTAAAACAAACGTCCCTAATAACTTTTTGGATTCATCACTAGGTTCAAATCTGATTCCCAACGTATTTCACATATTTCTCTTATATTCGAGTCTTACCAAAAACTATGAAGCACACTTCTTCCCATTCCTCTTAAACAATAGATAAACTTAGAAATTCTAACCTATTATAAACATAACTTTACGCCATCCACAACTACAATTTTCCTTCCAATTTCAATATTTTGCAAGCTAGTGTATTATAAGTTTTATATGATTTTTATGATGTGTCAAAAAGAAATACAATGTTTTAGAATAAAAAAACATCTCTTCATAAATATGCTCTTTAACATTCAAAAGAAATCCAGTAATGAAATTGCATCTAAAATGAAAAACTTATGAAATATGATTTCTTGTAAAATTTCTTACACTTTTTGGATATATATATTAATTATATTTTATGATCCCCACGTAATTTTTTTTTAATACTATCCATATTTCGAGGAGAACCAACTGGATTTGGGGAAGCCAATAACAAGCAAGGCAAGGAAAATACGAGAAAGAAAAGGATCCTTACTATAGTAGACAGAATATGAGAATATTATGACAATATGCTCCACACCCAAACACAAACGAGTCAACAAGTACATCTCTATATAGTTATCAAAAAGGAAACACCAAATCACCTTCCTTCGTTAACTTCTCCGATCTTTTCTATTCCTAATCTCCTTCCTTCCTTCTTACCTGTCTTCCGGCGCTCACATTTCAATATCTTTTCTGAGACCGGATAGAAGGGAGAAGCGAGAGACACCGCCAGAGAATTCCAAGCTCTCTGATATCCTGTAGATTAGTCTTTAATTTGTACTAACCAGTTTGACAAAAGAAAATCCTCCTCCTTTTGTTCCAGTAAGTTCAAGTGTCTTTGACTTCTCTTTCCTTCTTCTTCTTTCGTTACTTGGGTTTTTTTTTACTGTTTCATTTCTTCTTGTTTAGAATCATCATCGGTGATGTATCAGAAATCTCTTCCATTTCTTGTGATTTCCGCCCGACTTTCTTGATTCTAAGCACTTGTGCATATGTTTAATTCGGTGATAGTTTCATTTGGCTGAAACATTGAAACGAAACGTTTTCAAAAGTTGAAATCTTTTGATTTTGGTTTATCATCAGTGAGCAATTGTTGATATTGGGTTATCTTTATCGCTGGCAGGCAATGTTTTAACCAAGAGGAGGTAGGAAGGGAGGACAGTTTTTGGGTGAAGTGTCGCATACATTTCAGTTTCACTTTCTATTTGATGGTTGGATGTAATTTATGCCGATCAGGTCGGCTACCTGTAACAGAAATTAAAGAACAGTAGTGATCTTGAACTCGCATACTGAGTTCCTGTTTTTACTGTTATCCCTGAAATCTGTTTGATTTTTGAGGATTAGTTGCAACCATGAACTATGTCGGTAAAATGCTAGGTTCGGTGGCAACCCCTTTCCATCCTTTTGGTGGAGCTGTTGATATCATCGTGGTTCAGCAGCAAGATGGCACCTATCGTAGCACACCCTGGTACGTCAGATTTGGGAAATTTCAAGGTGTTTTCAAGGGTTCAGAGAAGTGTGTACGTATAAATGTCAATGGTGTTGAAGCAGATTTTCATATGTATCTTGATGCCGCTGGTGAAGCATATTTTAGCCGAGAGGTTATTATAGACCAAGAAGGAGAGGGCAATGGGGGTATAAAGATTGGGGAGTCATCTGAAGAAGATGGTCTTATCTACGATGACAAGGGTGATAACTTAAGTAAAGGAAGCTATGATAGGCTTCAGAGCGCTGTGTCAGATCCTGGTGTGGCTTGTGATGCTTATACATTGTTACGACCAAACCGGTTGGAGAGGTCTGAATCTGATGCTGTGACGTTTTATGATTTTCAGGATGATCAATCCTCTCTTGATGGCTCTATTGATTTAAGTTCAGAGTATGATGCTTCCAGTAATTATATGGAACCACAAGGTTCAAATGCAGAGATGGTTTTGGTCAGTGTAGATGGGCACATCTTGACAGCTCCCATCTCAGCATCTGACCAGGACAATGTAAATGTGAGGTTGGATACCCCTCAATTTCATCTCGGGCCTGCTCAAACTACTGAGTTTTGTGAGGGGAATGCATTCCCTATAACTGATAGGGAGTGGGTTACTGGTTACGTTAATAATCTGGAAATTTCTTCAAGCAGTAAAGCAAAAACAGCTCATCCAAATGGCTCTTCTTGCAAACTTGAATCAGTTAATGTTCAAAGGATTGACAATAATAGTTCTCTAGAGGAACAACCGAATATAGGAGGATGTGAAGCTGCTGAAGGACCGCATCAAGATAACACTGCAGAGTTGGAAGTATCTGGAGAAGATGAGAGATGCAAAGAACATGAAGGCCAGCAATCTGTTGAGATAAATACTCTGGGAGTTTCTGAAACAGATGAGAAAAGTCTTCACCGAGGCCCAGTAACTGATGAGGCTGAAACTAATGCAGATGACGTGCACAGTAATATTGAAGAGGGGTCAGTCAGTAGCAAGGATGACGATCGTTTTAGTAGCTGCTTGAAGCTATCTGATTTCGCCTCCCATGCTCCAAACGGGGATATGCCTGTAGAAAGCTCAAACTTAAAGATCCACAAAGATGAAAAAGTGGCTGAAGGGAACCTCGTAGAGAACTTCCAGGGGTTCTCTTATGAATTTAAAACTCCTCAAAGAAATGACTCTTTCAGTATTCCAACTGATAATGAAGGTGAAAGGCAAATAGCTGGTGATAAGGTGGAGGGGTTGGTTTCTTCTTCCTTTTCCACTACCTGTATTTCTTCTATCACACTTAATCCAGATAAAGAGTTCAGATCTGAGACAGATATTTCTTCCGACGCATCATCATTTCACTCTGAACATGTGCAGTCAAATAATACAAATGCGAAGGATAAGCATGTTATTTCATCCCATTCAACAGAGTCTGCTCAACTTACTGCAAGTAAGGATTACGTTGAAACTTTAAGTAGTAGTAAAGAGGAAAATGTGGAACCACAGTCTACTGGAGTTCAAGCAGATCTAGGCTCAGGTAAGGATACCTTTGCCATTGAAGAGAGGGTTGTAACTAAGAGAATTTCTTAGTAAATGTTTGATTTTAACAGATATTTTGCTCCATCAATCTTGCTTCGCAGGGTTTGAGATTTCATTCTGTAGGGACTTACTTCATCCTGGAATGGGGTTGAATGCTGCGGCCGAAGCTTTTGATAAACATCAAATATCACAGGAGGAGTTCAAGGATTTATATGCATCCATCATCAAAAATGAAAACCTTGTTGTAAGAATAGGGGAGTGTTACTTTACATGGGAAAAGGCTGCTCCAATTGTACTTGGAAAGGTTGTTTTTGGTTTGGACATACCTATTGAACAAACAGATGTGATCCCAGTAGAACAATATGAACCACATAAGTCGGAGGAAAATGATAATCTGAATCCTTCTATACCTAGATATTGGTTATGGCGAAATCCATTTAGGCGTAGCAGAACACTTCAACCTTCTACCAGTACCTTGTCAAATGAGGATGTTTTTCTCGATTCTGAATCCACTGGACTCGGTTCTCCGATCAAATCGACTCCAACTTCACAATGTGCTTCTCCAGTATCAGTTCATGGCAGTAAGTCCCCACGTAAGAAGATCCTAAGGACGAACATCCCCACTAGTAAGCAGATTGCTTCTTTGAATCTGAAAGATGGTCAAAATATGATGACGTTTAGCTTCAATACTAGGGTCTGGGGAGAACAAAAGGTTTGTGCACATGAGTTTTCTTCCGTGCCTTTGATGTGACCCGTTTCTTCCCCTTATGTTATTTAAGAAACTTGTATCTCTTATATTGAACAGGTGGATGCTCATATATACTTGTGGAAGTGGAATACTCGCATTGTGATATCTGATGTTGATGGGACAATCACAAAGTAAGACTACTCAGTGGCAATATGTAAATATTTTTGGCCCAACTATATGAAATTGTGTTCTGACCCATGACCGTATCCACAGTGGAATGCAAATGTTTTCTATATTGTGATAATAGTGCTGCTGAGGTTCTTGATTTATTACCTTAAGTTTTTGTACTTCAAATTTTATACCTTTGGTTAATATGGGATGGTTCAGATTTTGCCATTAGTACACCGGTGAAGTTTTTTTTTTATATGGTCAAGCATTATCCCATGGATGTACTGTGCATACATTGAGATACGGATGAAGTTGGAATCATTTGACAAGACCTCTTTTTTTAATGGGGGTTCATACATGCCTGACTTCATTATAATGGGGGTTCATATTGCATGAAAAGACCTCTTTTTTTTCTTCATATTTCTATATATCAATCAACTGTGCTTCTCTAATGGCAACAGGAATCACAAACTTTGTAGCCTAATCTGCAAATTTCTGATCTGTCTGTTGATTTAACTTTTGGTCTAATGGCTTGTTCATGAAGATGCAAAGAATGATCATTGTGATTTAAAAAAATCAAAAACTCCGACCACTGTAATGGTGCAAGGACGAGTCCAACCCTCTTCTAAATATGTCTATAAATGTTTGGTCATTCTTTCAGATCAGATGTTCTTGGGCAGTTCATGCCTTTAGTTGGAAGGGACTGGACTCAGTCTGGTGTTGCTCGGCTTTTCTGTGCCATCAAGGTATTGTAAATGGTGGTTATATTTAGTCAGATCGCTTCTGTGAGATTGATTTTCATCATTGACACATAGGTTTTTGCAAAAGAATGTATGGATACTTTTGGAGAATGATTTTATTGCACTTGTAACAGGAGAATGGATACCAGTTGCTCTTTTTGAGTGCACGTGCAATCGTCCAGGCGTACCTGACCAGAAGTTTCTTACTGAACCTCAAACAGGTCTGCTCCCGTCTTCGTCAAATACAGTTGTCAAATTCATTCTCATTTGCTAATCTTGTACGTTAGAAGTGTTTTATGATCAAAAGAAACCCAATATATGTCTTAGATATTTTCAGGTTCACTTTTTTATGGTGTTCACCAGTAAAGGGGAACACTTCTAGATGCGTGTTGCTCTTATGTTTTTTCATAGTGGTTGAGGTCCTTAATGGCAATATGACTGTATTTTATGCTTGGCTGCAGGACGGAAAGACAATGCCAAATGGACCTGTTGTCATATCACCTGATGGATTGTTTCCCTCATTATATCGTGAAGGTAAGTTTCTTGCTTCAGCCACCTTTTATATTGTTGCTCTTATCACCTCACTTTGACGTCTTTGCCCTGCTTACCGCCCTTGCGTTGACAGTGATAAGAAGAGCTCCTCATGAATTCAAGATAGCCTGTCTAGAGGTATCAAACATTAGAAGCCTTTTTTCTCTTTTACTGTGCTAGTCTCACATATTACGCTTGCGTAACTCCCGTATTGCACGTTCTGATGAACCACAGGACATTAAAGCACTCTTCCCTCCCGACTACAATCCATTCTATGCTGGATTCGGTAACAGAGACACTGATGAGCTTAGCTATAGAAAGATTGGTATCCCTAAGGGGAAGATCTTCATCATCAACCCCAAGGTAATACAACTGGAATTGCCCTTTTGCTTCACGTTTTTTACGCAGAAAGAGGAAGATTTCGCCCTTGAGAGCTGGGTTGTTTTTTTTACTATTTAATTTGATTTTTAACTTGAATATTTTGTAGGGAGAGGTCGCTATTAGCCACAGAATCGATGTCAAAACTTACACTAATTTGCACACCCTTGTGAACGACATGTTCCCTCCAACGTCCATGATTGAACAGGTAAGATTATAGAAGAGACAAAACCAGAAACTATAGATGAGTCTAATCTTAATATGTATTGCTGACTGAAAGCTCAAAGGTATTTCAGATCTTTGAAAGTGCTCAATCCACGTTTTGAACCCTCTTTTCTCGGCTTTTGTAGGAAGATTATAACGCGTGGAATTATTGGAGGATGCCATTACCTGATGTTGAAGATTAGCCGCTTTTTTGGTCTGTAGATTAGACGCAATAGGCCGATGCTTGTGATCGCTGGGTTTTGTTTTGATAACCAGAAAGAGCATTTAAACAAAATTCATACTCGAAAGGGGAGGATTCTGATACCTGATAGAGGCGATATAGTCTTTAACGATTCATACTTTGATTGTATATCATCAAAATGTATCATGTAGTAGTAGTAGCAGCAGTTAGTTGGAACTTGGAACACCTTAAATTATGTGGCTTAAACTGCTGATCGGTCTGGTTCAATAAATAATTGACACTGTTGTCCTTGATTCTGATTCTTATGCGGCTCTCGTTTTTCATTCTCAATCTTGTTGTTTATTACTCCCTCCGTCCTGAATTGACTGTCCTGTTTACTATTTGGACATGTCGTTTTTCAATTTTTAACATATAAGATAAATTAATTTTGAAAATTTAAGTTTTGCATATGATTTCTTACATGATAAACTATATATTACAAAATTTAGTTTTATAAAATTATTTTATCTGGGAAAAACGTGCCATAAAGCAAACAGGACGATCAATTCAGGACGGAGGGAGTAAAAAACTACTCTAAAGTCGGATAATCTAGAGATTCAGAAATAAATATGAATTATATTTAAAGAAAATTCAGGAACACCACTAAAAAGCTTTTTAATTTACAAAATATAACAGTTTTTTTTTAAAAAAAATTAGATACCACAAAAAATAGTTTTATTTCATCAGATCAAGTACGATTCCTCGTCAGGTCATCTGTTCGACCGTTTCTCTAAGGCCATGTTTTTTATCAAGCTAGATTTGCGCTCGGGCTACTAAATTTTAACCATTAACAAAATTAAATTTCAATTATTTTAACTGTTTAAATATATTTCATTAAATTTCTTGTAGTATTTTGTGAATTAAAAATATTATTGTGATATATTGTGAATAATGTTTATCAACAAATAGTGGTATTTTGATCTTAAAATGTTTAAGTTTAGCCATTAGTGATATATAATAAATTAAAATTATTTTTTGTCGTATTTAAAAAACCTTTTTAAAAATTATGATATTTTATAAATTATCCAACTTTTAGTGACGTCCCTTAAATTTTCCCAAAAGTATTTAATGGACACTAACCTCAGAGCTTTACTAAGTTTATTTTTCCTCGTCATATCATTGCCGAACCCGGCTTATCTAACGGAATAGTAATATTTAGTAGATGTTGTTATATTCATTTAATAGATAAAATGAAAATCTAATAAATAGGTGAAAAATAGATGGTAGGTGAAATAGGTAATGAGTTAGGTTAAATATGTGTGATGATTTTTATTTAAAATTATATAACTAGACTTCTAGAATTTAAGTTTATGAAAAGTTTAAATAAATTACATTTAAACTCAAAAAATTACTACAAAATACAATTAGATCATGGTATTATATTTTTAAAAAATATATATATAAAAATTTACACTCATTACAAATGTATTGGGTAACACATGATAGTTAACAAATGCAGATTAAATTCCAATACCAGATAAGACTCAATGAGTACATAGTGATACTCTAGTCAACCCAAACTCTGCTCATTACAACTCCTTACATATGCTTTATCACAATACCTATAAACGTTGTTACTGTATTAAAATTACTACATTATATTTATCACTATTTGAAATAAGAACCATCAAAACGTAATTCTTATTGAAACAAGTAACTAGTGATGTCAATCTTAACTAAACCCGAAACCTGACTCAAAATTGATCGGTAAAAAGCTAGGTTTTGGTTGAGATGTTTTATCTGAAAAGATTTTCGGGTCGAGTTCGGTGTTAGTTAACCAAACCCTCTATGGGTTCAGGTTGAACCCATGTACGAACCAAAAGAGACGATGTCTAATTTGAGTCTTTATTTAAATATAGCTAACTAATAAAAAAAATCAAATAACAGGAAAATGGGGTTTTAGTTGCAGAAATTAATTAAACTAAAAATAAAAACGATAAAAGGTGATCTCCCAATGATCCTAAACAAATTAATCTTGTTTTAATAGTTCTCTCTAGTTCTTCAATTCACCTTCCTATGTGTTTTTTCTAATTCTAGATTGCAGTCTTAGATCTAAATATCTACTTCCGGTCTCGATTCTTACTAGCAATTATCTACTCCCGGTCTTCGATTCTTATTAGTAATTACTAAATCCTTACTCTCATCACGGATTTACTAATTAACTAATAGCGTGAAAGTAACTACAATCTTTATATAATCAATTGTAAACACAAGAGGGAGAATAATAAAAAACTAGAAATCCGTAATATACCAAGATTCAGGCTCTGTTCAGCATGGTTGGGTTGTAGTTATTTTGGTTTGACTGTTGTGCAGCTGTTTTATATGTGACAATATATTATTGAATGAGATCCACGTGGTACCCATGCAGACCCCACCCATTTATACTACAAATATGCTATCAAATATACCAATGCGAACGAAATCTCAACCTACTCAGACATTGATAAGAAAGAGATTACAATAACAAAGAGAGAAGAAAATGCCATCAAATCTATGTAGCAAAACCGATAGTCAGCCGTCTTACTAACTTTTGTTTTTATATGCAGCCATCCAATGATGAATATCATCAATTCATTAAGTGCTGATGTGTTTTGAATTGTCCAGTGATGAGCAATGTGCAAGCAGCCATGTCCACGTCAGCTTAGGTTGCGTTCGCTCACGGCGCACAAACGCAGAGATTCTTGCGTTACAAATAAGGTCGGTATGGTTAACCAATTGAGGTTTAACATGTCAACCTTGGTCAGCTTATTATCCAATACAAATATGCCATTTGTACTGATTATTTTTTAAAAAGTACTTTAATCTGCAATTCGCAGATATCGAATGACGCCAAATTCAAGAAGATTGAAATCCAATCTCTTCACGTATAAAGCCCACGTGAATGTCTTTAGCCCATCTGCGTGCATGAATTTATATTTCCAAAACAAATTCTCCACGTGCGGCCCACTCTTCTGCATGGCTGGGTTAGAAGATGCATGCGGCCCATGTTCTATTTCAATATTGGCACAAACAAAACCAATGAGAGAGAAGAGATCTCTCGTTAGTTGCTCATAACTAGGGGTGTTCATAACCGGTTAACCGTTTTTCGGTTAGTCAAATTTAATAACCGTAACCGGTTCATTTAGAAGCGGTTAACCGGGACCGGTTAACCGTCGGTTTCGGTGCGGTTTTACCGGTTAACCGAAATGATGTAGATTTATGTGTTTTTTTCTTATAATTAGTAAACAATGTGCGGTTTTTCCGGTTTTGGTGCAATATTAAACCGGTTAACCGCCGATTTTGATAAGATTTTATTGATTTTGGTATAATTCTAACCATTAACTATATAATTGTACATTTATTTTTGGTAAATCTAATGATTAACCATATAGTTTTATACTTATACTCAAAAAAATTAAAAAAATTAAAAAATAAAATGCTTAAACGGTTTTTTCGGTTAACCGGATTCGTCAAAATCAATAACCGGAACCGGAACCGGGAAACTAAACGGTTTCGGTTAACCGAACCGGCAAATGACTTCGGTTAACCGGGTTTCCGGTTTTGGTTTCACCGGTTCCGGTTCGGTTTTGCGGTTCCGGTTTTCCATGAACACCCCTACTCATAACGTGTTTATTTTGTAACTCTTGGTCCGGGATGTTGTGCTACGAACATATCCGGACCACACCTCAAATAGTTCTGTGGATTGGCTATGGGGTTGTTCCGAATATGTATGTCAGCACACATATCCGGATCAGTACTAAAATAGACCATACAAGTTGTTTTGACTCACAGTTGGTCCTGTTTTGGTCCTTAAGCTCTCGACACATATTTATAGGGCTTTTCTTCAGCATTTTAACCCGTTTGACATAAAAACACATGTGAGGAATGATCTTAACATTTAACATATTTAAGCACTTAAGTCGGGAAACTTATAATATTATATCTTAAATTGATAAACAATAAAGCATATAAACATCAATAAATTCTCCACTTATCAACTCGTCAACCCATAACCCAAAAGAAGAAGTAAATATAGAAAATATGTTATATCTAGTGTAACATCCCTTGTGAGTAATTCATTAATTCATATACAGTCCATGTAATTCACACTAATTAAACTTAATATCAGTTATTAGCGGAAATTAACCCTACGGGATGTCACCGTCGTTGAACACCTGATGTACAACAAGGCTACCGTAAACTACACGAAACGTTGTGCATGATTAGATATATTTACAACAACATTTACAATGTTTGATTTTATATTATATCTGTAACAAAATACATCTGTATCCCAAAATACATACATGGTTATAATGGAGATATCTCGTAAAAATTACCAACCAAACCTACCCAACCCCGCTTTCTGCCTGAGCGTCTTTATCTACACACCCGTAAAAATGTTGATTGGAGGGGTCAGCCCAACCGCTGAGTATGCTATTATGCAACCCTAGTACTCCTTCGGTTTACACTTAAATTACTTGGTCAAAGTTAACATACAATCCAAATTATTTCACTCAAGATTCCAACCTGAGGTATGCATGTATATAATGATAATAAAACCAATCATATCATGAACTCAAATTGTATAT
This sequence comes from Limonium bicolor, assembly GCA_023374045.1. Taxonomy (NCBI): domain Eukaryota; kingdom Viridiplantae; phylum Streptophyta; class Magnoliopsida; order Caryophyllales; family Plumbaginaceae; genus Limonium; species Limonium bicolor. The sequence continues at coordinate 32,650,463 of CM041777.1, read as the reverse complement.
ATCAATCACAGTGAACTCAAATGATAATAAGCATATAAAGACTGCACACATCTTTCACAAGTAAGCTCCATTAATAATAAGCATGTAAAGGGTTAACAATTAACCAATCCTGAGCTTATGTTAGTGTTCATGCCCTTAAGGCACCTGTTTCAACAATTGTGGAGTATATAAGTTCATTTCGTTATCATAATATATATTGAATACATAAGCATATTGTAGTGGTAGCTTAGATCTCATTGTTCATTCCCATAATCCTAATGTGTCATCATGGTTGAAATGACATATCTCCCTATTATAAGGTGGGGTACCTACGGGCAGTGACCCGCACCAGACCGGGTGACCCGACCAACGTCCCATTAGGACTATTTGGACTTCTAACCTGTAAATTAACATGTTATAACATCCACTAGTGTACACAACGACAACCAAGTCTGTACCTGGATTTCTCACATAAAATAACCAAACCCACCATTTAATAATGGTCACCATCTTGGTTACCTAAGAAATGTACTTAGATAACTTATCTCTTGAATACTTGATTCATTAATCTTTGCTGGTTAATAATGGCCTTTCATATCTCTGCCTAAGTAAATATACTTGGATATTGTATACATGGATATCAAATTCAACATTTAACTTGCCTTTACTTGATTATCATATTCATTGGGTTTTCATCAAATCATATAGTATATAGTATTAATTGTTTTATGTAAGTTTACATAAATGTACGAGACAAAGAATAACATAGCATTCCAACACTGTAACACATCACATGCGAGTACAATCATATTGTAGAATAAACATACATATCTTCTTGTCACCCATTCAAACAATCATACAACCCCAAGGCGATCCTTAGGGCATTCATGTGTCATAATAACATATCTTATAGTTCTAATTTTGAAAGTAAGCCATAGCCCAAGCAGTTGATCACTTAAATCCTAGATTAGAAAGGAGAGATAATTATTAATCTATCATATCCTTTGTTTCATTGTGTTTATTCATTTTACTTGTTAATTCCACTAAACTAAATTTAAAAGAACTTCCGGTTATCCCGAACAAATCCTTCTAAGGATATTTATACTTAGGTTGAGTTAGTTTTAATAATTACCTTAGTAATAAATAACATCCATATCCATATGGTGAATTCACATAAATTAACACTACTAGAAAACAACAAATTAGAGATGAATTAGTGACGGACAAATTTCTGTCTCTAATTAGTGACGGACTAGCGTTGGATTGGCGACGGATTGGCTAACTTAACCTAAGTAGAATATCCTTAGTGACGGACATTTTAGTGATGAATTGGCTAACTTAACCTAAGTAGAATATCCTTAGCGACGGACATTTGAGCATGCCTGAATCATCAACAATTGATGAAAAGGTTAAGCCACTGCAAGATGAAAGCGTAGATCATGTGGTTTTATCATCGTTAGTTGATGATGAAGAAACATTTATTTTAGTGGCCATACCAGATACATAAATTTAACAAGTAAACTCACATACAACTACTGCAATGTCAATATCTTTTTTATTTTGTTTATTAAATAGTATATAAAAATAGTTATTTGATTAAGTATTTAATGTGACGTTTGTCATGGGTTTTCACAGTGATGGCAGCTAGTACGAGTTTCTTTAAATCAGCTGGTCATTGCTAACGGAAAAAATTGTAGGGGGAAAGAATGTACAAAAAGAATAAATTAATAAAAGAATAAAAGAATTCTACAACTTTACTACGGGTAGCAAAAATCCCGGTCAGAATATAGCGTAAGCAAATTACGACCAAGAGTATCGAACCCAAGGGACTTAACAGAAAATTAGTTCTAATCCTCAGTAATAGCCTATTCTAAACAAGGGGGAAAGTAAACATCATTCTAAAATAAAAGAACAATCCTAACTAAATGGTATATATAATGAATTATCCTTGATTCGGGATTACTTCAACCAAGAACGAATATGCACACTATAGAATTACAAGACTCGAACTTAACCAAACCAAATGAATGCGTCGGATGTCCTGCAGGACACCAGATGCACGACACATTCAAAGACTTTGAATGTGCCGGACACCAGACACCCGGCAGTGCACCCGACACGTTCAAGTTGTAAATGCCATTTTCCTGTTTCAGGTCTGACAACAAGAAACTCACTACCCATTATCAAATCAAGCATATATCATGCATGAAATGAACAAGGTAGTGGGGGAAGATGGGTTAATTCGTAATATTAGATGCTAAATCCTAAATCATAGAAGAAAGCAAAAAGACCATTAAGACTTCTTAACCAATTCTACTCTTGGACTTTTCTTCCTCAAGTAGAATTTGCATAACGAGAACAAAGCGGCCAACACCATTCTCTTGCAAGAAGAACAAAATCTTAATGAATGCTTGAATTATATTGAAGTAATCACATTGTTTACAAGAAGAAACTCATCCCTAATCAAGAACAAGAAAGGAATTCTACTTCACCATTTACACAACAAAAGAAAAGATACAATAAGGAGAAGGAGATTGATCATAGCCTTAACCAATAGAGATCTTCTTCTCTTCTTTGAAGATGGTGGAGCAAAACTTCCTTGGACACCAACAGTGGAATGATGCGGAATTTGGCGTGTGGATGGAGTGTATGAGTATGTTGGAATGTAGAAAAATGAGTAGGCTCACGGTTTATAAGCATCCATTTCCTCTTGTGCCGGGTGGAATGCCGGATCAATGTCATCCGGCACCTAATAAACACGTGTGTAACCGCTAATGGTCAAAACCGCCAAATCGGAGTGAAAAGTTGCATGTACCGGACTAGGGATGTCCGGCACATACCCAGCATCAGTTGAATTGTCAACGGTAAATAACTGTTGTTTGTTGATGAACCGAGGCGAATCTTCACTAGTGCCGGATAGGGAGTACCTGGCACCGTGTCCGGCAGTCACTCTGTTTTGCTTCATATGGATGCCGTGCATTGATCTTCCGACATCATTCCCGACACTACTTGGTATTTTGACTAGAAATTCATTCCTTGTACGAAAAACATACAAAAACATAAGTCTGAACAATTAATAAACTTTATATATAATAGAACATAAATATTAGCTATTATAACCTTATTTAGACTAATATACTTATAATTTCAGCATATAAAATATGATAAGTCTGCGGTTTATCAGTCATATGGTCGAAGCATAAGTAGGGAAGCATTTATTGAAATACCCGCGTATTCGAGTTAGGGGATTCATAATATTAATCAATATGATTGGGTAAATTCTAGAATAGTTTGTAATGAGTTACCGGAGTTAGTAACTATTAGTAGACCATGGAAGCTAAAACAATTATTCTACTTTCTTCTTTCTATTTTCTAAATAAATCATATTTTAATATCCTCCTTTTCCTTCTCCTAAATTAATTAATATTACTATCCTCATCTCCTATATTGACGCTACTACTTCCTCCTGATTTAAGAATTCAATTCCATTTTATCTCTTCCAAATTAATTATATTTTAATAAATTCCTTCTTCTCACAAATTATTTAACCTCATCATTCCAGTCTTACTAACGTGACAGTGACAGTGTTCCTTCTTATTTGAATTAATAATTCAATCCTACTTCTATTTCTCCCTTTTCAAATAAATATCTTTATCCCTCCTTAAGATGACCACGTTCATCCTTATCCTCCCATAACGGATAAATCCCTTTTACATCTCACCTTATTTCAAATAAATTATTATTAAATTCATTCCTTACTCCTTTCTAAATTGATTACTATAGAAAAGTATTTCCTCATTCTAAAAATCATTTACGATCAACTATTTATTTATTTATTTCTTTTTCTTACTAACAATATTCTATTTATATTTCACGATCCCCACTCACATCCCCTTCATCGGCATTACAACGCATCACGCTCTCATCTTCTTTTCCAAATACAAAATTCTCTTGTTCTTCCTCTATTCTCTCCAAGCTCCTTCCCTGGTGCCGCATTAGAATATGAAGGGTAAGGTATTCTACCTATGTAAGCTTTATTTTATTTATTCATAAGTTCGGGAAATTCTGATTGGTGATTGTTGTGAATTTATACCCCGAATTCGACGACGGGTGCTACCTGTGAATCTGCTGAGCTATTTTCTTAGTGGTGTGTGTGTAATCAGGTAAATCTCTATGCTCATGATTGATTTCGATTCGTGGTTACAATTATTGAAAGATATTTTGAAGCGTTGATTTTGTGGTTATTGGGAGATCATTTAAAACCCTGATTATGGATTTTGAAATTGGAATTCCTCTCACATATTGTGAATTGATGACTGAGGTTTATCAATGGAGATTTGATTATGGTTTTTGGGAGCCTTTCACAGGAATAATTGCTTTGTCGATGGGACCCATAGGTGTCCCATATGGATTGTTGGTATTCATACCTTATATATATATATATATATATATATATATATATATTTTGCGATGTGAACAGTGAAACACAGTTAAGCTCTATGATCTACTCTATGGACTGATGATTCATAGGGGGTGTGCACCTAAGGACTTAGGGTGAGGTGGTGTTTAACGGTCTCATAGATGACTGTCCTTATTTGAGTTGTGATTGTTTCCTGATGAAAGCTCCCTCGTTGTTCCTATTGGTTAACTTGCCTACTGGAGAAACATTTTTAATTGTTGTGTGGTAATGTAATTTATCTTGATCGATTGATGAACTGATAAAAGGGGATTTCAAAATGTATTTTGCATAGTGAGGCACGATTTATTGAGTTTCACTGATTTGTGTGATCCCTTTCATGTTTGTATATTATTTTCTGATCACGGGTATGGATTGATGAAGTTGGGGTTGGGATTACGCCATCACTTAGACGTAGGAGTTGGAATTAATTTCGAGATACAATATTTGAGATACAATGTTTAAATATTTGGTTTTGTTGATTGTTAGAGGATTAGCCTGAGCACTCGAGAGTAGAGTGTGGCGATAGCTGTGTTTTTATGGTAAACATCCACTACGTATGCTTATAAAACATTCACTTTCTATTGGCATTAATATTATGGTCATTTTGTACTCTTTCTAATCCTGTTTTCGTTCTGATTTTTGCAACTTTGGACCTGTCCAAACGTCTGCCCGAACATCCATGTTTGGAGAGACCCTGAGAGCAATTTAACTTTTCGTAGTTTTGGTGTGTCCGAACATCTATCCGAACTTACATGTTCGGACAACATGCAAGGACGGGTCTGAACTGTAAGTCTTGACATTGGTCCGAACTTACATGTTCAGACCAATGTTCGGACCATGTACTTGGGTTTTATCGGAACTTGTGTTCGGACGTCTATATTTTAACTCTCGACTTGTGTCCTGACATCAATGTCCGGACACAAGCTTGGAACCTTTCACTTTCTGTTTGCAAACTCTCGACCTGTGTCTGAACATCAATGTCCGGACACAAGTTCAGACACTTGTGATTTCTCAACATGTTTTCTCTCGGCTTGTGTCCGAACATCAACGTCCGGACACAAGTTCGGACAGACTCTTGTTTCACAATTTTAAGACTCGGTTGAAGTCCGTTTTCAATACCGTTTATGGTGTTAGATTCGTATCGATGTGTTCTTTCATTTGAGGCAAAATCCAGGGTGTTACACTTATACTCCCCCAGACGATTCTCAGTAAGCTGCTGATCATGTAAATGGATCCAGCCAGGGATCCCTGTTGGGTTCTGCACACACCCCCCTTCGCACTACCTGCCAGGACGAGCACCAATCGGGACTCCCTACTTTGACACTCACCCTCACACTCAGTACACGCCTACTATATCTCGGATTCACAACCAGTTATTGAGAGACGTTGCTCTATACCTCCATCTCCACTGCAGCCTGCTCCTCCACCTCCACTACAGCCTACTCCTCCAGTCCCTGATGATTCGCCATTTGACACGCCGCGTAGCTCAGAAGCTTCACACGGTAGCGATGTTGATCGTTGCATCATCATCACTGTTTCTGACAAGTAAGCATTATTATGTAATTACAAAACAATTTACAATAATGTTTGTTTATTATATATATATGCTAATTGTAAATTTGTGACACACCATATAATTATAGGAAGTTACTACCTACAAACAAGGTTGCTCGTGCTCTACTTCCTTGCTTTAAGACGAGATGGTTTCCAGAGGGTTATACCTGGGATGGGTTGGGTCAAGACAGACATAGATTTTACTTCAAAGAGTTCAAGGTACTTAACAATACTTGCCCTTTCAGCAATTTATTTTTATTTTTTTGTTTGTTAAGTTGTGCTTAAACTACTTTACTAATTTATGCAGAAGCGCTTCCGTTGGGATCCTAACCTTGAGAGTGTGGTCTATGAGATATTCTGCAAGAAGAGCAGTAGACAATATTCAGACACACTCTACAAGGCGAAGTCTAGGAAGATGAAGAGAAAAGTCAGAGATGACGTTTGGCAAGCATGGACAACATTGGGCGAGTGCGAAGCACATGAACATCAGCGAGACTAACTCTCGCAACCGCAGAACTGAGCACACACCTGGTGGTTGTATGTCTACACATGGGTGTGGTTCTCACATGATGAAGGAGCATAAGAGGGTTTTGGTGAGTCTTTTTTATTCGGCAGTGTTTTACATTTAGTTTAATGTTATTAACTCTTAGAAATAGATCAAAAATATGATATGTTTATACTTTATATGTAGTGCGATTGTGAAGTATCTTTGTGGATATGAGTGAATATGAATGTGAATGCAAATATATATGAATCTGAATGCAAGTATATATGAATGTGAAAATGAATGCAAACTATGAATGCATGTTGTGAGTTGTGATTGTTATCAGGTTCTGATATGTGCAATCTTGGATTGTATATGTGTGGGGAAATGCAAAAAAGAGGGGAGGTTATGTCAAATTTTTAGACTTACTTATATCTGCTTCTGATATGTGTGCAATTTTGGATTTTATGTGTGGGAAAATGTAAAAAACAAGGGAGGTTATGTCATATTGTAATTTTTTAAAGTCTTGCTTAATTATATCTAATTTAATCAAATGTTTTTTTGTAGACTAAGAAATACGGTATGAAACCAGATGCTTACACATTGTTCTTACACACTCATTCGAGCAAGGATGAACATGGAAACAGTGTGCCAGTATGCGCCAAGGTTGAGGACACTACTGTAAGTGTTTTAATGTATACTTATGTAAAAAATTATGTTACATTCAAATTTGTTCATTAACAAAGAGTAATTATATCATTGTGTTGTGATTATGAAGCATAAATATGAAGAGCTGTTAGATACTGCCACTTAGGTGTCAGTTGTTCCAGATGACCCGTCTACTCAAGCCACACCTGTAGACCCTAATGAAATTTTTTACAAGGTTGTTGAAGGGAAATCGAGAAAGTAGAGGGTCTATGGTGTGGGCGAGGTAGCACCAACGTACTTCCCTGACTCATTCCACAGCACCGACACTAGCTCATGTGCTATCGGCTACTATCATAGCACACACGAGTTCATGAAGTCAGACATTGAACGGGATCTGCTTCAGAAGCTCAGTGACAATTACAGGGAGCATATTCGTTCTGAGGAGTGGGAAGTGATCCGTCAGGAGCTATGTAGCGAGGAGATACATGCACAGTATGAAACGTATTGCAGCAAGTGTACTGGTCGGTTGTAACAAGTTTTCCTAGAAAGTATTCCTTAGATTATCGAACCAAGGAGGTAGTGTCTAGTTTAATCTTTAATCTAACTAACTAAAAAAATACAGATAAATAACAATAATAGATTAGGGGGTTTGAATGCAGGGAAAAATAAACTAAATAAAATTAAAGCAATTAAAAAGTGATCTTCTAAACAAATCTAAAAGGGCGAATCCTGGTTTACTATTTCTTCATACCTTATCAATTCCCTTCCTGAGTGTTTTCTAAATTCTAGATTGCAACCTTAGATCTAAATTAATCTAAAACCGGTCCCCCGCAAGATAGATCCTTACTAGTAATTCCCAAATCCTAACTCTCATTACAAATTTACAAATTAACTAGTAGCATTAACGATTCATCTGGTTTCTAGTCAGCTAATCCCCAGGAATTTCCATATATAGTTTCACTGGTAATATTCCTAAGGTCTAACGAACGCCGCAGTTCTCACTTGTAAGCAATTCATACCAATAAACTCAAGCAATAATTAATCACAAGAGAATTCAATATAAACAAGGAATAATACTACAATCTGCATAGAATCCATATTTAACAACTCAGGAAGCAAAATAATAAACTAGTTGTCCATAGCAAACCAGAATTCTAACGACTGCTCAGACATCGGAGACAAAGAAATAATAACAATAATCAAGAGATTAGAAAAATCATCTAATTGGAGAACGATGACGAATCCAGTCTCTGCCTTCTGCTCCGATCTGTCAAAACTGACTGTTGTTCTCCCTCTATTTGTCTCTTGCTTGTCTACCTACGCGGCTAGGGTTTTTCTTCATTATGTATTTAATTATGTAGTTTCAAACATCAATACAGATTAGAAACTTATGTTAGCTCTATCAATAACAAATTGGTCTTCCATTGACTCCTACATTCTCACAATCAATTTATTTAACCAAATAACAAATTTTCTTCCATTGACTCCTAGATTCTTTCTATCGATTATCATATTAGTAACATACACAATTAATCAATCAATTTGGCTAATTAAACATATAAAATTTAGTTTTATACCATTATAACCCTAGATTTACTCAAAACATCAAAACAATAAAAAAATTGACAACCGTAATTTTCCACATCAATATATCTGTTACTAGCAATTTATAGCACAAATTAGCGACAAAAACATGCAATTTTAGGTATCACAAGCAGATTTTCAAAATCCCTCAAATCAATTTTCAGTTTTATAGCATTATAACCATAGATCTACTCATAACATCAAAAAAATAAAAAATTAACAACCTAATTGTCACACAACATCAATATCTCTGTTACTAGCAGTTTATAGCACAAATTAACCAAAAACATACAATTTTGGTACTAACATCCAGATTTTCAGTTCCCCTCGATTGAATTTTGGAATCAAATATTTAAGGTTTTAAGGACTTATCTTTGTGCAGAACTGGTGTGGAACAGTAGCCTACGATCACGGTCGACTCCGATGGTGTTCGGTGGCTGAAAACTGGTGAAAATCATCGGTGGTGGTGGGGGTCTGCAACAGAACTAGCATGAAGAAGAACAAGAGAATAAGAAGAAAGAGGGAAGAAGGAGGGTCGGGCGCGGCGTCCGATTTTACTAAACATTTAACCAAAACAACATCGTTTTGATTTAGTCAACTTAACCGCGGGCGAGAACAGATAGTGCCTTCTACTTAGAATTGGCGACAGACTCGTTCCGTCACTAACTTTTCTTTTCTTTTTTTTTTTTAAATCTTAAAGGAGGAGATAGAGACGAAAATACCGTCACCAGTCTATCGCTAATAGAGACGCCGAGGCCGGAAAATTTGGCGCCACCGCACCCGCTCAAAATCCGTTGCCATTCTGTCCCCAATCCATCGCTACAATGTCCGTTGCTAATCCGTCTCTAATTAGAGACACAATTTGTCCGTCACTAAATCTGTCTCTAATCTGATGTAACACCCCTACCGCTAATACCGTCATTACCGTACCATACTTACCTTCGCAGCGGATAATACTTACTCAACGGAGGGTGTACAATGCCGTTAGTCACCCACGTGACTAACAAGGCGAGTTACAATACTACATGCTATCGGTCTGATGAATATGAACATACCGAGTACTCTACACATTACATTACTTCCCTTTGCATACTCATCCATATTCCAACTACAACTCCAATACATTACTATACCGAGTATACTACAATCCTTAATTTACCGATACAATTTAAACTTCCAAATTCGCACTACAATACAAGTACCAACCCTACTACACAACTACCCATGCTTACGCAGCAGTCCCCGTCCTACTCTCTCGAACGGTGATCAGCTTCGGGTACCTGCACACTAAAAATGGTCCCCCGAGGGGGTCAGCTTACGCTGAATATGAAATTCGCATATACCGCGTGCTAACCGCGGTACATCGACTACTTTGGGTCGAATATACATGGAGTTCATTTACATGCATACATACATACTCATTCTGCCACAATACATGCATATACATACAATTCCAATGCTTACCAAGGAAGACAGTTCAGTAGTCAACCATTCGTACTAGTTACTTACTCGTTGCTACTTCGGGGTTGTTCGATATTCATTACACTACTCCTAGCTACTCCTCACTTGTTGCTCGTTACTTACTCTTACATACTCATCACTCCATGCTCATATCCTTACTCGTACATGCTCTTTACTCCATACTCGTTACTAATGCTTGTGCAAACTCGCTACTCAGTACTCCTTACTTACTTATACGTACTCATACTTACTGCTTACTCATACATACTCAATACTCGGTACTCATCACATACTCATACTCACTTCTTACTCAATACTCTTTACTTCTCATACATACGCAATACTCGTTACTCATACTTTGGTCTCTGGGCTGAGTCATACTGAAGACTCGCCACCGGACCTACAATACGAGGGCTGTACGATCAGCTCCTCAAATACTCAAATGTCCGTACTACCGGACTACTCGTATTCCCAACACTCTTCTCTCAGAGTATAATACAATCTTACAGATTAGCCTAGAAGTATCTCTCTCGATAACCTCCACTGGCTTAGGGAATTACTACTGTCTAGTATCCTCAGGTTTAAGGGTTTCCCCAACATATCGGATGCTCTCATATACGGGACATACTTACATTAGTCGGGTCCTCTCATAATGGGTCGACCAATTACTAAGGGGTTTGGAGATCCCTCATCATTCTTCACTACTCTCATGGTTCATATTTGTACCAAGATTAGTTCCTCTACCAGAGGTTACTTCCTTACTTCCACCACTTATTGTGTGTGGATTATTCATTTCGATTCTTCTATCGTTATCGGGAGGTTGTTACTCCCGTACACTCTCTCACATTCTAGTGAGTTTATTGGGTTGCGTTATCGTTGTGATTCGATAGTTTAGTGCGTTGTTATTGTTCCATTGTCTCACAATAAGACTCTTACTACGAGTCATTACATACAAGACTCATCTATGAGTCGATCTACGCACCAAGTAAGCCACACAATCAATTCAAGAAAGGTTAGCTCATGCAACATACAGCAAGACATGCAAAGAAAGGCAATAAACCGTTTTCATGCTTTAGTCTTGATTAGCCGGCATACAGCACACAAATCAATGTAACTCGGTTAGCATTGGGGCATGAGAAAATCATACCTTTCACCGGGGTTAGCTCTACCGTGTGTTCCTCGTTCCTTGGTTCACACTTGTTCCTCTGATAATGTTCCAACATTATTAATACTATATTCTTACAATACACAAAATCGCTACTCCCGTATTTACCCCGTGATCCCGGTGTACTTACTGTTCTCATACTCTCAATTACTTGGTTACTTCCTACACTTGCTTCCTACTCATATACTTACTTTCTTACCTTTACTACTTCATTCATAGTGTACTACTACATATATGCATGTATGTGTATAGGCATATATATATGTACATATGATTATTATAACCATACAATAAAAATATTTTATCTCATTTTTTTGACCCGACGGACTTGCGACCGACCTTGCAAGTCCGGTCCATTCCAGTAGCTATCAGTACGGAAAATTTTCTGTCTCGACCGGACTTGCAAGTCCGGTCGCAAGTCCGGTCGATTCCAGTAGCTTACTGTCGCGGAATTTTCTGGCCGACCGGACTTGCAAGTCCGGTCGCAAGTCCGGTCCATTCCAGTAGGTCGCAGACGGGAAAATTTCTGGCCGACCGGACTTGCAAGTCCGGTCGCAAGTCCGGTCCTGCCCAGTAGTTCAGTTTTGAAATTTGTTTTCAGTCCTCTCTTTTACTCATTACTTCCCCAATCTTCCTACATGTAATCCCACATGTTTAAACACTATTTAGGCCCTCAAAATTGCCTTGGTTCATCCCCCAAATACCTTACCCATTTCTAAATCCATATACACAATTTTCTCACTTCCTCCAACACTTGTAACAGTTTTTGGTGCACTCATGCTACAGATTTTATGACTCAATCCTCACCTCCAATACTCTCTCAATCAATGCCTTCCTAGCGTTCTAAATACCTCTACTTACCATACCAAATCATTTCCAAGTCAATACACTTTCTATACCCAAGTTCCAACATTCCTTTTACCAAATTCTGCACATTACATTCTTCCTAGTTTCACAATATATTTTGATGCCTCCCTTGCTACAGATTTTGTAGCTTAACTCCACATACTACTATCATCTTTCCATGGCTTCTAAACTTCTCTGCTAATCCCGAATACATACCTTGGTTTTCCCATTCACCAAGTCATTCTTAACTGCACAATTTCCACCAAAATTTTGCCATAGCTCACCTACTTTCCTTACTTAACCACACACATCTTTTCTCATCAAATTCATCCCTATTCTAGCCAACCCACAAGGGTTCTACCAGCACACATCTACAATCCCAACACAACAATACTCCTTCAATCACAATACCAATATTTCTTTACTTACAATGCCAATACATCATTACTTACTCAAATAACAATACTAATACACATATGCCATTCTTTTGGCTCTAAGGCCTACAAATCCATCTATTTGCTCACCATTACTCAAACTTCACAATTCTTACTACTAGTACAAGGTTTGGGTTCATTAAATATTTTACCCATTCCCATTACTCTAATTCAATAAAATTTACATTAGGAAGGAGCTCTTACCTTGAGCTTATACTTCATTTTTTTTCCATTTCTTCTTCCCTCTTTCTTGCAAGAATCGATCATTTGGGGAATGGAGTTGCCAAACTCCATTCCCATCACCCAAAGCACATTAAACAAGTATAATTAACACACTAACCCTTAGATTTATACTAGTTCATTGAAGTGTTCAAAATACAAATTTCTAGGGTTTACCTTTGGAGTGCTTTAGGAGGGGTTTTAGCCCTTGGTTCAAGAAGAAGAATCCACCACCATTGTTAGGTGAAGTTGATGCTCAAAAGAAGAGAGAAAAACAAGGCATTACAAAGGGCTAAAAACCGGTTTCCAAGAAGAGTGGAGAAACTTGAATCTTTTGTAGAGATTTTTACCTTGTTGGAAAGAGGAGACTCCAAGCTTCACAATGGTGTGCTTTTCTCTTCAAATGGGGAAAACCCATGGAGATGAAACTCATTTTTCGAATTTTGAAAAGATAGGAATGTAGAGGAGGATGAGGGGAGTTCAAATATGTGTTTTATTTTTCGTTGGAGCTCACATGGAGGTAGAGCAAGAGGATGAAGAGGGCTGCCATGGAAGCTGTTTAGAGAGCTCCAAAAATCGCCCAAATCAGAGAGAGAGAGGAGGAGCCGATGGAGAAGGAAGGAGGGGAGGAGAGAGAAGAGAGAAATGAGGGGGAGAGAGAAAAGGTAAGTTACTTTTTACCTTTTATTCTTCTTTTGCTTTTTGACTCATTATTTATTTAGCTAGTGTGTGGTGTGAGAGGGGGTTTATTTACCTGTTAGAAACCGGCCCTCACTGTATTACTAGCTGGAGCGTTTTTCGTCTTCTACAGAAAACGCTCGTTACTTTACCCGGTTTTGATACTATTCACTAACCGGGCCCGTTTTCTGGAATTTTCTCGTTTGTTTATTTTCATTGGTTATTAAGCTTCCATAAATGCTTAACAATTATTATTCAATGATTTATAATTTTACGGGTCTGTTTGACCACTTAAAGTCACGTTTTCGGGTTTCCTCGAAAAACGTGCGCTAAAGCTCTTTTAGCGTTTTAATACATTTCTTGGTTCCGTTTTCTTCGGGAATCATTACTGTATACTACTTAGGTATGAATAAACCTTAGGAATACTTACGATACTATAACCGAGGTCTCGTACCTCCTATGGTTATTTAACGCTCGTTTTAGCGTTTTCCGCTTTCTAAGCGTTTTCCCATTTCTTTTGGATTTATTTTCTTTACCAAAATTACTTAGGCACTATTGGGCCTTTAAATACTGTATTAGAATAATATAATCACCATATTTAAGTTCGGGGTATTTCAATCTACCCCCCTTAAAGAACTTTGCCCTCAAAGTTGGTGGATCTAATACTGTTACTCGTACATATACTCTATGCTAAGGTTATGACCTCTACATATTACTTGTCAAACTCCAAATGTCTGACATGATGCATACTACGCATCCAAACAGCATGTCACTGCATGCATAGCAATCAAAAATATACGTTGCGAGCTCTCCATGGGGTCCGCCGCAGATAAATGAGGTACCATCCTCTCCCATGTCAAGCGATCCCTCAGGTACCGGTCACGTTTGAACACTACGCTTTCTGGTTCACGGCCGTCATGACTAATGGCACTTACGCTTTCTGGCCACGGTCCTTTGGTTCAGATCAAATTCATTTGCACATATAGAGATCCTCAGGCACTTACTCATACTTACTTACTCATACTTTACTCATACTTACTCATACTTACTCGGGACTACGCCGCCCCAGTGCCTTTGGAAAAATACAAAACACACACTGTTACCGTACCATCGGTGTAGTGGTTTCAAAACTAATCAACACTCCCACCGACTCAAAACTAGCTTCTCCTCCTATGGTTTCGACCGGATACCCGTGCCTAGGCATGGAAGATCCACTAGCGCCCGTGGGAGCGGTTTTAAACTGATCCTCATTCTCAAGTTTGTAGAAAAACAGTGTACCAAATTAGTTTTGGAAATTCATTTTGAAAACTTGCATACATCACCCAATATTCATTTATGGTAATTATTCCTATTACTAGTGGTTTTATTGTGGCCACTTAAGGGAGCTTCCAGAGTCCTTCAACCCCAATGTGATCAGCATTGGTGTTGAATTATCCTTCCACCCCAATTTGTGTTCGGCTTCCCTTGATCACTAGCAAATCAAGTTCCACTTCCCACCTCAGTACAAACAGACAGCTCGTCAAACATCATTTCGTTTTCTATTCTTTTAATCTTGCTACTCGTAATCATACACATACATTTTCCAATTCATGTGATTCACTTACTTACTTACTAATCATTTCATCCATCGTTACTACATTTTCTCCAACTACTATACTCAAGAAATTCGTGGGTATACCATCCCATTAATTTGCTATACTCCAATTTATACTCATAAAATATGTCGGTTGTACACCGATTCATACTCATTACATACTTCGGTTCCATACATACTCATTACATACATCGGTTCCATACCGATTTATACTCCTCAAGTCTCCCATACATACTCATTCTTCATACTGTTACCAGTCGGGGTACTCATTCCCCTGGAGTTTCTCTACTCCTTTTTCCTATAACTTACTTCCCAATTTACCACAATTATACAATGAGTGAATACAAATGTTTATGTAACATAAGTATCAATCATTAAAACAAATACCTTTGCGCTATGCGCATTGTAGTTTACGCACCTATCACGTAAAACATACATTTCGCGGTTTTCGCTCTACCCCCCTTAAAAGGGATTACGCCCACGTAATCTACCATGTGTCAACATTGGACATTGGTCGAGGGCATTCGGCCGTCAAGGAGTGGTTCAGCTTCCATGCGGTCAATTATACAATGTTTTAGTCCCTGCATCAAGAATTCCCATCGGAGTTATTCAACTCTTAATCGGATTCGGTTCTAGCCTAAATGGCTTTGAGGCATTGGTGATTAGCCTTTTATTCACTAGGTGTATAATTCTGGGCCCACTAGCTTCTGCTGCGCGACCCTGATAACTTAGGTGATTCGCCCTTCTCGTTATCCTTAACGTGTTACACATCACCTTTTGTCCCTCTTGATGTGGGAACAAGGTTTATTAACCAAGTGTGGTATTCCTTTACCGTGCTCGAACTCGATGAGTTTTAGATTTAAATCAGCTCTTTGGCAATCTATATGCATACTGTCGTGTCTGTAGTGATCATTCACTTGATTCTCCGACTTATTGTCGGTTGAGGTTAGTCACTACTGGGTTGTAGTGCTTCCTCTACTGTTAGTAGCTTCCGAATTGTACCAGTTTTCCTGGGTTCATTACAAGTGTTCTTTACTTGTATGACCTTGCATTCTCAATGCATCGGTCCTTGTGACTTTCTTAAGTCTCCTTTCACCTTTATTCCTGTGGAATTCACATCTTGTGATTGTTGGTGTTTGACACTCATCGTGTCTCCTTGGCCTTAGGTCGCATGGTTTGTTTCTAGGCTTTTGCTTGACTGGCTTAGGCCGTGTCTACTGGTGAAAGGAATAGTTTACCACAATTTACCTTTCCTCATATTCCACTCGATCATTACCGCTCAAATGTAATACCAAAACACTCAGTCCTACAGAGTGCAGAGGCGTAAACACTTGACAGTAACTCTCTTTTGAGATCGCAATAGGACTGATTGCTACTCTTTCAAGTGGTGCTTCATCATTTGGTGCAGACTTCTGGCTTATTGCCCAGTCTGTCCACCATCTTGTATTAACAAGTCCATAGCATTGGTGATTATCATATACATTGGTGGCCTGATGCGCACCATGTTCTTATAGATTCCCCCAATATTGGTTTACATGGCATCCACCGTTGCTGGCTTCAGCTCATGCATTCCCCACCTTTATATCATGGTTTGGTGTTTATACCCTGGGCTCCTTGAGCGTCATTACTTTACTTTACATTACCACATAACATGTTCCTCCTGAACTGATTACTCCTTGGTTGCAACAATTGTTGTTGATGTTTGTCCTGCATTGCTTGGCTGTTTTTGTATGCTCAAGCTTCACTACGTTAGTAGTTCTGAAAGAGAATATATCTTCAGATATTATTAATGGTATCCCATTCTTGGGATCCGTGTGTTCACCGCTCTCGCGGTCTCGCATTATGAGGGGTATTCTTGCTCATCGGTTATTAACCCTTTTATTGGTGTCGTCTTTGATCACCTTCCATATGGTTTACAATGGTTTTGCCAACCGTTGGTTTGTATATGGTAATGTACATGGCATGCTAGCCATATTGCCTAGATCTTTGCTCATCATAGGCTGTTCCAAGATGGTTACTTCTCCGTATGCCATAGCTGGGCTGGAGGCGATACTGGGCTCCAGGATAGGATTATTGCATCACGCTTCCGTCCGTTGGATGCCCTTCTGTATCCTGGTATTGATTGATACCGTTTATTAATTGGGGTATCCCCTGTCAAGTGGGATCCCTTCGGTGTTCTAACCGAATGTTCGTTCCAATTGTGGTGTTCTTATCACGATATTTCGTTCAACCTTGTTGACTTGATACCCTTATGGATTGCTCCTGGGTATTACTGATTATGCTATTGCATCTGCTTGATGTTTAAGAGTATGTTCAGTTGTTTATCCCACCTTGCGGTTCTGGATCTGAGTTATCCGTTGAGGGTTATAGTGGCTCCCGTTCTTAGGGTAGACCATTGGTGTTTTTCCTTGTGTTATAACGGATTTGGTATTCCTTCTGGCGATGAATGGTATTTCCGGTACCTTGCCACATCACTCTGTGTGTTTGTGGTAGTTGTCTGGGAATCCTATCCCGTTCATTGAACACTAAAATGTTAGTGTTAGGCATTGCCTTACTGTGTTTAGACTGCGTATCCTTCCAGTCGTCATGTTTTACTTTAGTATTCGAGACATGTCCAAGTCTTTATTCAGTTGTGTGCTTCTCGCACTTTAAACTCTTCATTGTTCTCCTGGAGTGAGTTTTGACTCTTAGCATGTAGCTTACCCGAGTTTCCTTGCTCGTTTTGAGGTATCTAACTGTTCTGTTTTGTATTTACTTATGGTCCGTAGAACAGAGTTGACTACTTCCCGCGTTTCGTACACTACATGTATACATACGTGGGGTACCTTGTTGGTACGTTACCACTTACCTAACTACGTGTCAGGCCCGCAAGCTCCTTCGGAGTGCGGTCGTCCCTACGTCCCGTATTTGGGTACACTAGTAGTGTTCGTCACACGCCTAGGTGAAGTATCCTATTGTCAACTCTTCTTGTATCACTCTATGATACTCACCGAAATTTCGTCAGTTTGGTTTTAAAAAATCCAAGGGTGTAAAAGAAGTTTGTGGTTTTTAAAAGAAATTTTGGTTTGAAATAACGGTTCGGTGTGTAAAGTAATTCTTCATGGCGCTGCCATGATTGAGGTCTTGACCAAGTCTAGCTTCTCGCTGACTGGTATACTCTTAATACAACGGTCGGGCCGTTAGGCCTTTCCGTGGTTTCATTATTTAGACACTGAGGACTGGCGGTCCTATATTTGCTCCATTATCATAGGCGGTACTGTAATAAGTAGTTGTGGGTTTAACAGTATTCCAACCGTCCTGTAGTTGCTGCACTTGCCCTAGGCAAGTGCGCGGGTAGGTTGTTTTTCAGTTAATGTATACCAGTTACGGTATCGTTTTCATCCTTATTGGGTGGTTTTATTAGATCTTTCTTTTGACCTTTTGATCTTAGTGATCGATCTCCTGAGCCGCTTCTCAGTATACTTGACGTGGTTGTCGTCCATCCGGGTGGCTCACACCTTCAGTGTGGTTAACGAGACTTGACTTATCCTTAGGAACCAGGTTGTGGTCCTATAGGTGTATGTGTTATGATTTCTTTCATAGTTGTCTGAACTATGTTGTTCGGTTATTGCAGCCTCTTGGCATGTAAGTTTGGTGTTAATCCAACCTCGACTAATTCCTTAGTCGGTTCGTATACCGTTGTTGGTAGCGTCAAGGATTACGGTCCGTACTCTCTTGTCTCGGCTTGTTACTCCAGTTTCCTTGCTTCATTGCACGACTGTGCTTCTCTTCTTACTGGCTGCACATGGTTCTCGCGACTGCGAAGCATGTCGCCCCATGGTGCCATAATTTCATCATCCTTGTGTTTATGATCTTCATTATTCCGCCATTAAGTGCGGTCATCGTCATCAAACGGGCACCGTCTCCGGGACTTCCAGTTCTTGGACTCAACCGTATGACAGGTTCTCCTCTAATAAGGTTTACTTGCAACCGCCAGATCGGGTGTTACCCGAGTGTGAGAGGTCTTTCCATCTCTCTGGCATTCTTGTCCCAACTTACAACGGGGGACGCGGAGGGCGGGTATGGTTACTGTAGGTATCCAGATCACACTGGAAGTTCCTATCTAGCGTCCTTACACACTAGCACTCAACCCATAGCCCTAAGTCTCTACTTCCTAACTCGGTATTTACCTAAACTCGGTATTTCATCCATCAGAGCGATACTTCGCTCTGATACCACTTTTTGTAACACCCCTACCGCTAATACCGTCATTACCGTACCATACTTACCTTCGCAGCGGATAATACTTACTCAACGGAGGGTGTACAATGCCGTTAGTCACCCACGTGACTAACAAGGCGAGTTACAATACTACATGCTATCGGTCTGATGAATATGAACATACCGAGTACTCTACACATTACATTACTTCCCTTTGCATACTCATCCATATTCCAACTACAACTCCAATACATTACTATACCGAGTATACTACAATCCTTATTTACCGATACAATTTAAACTTCCAAATTCGCACTACAATACAAGTACCAACCCCTACTACACAACTACCCATGCTTACGCAGCAGTCCCCGTCCTACTCTCTCGAACGGTGATCAGCTTCGGGTACCTGCACACTAAAAATGGTCCCCCGAGGGGGTCAGCTTACGCTGAATATGAAATTCGCATATACCGCGTGCTAACCGCGGTACATCGACTACTTTGGGTCGAATATACATGGAGTTCATTTACATGCATACATACATACTCATTCTGCCACAATACATGCATATACATACAATTCCAATGCTTACCAAGGAAGACAGTTCAGTAGTCAACCATTCGTACTAGTTACTTACTCGTTGCTACTTCGGGGTTGTTCGATATTCATTACACTACTCCTAGCTACTCCTCACTTGTTGCTCGTTACTTACTCTTACATACTCATCACTCCATGCTCATATCCTTACTCGTACATGCTCTTTACTCCATACTCGTTACTAATGCTTGTGCATACTCGCTACTCAGTACTCCTTACTTACTTATACGTACTCATACTTACTGCTTACTCATACATACTCAATACTCGGTACTCATCACATACTCATACTCACTTCTTACTCAATACTCTTTACTTCTCATACATACGCAATACTCGTTACTCATACTTTGGTCTCTGGGCTGAGTCATACTGAAGACTCGCCACCGGACCTACAATACGAGGGCTGTACGATCAGCTCCTCAAATACTCAAATGTCCGTACTACCGGACTACTCGTATTCCCAACACTCTTCTCTCAGAGTATAATACAATCTTACAGATTAGCCTAGAAGTATCTCTCTCGATAACCTCCACTGGCTTAGGGAATTACTACTGTCTAGTATCCTCAGGTTTAAGGGTTTCCCCAACATATCGGATGCTCTCATATACGGGACATACTTACATTAGTCGGGTCCTCTCATAATGGGTCGACCAATTACTAAGGGGTTTGGAGATCCCTCATCATTCTTCACTACTCTCATGGTTCATATTTGTACCAAGATTAGTTCCTCTACCAGAGGTTACTTCCTTACTTCCACCACTTATTGTGTGTGGATTATTCATTTCGATTCTTCTATCGTTATCGGGAGGTTGTTACTCCCACACTCTCTCACATTCTAGTGAGTTTATTGGGTTGCGTTATCGTTGTGATTCGATAGTTTAGTGCGTTGTTATTGTTCCATTGTCTCACAATAAGACTCTTACTACGAGTCATTACATACAAGACTCATCTATGAGTCGATCTACGCACCAAGTAAGCCACACAATCAATTCAAGAAAGGTTAGCTCATGCAACATACAGCAAGACATGCAAAGAAAGGCAATAAACCGTTTTCATGCTTTAGTCTTGATTAGCCGGCATACAGCACACAAATCAATGTAACTCGGTTAGCACGTGGGGCATGAGAAAATCATACCTTTCACCGGGGTTAGCTCTACCGTGTGTTCCCTCGTTCCTTGGTTCACACTTGTTCCTCTGATAATGTTCCAACATTATTAATACTATATTCTTACAATACACAAATAATCGCTACTCCCGTATTTACCCTTACCGTGATCCCGGTGTACTTACTGTTCTCATACTCTCAATTTACTTGGTTACTTCCTACACTTGCTTTCCTACTCATATACTTACTTTCTTACCTTTACTACTTCATTCATAGTGTACTACTACATATATATGCATGTATGTGTATAGGCATATATATATGTACATATGATTATAACCATACAATAAAATATTTTTATCTCATTTTTTTGACCCGACCGGACTTGCGACCGACCTTGCAAGTCCGGTCCATTCCAGTAGCTATCAGTACGGAAAATTTTCTGTCTCGACCGGACTTGCAAGTCCGGTCGCAAGTCCGGTCGATTCCAGTAGCTTACTGTCGCGGAATTTTTCTGGCCGACCGGACTTGCAAGTCCGGTCGCAAGTCCGGTCCATTCCAGTAGGTCGCAGACGGGAAAATTTCTGGCCGCCGACTTGCAAGTCCGGCACTCTAAGTTCCGGTCCGGTCCTGCCCAGTAGTTCAGTTTTGAAATTTGTTTTCAGTCCTCTCTTTACTCATTACTTCCCCAATCTTCCTACATGTAATCCCACATGTTTAAACACTATTTAGGCCCTCAAAATTGCCTTGGTTCATCCCCCAAATACCTTACCCATTTCTAAATCCATATACACAATTTTTCTCACTTCCTCCAACACTTGTAACAGTTTTTTGGTGCACTCATGCTACAGATTTTATGACTCAATCCTCACCTCCAATACTCTCTCAATCAATGCCTTCCTAGCGTTTAAATACCTCTACTTACCATACCAAATCATTTCCAAGTCAATACACTTTCTATACCCAAGTTCCAACATTCCTTTTACCAAATTCTGCACATTACATTCTTCCTAGTTTCACAATATATTTTGATGCCTCCCTTGCTACAGATTTTGTAGCTTAACTCCACATACTACTATCATCTTTCCATGGCTTCTAAACTCTCTGCTAATCCCGAATACATACCTTGGTTTTCCCATTCACCAAGTCATTCTTAACTGCACAATTTCCACCAAAATTTTGCCATAGCTCACCTACTTTCCTTACTTAACCACCACACATCTTTTCTCATCAAATTCATCCCTATTCTAGCCAACCACACAAGGTTCTCTACCAGCACACATCTACAATCCCAACACAACATACTCCTTCAATCACAATACCAATATTTCTTTACTTACAATGCCAATACATCATTACTTACTCAAATAACAATACTAATACACATATGCATTCTTTTGGCTCTAAGGCCTACAAATCCATCTATTTGCTCACCATTACTCAAACTTCACAATTCTTACTACTAGTACAAGGTTTTGGGTTCATTAAATATTTTACCCATTCCCATTACTCTAATTCAATAAAATTTACATTAGGAAGGAGCTCTTACCTTGAGCTTATACTTCATTCTTTCTTTTCCATTTCTTCTTCCCTCTTTCTTGCAAGAATCGATCATTTGGGGAATGGAGTTGCCAAACTCCATTCCCATCACCCAAAGCACATTAAACAAGTATAATTAACACACTAACCCTTAGATTTATACTAGTTCATTGAAGTGTTCAAAATACAAATTTCTAGGGTTTACCTTTGGAGTGCTTTAGGAGGGGTTTTAGCCCTTGGTTCAAGAAGAAGAATCCACCACCATTGTTAGGTGAAGTTGATGCTCAAAAGAAGAGAGAAAAACAAGGCATTACAAAGGGGCTAAAAACGGTTTCCAAGAAGAGTGGAGGAAACTTGAATCTTTTGTAGAGATTTTTACCTTGTTGGAAAGAGGAGACTCCAAGCTTCACAATGGTGTGCTTTTCTCTTCAAATGGGGAAAACCCATGGAGATGAAACTCATCCTTTCCTTTTCGAATTTGAAAAGATAGGAATGTAGAGGAGGATGAGGGGAGTTCAAATATGTGTTTTATTTTTCGTTTGGAGCTCACATGGAGGTAGAGCAAGAGGATGAAGAGGGCCATGGAAGCTGTTTAGAGAGCTCCAAAAATCGCCCAAATCAGAGAGAGAGGAGGGAGGAGCCGATGGAGAAGGAAGGAGGGGAGGAGAGAGAAGAGAGAAATGAGGGGGAGAGAGAAAAGGTAAGTTACTTTTTACTTTTATTCTTCTTTTGCTTTTTGACTCATTATTTATTTAGCTAGTGTGTGTGTGTGAGAGGGGTTTATTTACCTGTTAGAAACCGGCCCTCACTGTATTACTAGCTGGAGCGTTTTTCGTCTTCTACAGAAAACGCTCGTTACTTTACCCGGTTTTGATACTATTCACTAACCGGGCCCGTTTTCTGGAATTTTCTCGTTTTTTATTTTCATTGGTTATTAAGCTTCCATAAATGCTTAACAATTATTATTCAATGATTTATAATTTTTACGGGTCTGTTTGACCACTTAAAGTCACGTTTTCGGGTTTCCTCGAAAAACGTGCGCTAAAGCTCTTTTAGCGTTTTAATACATTTCTTGGTTCCGTTTTCTTCGGGAATCATTACTGTATACTACTTAGGTATGAATAAACCTTAGGAATACTTACGATACTATAACCGAGGTCTCGTACCTCCTATGGTTATTTAACGCTCGTTTTAGCGTTTTCCGCTTTCTAAGCGTTTTTCCCATTTCTTTTGGATTTATTTCTTTACCAAAATTACTTAGGCACTATTGGGCCTTTAAATACTGTATTAGAATAATATAATCACCATATTTAAGTTCGGGGTATTTCATCTGATGTTTTCTAGTAGAAGCCCAACTGAGTTTTATTACCATCCAGTTACTATCTCTATTTAATTACATCTTTTATTGTTTGAGTTGGGCCTAGATAGTTTCATTTTCTAATTTGGTCCAATTAATTCTCATTGTATGTGAGAAACGTAAGTGTGTGTATTAAGGAATCAATTCATCCCCTTAATGTATGTGAGTACAGAGAGAGTAATACTTATATAGGAGTAAGGAATATGAGAAAGAAAAGAAGCGGAAGATATTACATGGGCCTAAGAACATATTAGTGAGAGAATACATAAGGGTTCAACATGGCCCCTCAAAACAAGAGTGTCACTGTTGTTGTTGAAGCAAATTGAGGCCTATGTTGTGAAGCATCTCTCTGTAGTGTCGGCCTGGCAAGGCTTTTGTCATGAAGTCTGCAAGCTGCTGTCGGGTTGTAACATGTTCAACACTTATCATACCCTCTGAGAGTTTCTGCCGTACATAATGCACGTCTATCTCGATGTGCTTCGTTCTTTGATGATGGACCGGATTTCTGGCGATGTATATAGCTGATCTATTGTCACATTTGCTGGGAATGGGAGTGATGGCTTGGACGCCTATCTCATGGACGATCTTGCTGAGCCAAGCAAGTTCGGTTGTCACCATCCTCATTGCTCTGTACTCGGCTTCAGCAGAGGAGAGAGCCACACTTGCTTGCTTTTGGATTTCCACGCAATGGGTGTGTGATAAGTGTCCAAATGAGCATGTTTTATAGGTGTATTTCATATATATTATTAGCACTTTTCTTGCTCATTTCTCCACTTATCTTAGTTTTTCTCTAGTTTATGTTTTATTGGTTGTCTTACAGATTTATCGGTTAAACATGAGAAAAAACCAAGCTAGAAGCAAAGAACATGAAGAGACGAACGCATAGCCGCAGACGGTTCGAAAAACGGAGTCCAAACGAATAATCTAGAGCCAGTCAAAGTTAGCATACCCCCGAGACTTCAACACCAGCTTGGTCCGGGACTTACTTCCTTGCCTGCACTATGGTCCGGGACCTGACTCCTGCAAGAAGTCCCGGACCACATGATGGACTTTCAAAACCAAGGGATTTGCCAGCTTGGTCCGGGACCTAACTCTTGCCCAAGTCCCGGACCACATGTAATTTTAGAACCGAGGGATTTTGCTGCATTATGGTCCGGGACCTTACTCTTGCTCAAGTCCCGGACCAAACCAAGCGCTCTGATAGGCGGATTCCAGGCAGACAGGAGACGCTCCTGTCTTCTTCGCGACGCGTTGTTCTGCAAATGGATTCTGTTATCCATCTACTCCCGCACCGCCTACCTTAAATCTCCGACGCTTTCCAGCTCTCTGTCCCCTCTGCAATCAATAAAGATAGCAATCAACTGCAATCGATTATTTCGTACGGATCAATCCTCTTCTCTTCTCTATTTAAACCCACGCCCTCTGCTCAAATAAATTCATTCCCTTCCTCACAATCCAAAATAGACCACGATAGACCACAGTACACCACCGATACAGTTTCCACACCTACGATCCATTTCATCCTCTAATCTTTCATTTCTCCATTTTAGTTTTATTCTTCATTCCACCACACAGCAGAAGCGCGATAAGAAGAACAGAAGAAAAGGGAGCTGGAGCAGAAGCGAATCGCAGTCCAGTCTCCGCCGGCAGTCTCCAAATTAATGGCTATCTCTGTTTCCTTTTTATTACTGTTAATGTCTGTGTGATTTTACTCGTATCCTAGGATGGGGTTTGACCCTAAATAATTCAGACTTATTATTAATACCAAGTTTGCTTATAAATATTTGTTTTGTCTCTCTAAATTATTAAATGCTTAACAACTGATCATTTTTATGCATTTACGGTTTCTCTTATTTCAATGATTTTGTAAATCTGAGAATAGACCACAAAGAGAGAAAAACGTTAGATATTATCTCCTTGATTAGCAGATAAAATCCATCGCTGTTATAAAAAGAATTCTCACTTAAAGCTAATTAATGATTTTAGACTTTTTCTGATTGTAAAAAGTCTATTGATTTAATTAAGAGTTGTCCTTATCTATGATTTAGGAAGGCCACAAGATTAATTCTTAAACAGACAAATAAGAGCAAATTAGGATTATAATTATTGTCTGTACTTAAATAAATATTTATCACCTGTTTCACTTATTAAACTTGTTTTAATTCCTTTCAGCAAATATTGTTAAATGTTTATTCTGACAAAATACTGCATTTATTTGGTAGCTATCAATATATGATTTTGAGATAGTCAAAGTACCATAAAGGAATTAATCTTGGTATTTACACTCCGGATTGAGCAGGAAAATTCTAAGGCTATTAATAGGAGTTCGTAACTGACAATTATTAACTCTAATAGGCAATAAATATTGAGACAGGATTATAAAATTGTTTAAGTAATTTAGGAAATTCCCCCGCTATCCTAGGATACCTTTTTCCATCCATTTACTTTATTTACTGTTTTTATTATTTCTGCACTAATTCTAAAATCAAGCTTGCCTCTGGCTAAACCCAATTTACATTTTATGCACTTTAATTTATCTTTTTGTACATTTACTAAACTGGATAATTAATTAAATAGTTGCGAAGTCTCTGTGGATACGACCTTGTTGTACTACAAAGATTGGGTTCACTGCCCATAGTTAGCAAGATAGTTTAACTACTATTTTGCCCAACAAGTTTTTGGCGCCGTTGCCGGGGACTTCGGTCCAACTATCTGATTTATTATCTGTTTAGTTTTTTCTTATTTTTTGTTATTTGCCACTTTTTGTGTGTAATTTTATTTCTTTTTTTTTAAGGTACTTAATTCTGATGGATGGTCACTACGATCAAGCAGGAAATTGGTATGGTTACCCTTATGATGCAGAGAACTACAATCAATGGAGTGTCTGTCAAAGGTGCGGAGAGTACCATGAAAGCCCCCAATGTTCAGACCCAAATGCTGAATTGAGAGCTCTCTTGGAGGATTACAAGTCATCTCTCAAACCCATCCCCATCTTTGTGTGCCAAGAGTGTGGAGGAGACCATGAAAGTTCCCATTGTCCTATGGTTGCAATAGAGAGAGACAACGCCATTTTAAGGGAATGATGGCAAATTTTACCTCAAAGTTTGAAAGGATCCAGCAAAGAACGCTAGATCAGATCGAACGCATGGAACAGCCGTTTCAACAACTGAATGAAGTGGTTCATGAGGAGGAACAACCTGCTAAGGACATAAGCTACTCTCCACCTCCTCCCCTATTCAATTAGAGAATCCATCACCAAACAACCATCAGCTTGATTATGGAGACAACCCCTTAGAAGAGAGTTTCTCCTTGGATTTCATGGAGTTTCCTCCCTCTGAAGTCAACTACTTTTTCCCCTCCTTCTCCGTGCTCTACCCAGAAGATGAGGGTGGACACATCCTCAACCTTGAGAAGGAGGAGATACCGCCTCTCTCCGAGCCGTCAGAAGAGAGTGCTATAATCAATTTCAAGGAGCCACTTCCCTCTGACGTTGATTACCATAAGCCTCAACAACAAGAGGAGGATTTTTGCATCTTCCAATTTGAGGAAGCAAAGCCGATCACACCTGGTCTCCTGTTAGAACTACGCTACCGTACGCAATACCTCCTCAAACACCAGGTTTTGTGGAGTATTCATTTTCCTATTATATTTGCCGAAGTAACGTTTTGTTTTGATCCAGGTGGTTTGCTTTTAATTACTGCCAACTTCGTTTTCCTGGCAGAGCTATTATCTACTTATATTTTTGATCCAGGATAACGAAGCAGGCGTCTAGCCAAAGACGTTAAAGAAGGGCAGCTTCCCGGGAGACAACCCGGACGAACTTATCTTTTATATGCTTTTATGCTATTTTAATTTTCAGGTTCTCTTTAAATTTTGTTTTTGCTAACTCTTAAACCCCGTTTGTAGTATGGTTGCTTCTAGTGTTTTTAAGCAAGTGCAATTTCATGTCTACACCGCAACCAAGCTACGCTACTTGAGGCTCAAGCTCAAGTGTGGGGGAACTCTTATAACGCAAGCAAAAATAATCTCAGGGGAGTACCAGTTTTTTTAATTTTGTTTTTATTTAAATGAAAACTGCTGAGGAGCGTTTATGTGCTTAAATGAATATTCGTGAGCTTCGTGTTCTCTCTATTTTATCTACTTACCAAAAAGGCCTTCTGAAACCTTCCCTTGTTTTTCTGGTGAACAACGAGGACGTTGTTCAATTTAAGTGTGGGGGAGTGTGCCCTTTTCGGTGTCATTTTATGCTAAAATGCTTAATCTCTCTGGTTATCTTGCGTTTGTTCAAATTCAATATCATGGACCCCTTTTATGTAGGTTGTTCTCTTTAAGAATAAATACTATTATGAATTGTAGGATAAATTGTACAAAATTTTAAAATTTTGATTACTTTTGAGGAGCATTTTATATGCGGTGTGACCAAATAATCTGCAATGGTGGTTGGATTTTTATTGCTCAGGGTTTCTTTCTGTCTTCTTTCTTCTTAGGGATTGCTAAGGGGTGATTCTCTGTCAAAAAAAAAAAAAAAGAAAAAATATAATAAATAAGGGACTTGCGAGACAACATTGGTGACCAACAAGAGAGTTGAGTGTTCTAAAATACAAAGGCGTTATGCCTACATATTATCTTCTCATCTCTTATGCAAAAGTGAAACAAATGCATGAATCTATTTTTCCTTTTGTTTTTCTCCTCAATGCCCATTCTTGAGAGAAGTTGGCCATGGTAAAAGTTCTCAAAGTCACCTAAAAGAAACATTGAAGTACCTTGGATCATACCCCGAAACTCTATATTTTATTTTTACCCTGAGCACACCTATGCCACCAGCAGTTAATTTTTCACACTCCTCAATAAGTTAAAAGATCATGTTTATCCTACCCTTCATAATAATTTTGTTAGTATTGAGCATTCCCTATTTACTTGGGTACGTGGTTTTGCTTGAGGACAAGCAAAAGGTAAGTGTGGGGGTGTGATAAGTGTCCAAATGAGCATGTTTTATAGGTGTATTTCATATATATTATTAGCACTTTCTTGCTCATTTCTCCACTTATCTTAGTTTTCTCTAGTTTATGTTTTATTGGTTGTCTTGTACAGATTTTATCGGTTAAACATGAGAAAAACCAAGCTAGAAGCAAAGAACATAAGAACAACGCATAGCCGCAGACGGTTCGAAAAACGGAGTCCAAACGAATAATCTAGAGCCAGTCAAAGTTAGCATACCCCCGAGACTTCAACACCAGCTTGGTCGGTCTTACTTCCTTGCCTGCACTATGGTCCGGGACCTGACTCCTGCAAGAAGTCCGGACCACATGATGGACTTTCAAAACCGAGGGATTTGCCAGCTTGGTCCGGGACCTAACTCTTGCCCAAGTCCCGGACCACATGTAATTTTAGAACCGAGGGATTTTGCTGCATTATGGTCCGGGACCTTACTCTTGCCTCAAGTCCCGGACCAAACCAAGCGCTCTGATAGGCGGATTCCAGGCAGACAGAGACGCTCTGTCTTCTTTCGCGACGCGTTGTTCTGCAAATGGATTCTGTTATCCATCTACCCCGCACCGCCTACCTTAAATCTCTGACGCTTTCCAGCTCTCTGTCTGTCCCCTCTGCAATTAATAAAGATAGCAATCAACTGCAATCGATTATTTCGTACGGATCAATCCTCTTCTCTTCTCTATTTAAACCCACGCCCTCTGCTCAAATAAATTCATTCCCTTCCTCACAATCCAAAATAGACCACGATAGACCACAGTACCCACCGATACAGTTTCCACACCTACGATCCATTTCATCCTCTATCTTTCATTTCTCCATTTTAGTTTTTTTCTTCATTCCACCAACAGCAGAAGCGCGAAAAGAACAGAAGAAAAGGGAGCTGGAGCAGAAGCGAATCGCAGTCCAGTCTCCGCCGGCAGTCTCCAAATTAATGGCTATCTCTGTTTCTTTTTATTACTGTTAATGTCTGTGTGATTTTACTCGTATCCTAGATGGGGTTTTGACCCTAATAATTCAGACTTATTATTAATACCAAGTTTGCTTATAAATATTTGTTTTGTCTCTCTAAATTATTAAATGCTTAACAACTGATCATTTTTATGCATTTACGGTTTCTCTTATTTCAATGATTTTGTAATCTGAGAATAGACCACAAAGAGAAAAACGTTAGATATTATCTCCTTGATTAGCAGATAAAATCCATCGCTGTTATAAAAAATTCTCACTTAAAGCTAATTAATGATTTTAGACTTTTTCTGATTGTAAAAAGTCTATTGATTTAATTAAGAGTTGTCCTTATCTATGATTTAGGAAGGCCACAAGATTAATTCTTAAACAGACAAATAAGAGCAAATTAGGATTATAATTATTGTCTGTACTTAAATAAATATTTATCACCTGTTCACTTATTAAACTTGTTAATTCCTTTCAGCAAATATTGTTAAATGTTTATTCTGACAAAATACTGCATTTATTTGGTAGCTATCAATATGATTTTGAGATAGTCAAAGTACCATAAAGGAATTAATCTTGGTATTTACACTCCGGATTGAGCAGGAAAATTCTAAGGCTATTAATAGGAGTTCGTAACTGACAATATTAACTCTAATAGGCAATAAATATTTGAGACAGGATTATAAAATTGTTTAAGTAATTTAGGAAATTCCCCCGCTATCCTAGGATACCTTTTTCCATCCATTTACTTTATTTTACTGTTTTTTATTATTTCTGCACTAATTCTAAAAATCAAGCTTGCCTCTGGCTAAACCCAATTTACATTTTATTGCACTTTAATTTATCTTTTTGTACATTTACTAAACTGGATAATTAATTAAATAGTTGCGAAGTCTCTGTGGATACGACCTTGTTGTACTACAAAGATTGGGTTCACTGCCCATAGTTAGCAAGATAGTTTAACTACTATTGTGCCCAACGTGTGCCACCTAAAATATGTAAAAACCAGAAACTGATTTCCTATTGTTGGGCATGAAGCCCAATCATTGTCACAATAAGCTACAAGATTGTAATCAGAAGAATTATTAAAAAATAAACCATATGAACTAGTTCCTCTCAGATATCGAAGAGTGTGAGGGCAGTTTGATAGTGATCTTCTGTAAGGGATTTAAGGAACTGACTGAGAAGTTGAACTGTGAATGCTATGTTGTCGGTGTGAACAAGATAGTTCAACTTACCAACCAAGGTCCTATATTTAGTTGGGTTTTCAAGTAATGTTCCAGAATCTATTTTCAGTTTTGTGTTCACAATAGGGGGCAGAAACAAGAGTGCTGTTCCATATCTCATATTCTTTGAGAATGTCATTACAGAACTTCTGTTGTGTGATTATCAAACCTGTTGGATGATGGTTAAACTCCATTCCTAGGAAATAATGGAGTTTACCAAGGTCTTTAATTTTAAATGGTTATCCAGGTTTGTTTTCAGTCTGTTTATTTCTGTTAAATCATTGCCACAGAGAAGAACATCATCAACGTAGATAGCAAGGTATGTAACAGATTCTGTTTATTGTTTTATGGAAGAGTGAGTGATCATTTTCTGACGTTGTGTAACCCAAGTTTTTTTAAAAATCACTAAGTTTAGAAAACCATTGGCGGAGGCCTATTTTAAACCGTAGAGTGATTTTTTAATTTGCAGGCATTGATGCCTTTATTAACTTGAAGTCCTTTTGAGAGTTGCATATAAATGTCTTCATGCAATTCCCATGTATGAATGCGTTATTAACGTCTAACTGGTGGATAATCCACTGTTTTTTAACAGCAATTGCTAGCAAAGTTCTTAAAGTGGACATGCGGACAACAGGAGAGAATGTTTCATTATAATCCAAGCCATGTTTTTGACTAAAATCCTTAGCAACGAGTCTAGCCTTATGTCTTTCCAATGTTCCATCAGCCCTTAAATTTGTTTTGTATACCCACTTACACCCCACTAGTTTTTTATGTTTTGGGAGGGTAACTAAGTCCCATGGTTTATTCTGAATTAGGGCATGAAGTTCTCTTTCCATTGCCTCAATCCAGTGCCGACTTTTACATGCTTCTTCGTAGGTAGTAGGATCATCAAGGGCAAGTATATTTGTTTGAACTTTGGTGTGGTGAACAGAGACAGTAAAAGAAGGGGGAGCATCTGTTAGGAGAAAAGATCTGAGCTGTGATCTGGTGTAGAGTCAATGGGGGGATGAGAGAGGCGATTGGATAAGATAGTAGTGAAACTGTCTGGTTCTCTGAGAGTGTTGTTTGTATAGTAGTCTTTTAAATAGAAAGGTGGAGTTTTTGTTCTGGTAGACCGACGGAGGTCATGAGACACAGTGGATGTTGGTGGGAGATCTGTGTGTGGGTGTTTTTCATCAGGTTGAGGTGGAGAGGGAGTGTGGCAGGTGGTGGGAATAGTCTCATTCTGGTTAAACTGATCATCATCACTATCATAAACCAGAGGAAGAGGATTGTGGTGTGTTGAATGTGTGGTTTGGAGGAGGAGAGTTGTATTGAGAAATGTTATGAAAAGGAAAGTATTTTCATGAAATACTACATCTCTGGAAATAAGGATTTTCATGTCCTTTAACCTGAGAAGCTTATATCCTTTTTTATTTCAACAAGGCTTAAGTAAATGCAGGCCTCGGATTTGGGGTCGAATTTACCTTTTTGCTTTTGCAGATTTGTTGCATAACACAAACAACCAAAAACTTTGAGTCTGTTATATTCAGGTTGCTGACTATAAATTATTTCATAAGGAGTTTTCCCTTTTAAGGCATCACTAGGAAGTCTGTTTATAATTTGTGTGGCAGTGAGCATGCATTCACCCCAATTCTATGGGAATTTTGGAGGTGAAGTACAATGCTCTTGCAGTTTCAGCCAGATATCTATGCTTACGCTCCATAACGCCATTTTGTTGTGGAGTATAAGCACAAGATGTTTGGTGAATTATTCCAAGAGATTTGTAAAATTGTGTTGCTTCATGTGAACTGCCAAGTTCATATGCATTGTCAGAGCGTATAATTTTTATTCTTTTGTTATATTGTCGCTCAGTCATGAATATGAATTCTTTTATGAACTGAAAGGCTTCTCCTTTATGTTTAGCAATTTAATCCACAAAGCTCTAGAAAAATCATCAACTATGCTAAGGAAGTACTTGTTATCATTGTAGGTCTTGTGCCTAAAGGGCCCACATATATCTAAGTGAACAAGTTCAAAGATATCATTTGTGCTAATGGAAGAAGTAGAAATGGTAGTCTATGTGCTTTAGCTAAGTGGCATGAGTCACAAACGAAATCAGTTGGAATATCACTTTTATTTATGATTCCCAATCTATACAATTTGGAAAGAGGAGCATGACCTAATCGGTTATGCCATGTGTGTATATCTTTTGCAACAAAAATAGAGGTACAAGACTGAAAATCAGATGATTTAGATTGCTTAAGAGATTGTCTAAGCTGCAGGAATCTATCTAAGTACATGACCTCTAAAAAATACAATCCTCTGTTCTCAAAACCAATCAACATGTATGCAGCAGTCTCAAGGTCCTGAAGGCAACATTGATTCACAGATGTAATTAGGAAAGCATTCAGTTGTGACAAAAATTTTCTAGCAGACAGAAGATTGAAATGAAAATACTCAACATGATAAATATTTAGCAGAGTAAAGTTACTCGACAGAGTGATATTCCAATCCCTTGGATGATCCCAGGTGTCCATCAGGCATGGTTACTTGGAACTTGCATTTTCTATATGTTCTAATATCAAAAAGAGAGGTTGCCACATACATGATCTATGGCACCTGTATCTATTATCCATTTGTCCTTAAGAGCAGCTGTATCGATCATGTTCAATGTTATATGCAAATTCCAAACATTTTGCGAGGGAAGAGACATATCTGCGAACTGGTCATAATAGCTAGTTCTAGTAGTGGAAGTGAAATCAAAATCAGTGTGAAGGTAAGACACCAGGCTGGTGAGTTGGGTCTGTGAAATACCAGGAACCTCAGTATTGGAGTTTTTCAAGAAAGCCTTGATTCCTTGAAATTGATCTTGACTAAAACCAGGGACAAATGATGTTTGAGTTGATTCATGGTTGGGAGATGGTGTGTCAGTAATGGTACGCCGAGGCATCACTTCTTCTTGGATTGTCTCCAGTTGGAGGAAATTTTCCCGTTGACCCAGTAACAGTCTTCGTAGACATGCCCATTTTTCTTGCATTTGGTGCATTGAAGTTTCTTGGGTTCAGATTTTGGAGTTTTGAGTTTAGGGTTTTGGTCGACAGGTTTTTTGAAAGAAGAATTGGTACGGGTGGTTTGGAAAACAAGATTGTCTGGATCTGAAAGACGATTTTGCTGGCTGTGTTTGTGTTTTTCTTCTTGCTGGGCCATAGCAAAAACTTTCTTGATGTCTGATAATGGACTGAGTTGGAGTATCGTACTTCTCAGGTGATGAAAGTAGGGATGTAATCCCATCAGAAAATCGATGACTCGCGCATCCTCTGTGATTTTAACAAGATCCGTAGACGCCCCCAAGAACAAGTAGGGTACAAATCAATTGTTGTTCCTCGTTCTAGATGCGTACCCACTTTATGTAGTAAGAGTTTAAGGGATCATCGCCTTGTTCTATTTGACGAGCTTCGTGGCGAAGAGCGTAGAGTTTGGTGCCTCTAGGTTCATCGTATCGGCGACAAAGGTCTGCCCAGATGTGAGCCGCGATAGGAAGATAGATGACAGACTGCCGTATGGAATCCTCTAGGATGCTAAAAATCTAGCCCATCATCATGCCATTAGCCTTCTCCCAAGCTTTCTGATCCTTCATAGTTTTCCTTTTTAATTATGCCTTCGACAAACCCTAATTTGAACTTTGAAATCAGACCGACGATGAAGTTGCGTTTCCAGTCAAAGAATCCTTCGCCGTTGAACTTGTAGGCCAATTGCATGCCAGGATTGTCGGAGGCGTGAATGTAAAGCTCGTCGGTCGCAGCGGGGTTGTCGGTCGCAACGGGGTTGTCGATATCTTTCTTCTTGAGAGATATGTCGAGGGGCGGGTCTTCCACAACAGGGTTGGCCATTACTGGAGCTGGAGATTATGAATTTCAACCGGAGAAACGATAGTACGAAGGCGGATTTCGTAAGATCGGGAAATCAAGACTGTAAGAAGATAGGGATCGAGAAGACAACGCCGGGGAAGAGACCGGTGGTTTTGTTTGGTGTGGGTTGTTTGTTTCTCGTAACATCTGATACCATGTGAGAAACATAAGAGTGTGTATTATGTTGTATTAGGGAATCAATTAATCCCCTTAATGTATGTTGAGTACAGAGAGAGTAATATACTTATATAGGAGTAAGGAATATGAGAAAAGAAAAGAAGCGGAAGATATTACATGGGCCTAAGAACATATTAGTGAGAGAATACATAGGGGTCCAACATTGTCTAAGTTGGGGTAAGCCCATTATTGAATATGGGTCAAAACCCTTGGTCAAAGGTCTAACAAGTTCGATCAAAGGTCAATATGGTGCTAGGTTTGATCTATGGTCAACACAGTCCATGGTCTTAGTCAATGTGTCCAATTAATTTTCATTGTAATCACACTTTTTTTTATATAAAATAAGTATATTTATGTTTTCATTATTCCTATATAAAACGTAAAATTATCATTTATTTAAATAAGGTATATCCTTGAACAATCTTCACATTTAATTTGAATAACGATCACATTTTGTTGAACAAGATTTTAATAACACAGATAACTTTCCCACCAAACTGAACAATCAATATATCAATTTGAACAACTCTTGAACTTAAATGAACCATTGTATGATATTTACCGTACCACTGGTTGTATAATACTATTTGCCACAAAATATAGTATTGTGGATAAGAAGTACCCTATTTGACATCTTTTCAAAATAAAATTGTAAGTTAACTAATAATTATCAAGTTTTTAAGTTTAAGCGATGAAACTATACAATTTTCAAGAGGATAAGGTATAGACCGTATAGGTTGCAGTTGTCAAAAATATTGTGATGAGCGTTGCAATTTCCCGTAATATTAGAGAACCCGAGCTGGAATCTCAAAACAAAGAGGGATATATGGAATAAGAGGAGGAAAAACTAAAAAGAAAGCAAACACGCGGAGGAACAGCCATGCAATTCGAAGATGGACTTTTCTCAACGTTACACACCACTGCTGACTCCCTTCCCCGCGCATTTTTCTCCTCTGCTCTTTCTCCTTTCCCTCTCCTGTCTCTCCAATTCTTCTTCTACCTGTCTTCCCATCCGGCCAAGAACACCGTTTTTCCGTCGAATCCGGTCGATCTGATCAGAAACCTCTTTCTACGGCATCTTTTCTCGGTTCATTTGATCAATCAGGAATACCTTTTTCCTGCTAATATCAGAAGAGATGTCGTGGTTCAGAGATGCTGTTAGCAAGGCGGTGGAAGGGAACAAAACTGGGCTCTCTCGCATTCGCACCTACGCGGATTCTGTCGGCCAGGTCGTTGTTGGCAGCGCCAAGCTTCTTCAGGATCGCATCGTAATCATTTCGATCCCTTCCCCATCTCTCTCCCTCTCTCCTGACTGAGTCCATGTTGTTAGATAATTCTGAAATCTGTTCTGATGATGTTGACTGAGAGCGATATAGGCAATATTGGCATGATATACATAAATCATATTCATATACTATTAAAATAAAAGAGAAACTGATCAAGAAAGGACGGTCAAGTGGACAATAAGAGCTCAATCTTTTTCCTCGAGGGGAATTACTCAATCTGATATGTCAGGAGAGATAAGATTGGAAATACTGATTTTCCATCTAAGTCATCTTTTGCAAATGGCTGTTGAAATCGGAGCAAGGGCTGAGTTTGGAACCATGGGCTGAAAAGAGTAGCTGACGAAAATCAGCCTTCCAAGTTATCAGCTGCTGAAAATTGTTCCTTATCTCTCATATTTTTCACTCTCCTTGGATCCCAGACGTCATCTTTATCATTCTGATGATTCCAATTTTTATGGCGTTATATGAAGCTTTTGCTTATTGAATGAAATAAGCTAAGAGAGCGGGGATAGTGTATATGAGACAAATTGTGATATATGTTTGAGATGATTTGAATTATAAGAATGAATTTACTGTATGATACAGAATGAATGATTAGGTTTGATGTTTAAAACCTATGACTGTACAAATTCGGATTACAAAATTTATATTTTACATGTAAGACGCACAAATCAAATACAAACTCTACCATTGATCATGGTGCTAAAAGAAAGTTCCTTTGAAGTGCATTCTAAATGAATAAATGAATGAAATAATTGGTTGAAAAACCAAAATGTTCTATTTTTGTTCAACCACTAGAACATAGTTGTATTGTATTGGCAGAAAGTAATATAATTCAATGAAAATCATGAAGCTCAATTGATAGTATATTCTTTTGAGCACATTAAAGTTCTTCGGTGACTCGAATCAGGGTCTATATTTATAGGGTACATGGGTTTAAAGTAAAACCTTTTATCTCTTGGTGCTGTGCCCGTATCACATGCGAGTGCAATTGACAATGTAAACTATCTCTTTGACGTCACACAATTATTCGTGACCTGCACTAATTGTTCTGTGGTCAATTTTAGCATATCAAAGGAATCAGGTTGAAATTGGAGCCAACTTCATTGTATTATAATGAGAGGAAAGCCTTACTGATGTATGAATATTTGTTTGACTTTGGTAGTCACTTGTTTGAAGTGTTATGATTCTGATCTTTATACCGCTGATGGAAACTATGATTATAAATTGCTTATTTATCAACGTTCTTCTGTTTCCGTTAATGAATTTGTGCAGTGTTATTTGTGCCTGTTTGTTTGTATGCTGGGTTCTGTATAGTTCAGAGTTATGTACTTCCATATCTTTAGAACTTGTATACTGCCTCATGCTATCTTTTTGGTAATTACAAAAGCTCCCTAAACTTTCAATAATGACTGCAGGGAAACCGAAGTGTACAAAGCTTTAGGGAAAGTATAAAGACTTTGGAAGAACAGTCTGTTTTTGTAAAGGGGATGACAGAGTTTTTCTCCTTAGAAGATGGCTAAATTCACTCACGGAAGCTGAAAGAATTGGCAGAGGGCTCGTAGAAGAGATGGATTATATGTATTACGAATCTACAACACCACTGTGAGTATCCACTTAGTTAAGTTACTTGTTATCTAATTACTATTTTCAGTCACAACTATGCGGGTGAGTGGTATACCAGAAATCTTGCTGCTGACTGAAAACTTTCCATATTGTTGACCTGTTTCCCTTTCCCCTCTTTAACTGCACACATCTTTGATCGCTTGAAATTTTCACTTCAGGTAATGAAGAATCTGGACTCTCAGCTTGAGCATCTAACTTTTAACTAGTTATTTTCAGTCGTTCAATAGATTAAAGTTTCTGTACAGAGTGCTATATATCTATGAGCAGAATGTTCATCAAAAAGGACTGCAAGTTAAGAATAGAATGACATTTGTTTGTTATTGATGTTCCCTATAACCTGGAATATGTAAAATGTATTTTGAAGTTTATGGCATATCCATGTGTTGAGTTAAGTTGACACTTGATTTTGCATATCTATTCTTTGCAGGAACTATATGTTGATCTTGATCAAGGAGGGGAACCATTAACTTTTCGAGATGTTTTTCTTCAAAGTGAAGCTATTGAAGGCATGGTATTATCTATGGTTAGTGAAAAATCTCTACAATACTCATTATTATTAGATATTCTTCTGATGTGGATGGTTGAAAAGTTGAAACATAACAATTAGAATAATCTTGTATTGGATCTAACATAATGGGCAACATATTGATGCACTAGTGACTTTGAGCTTCTAAGATTGTACTTGCAATTTCTGGTCTGTTGCAGTTAAAATGACGTTTATTTTGCTCTGAGATATAAACATCCACAAATATTGTGTCAATTGTTTGTGTACCTACTCGCAGTTACCTAGTTCACTTGACAGGGAAACCACGTTAATTCATAGATTAAGAAAATAAAAATATGAAAACTCGAACAAAATATATACCTATACTTCAGTCTTAAGGGCTTCATGATTTTACTTATTTCTATTTCAAAGAAGATATTTGCATATTGTTGATATAGGTCACTAAGAAATAATGAGCACTTTAATCAATCTTTAGAATGCTATGAAGCATACTGAAT
The DNA here is from genome assembly GCA_023374045.1 of Limonium bicolor. Classification (NCBI taxonomy): domain Eukaryota; kingdom Viridiplantae; phylum Streptophyta; class Magnoliopsida; order Caryophyllales; family Plumbaginaceae; genus Limonium; species Limonium bicolor. The sequence goes on along the minus strand of CM041777.1, from coordinate 32,611,403 downwards.
ACAAATTGAGATTTGATTTTGACAAAAAGTTGATTTTAAAATTGATGCAACTTTTCTGAAATTCAACTCTTAGATGAGACTTCAGCCTAGCAACATCTCCTTGAGTTTATTTACCGTAGCCAGTATGTCTTTGAACTTGCTGATCCATGGAAATTAACCGCAGGTTAAATCTTTTGTCTGAATCAGATTCTTGATGCGCCAAACGATGAAGAAATCGCTCTGCTTATGGAGATTTTTGGGTGACTTCTATTTTCATGTGTTCTTTTTGTGAATTTGATCTATAGCTTAACTCAACTACTTGAGTTTACATTCTCACAAGAATATGTTTTGCCTTATTTTAGTATTTCCATATGTTCACAGTATTGATTCCTATTACTTTTGTTTTCACCTTATTCAGGCTTTGTCTTATGGGGGGTACGGATGTTCATACTGCAGTTGTAAGCAGCATAGAGGATTTGGCAAAAGTCTTCTCAAGCTATCATGATGAAGTGTTGGTAACAAAAAGAGCTTATGCTGTCAATTGTGTCTTTTGGCTTAATGGTTTTAGCTTTTTTAACTAAGTAATATATTAGGCTCTCAAAGAACCCCAAAAGAGCTTAGAACTAGTTTGAAACCGCTTATGAAACTTAGTGTTTGAAACTTTCCTCTCTCAAGGTAAAGGTATGAAAATCTTAGATTTAAAGACTTCATGCTTCTCTTTAGAATGGTGTTTGCTTAAGTTCCAAATAGGAAGTGTAGGTGCATATTTGATTTTACGAATTTTGACTTATCTTTCTTCTAATTCTGCGGGAGAAATCTAGACAGCTTTTTGTTTTCGCAAAATTATGTCAGCATATTATGTATATTCATTATCTATAAAACCTCCATTTTCAGATGAAGCGGGATGAATTACTTAAATTTGCTCAAAGTGCGATATCAGGGCTAAAATTTAGCGCTGAACTAGAAAGGTTACTTCAAACCTTGCTCTTTACTTGACTCTCCTTGTACTCATGCTTTTATGCTGATAATTTACTTTTCTTTCCCTATCTTTGATAGCTAGTTTGATTATGTTTTGAGGTACTCATACTGTTTAGTGTGGGTTCAAAAAAAATCTAGACACTTGCTCCCTTTTCTTCCTTTATTCAGGTAATTATTATTTGTACAAATGCCCTTTCACATGGTGGCAAGTAAAGACTTACCATCTAGTCTTATATCTCTGGTGTCACATGATATAGTTAACGTTTCCAAGCTCATGTCTTTTAACATCAATGACTTCACATTTTTACGTCTATTCCAGGTCAAAGTAACTGGGTTTAATATACACAAAAAAAATTATTCCACCTTGACCAAAAACTTCTGTTCTACTTAGTACTTTTCTATCAATTTGTTTAAGAGTAATTTTCTTTGTGTCTTGTCTAAACGGTATAATTACTTTTATTTCTCTTTAAATAGTTTTTTGTGTCAACGTCTCTCAGAATAGATGTTGAAGTCAGAAGTTTAAAAGAAAGACTTAGGACCGAGGAAATGAAGATATCTATAAGGGATAAGCTTAACAAATCATCTGAAGAACCTGCTCTTGCAACAAAAGAGGTCAGCAAGACTTACATTCTTCAAATATATGCTGCACTTTTTCACGTAAAAGCTTTAATATATGCCAAATTTATGAGAGGATATTTAATCATTCTAATTCATTGGGCCTATTTTCACATTCCTATGACCAGTAGTCCACTTACCATTTTGTGGCATGTTTTCTTTCAGTTACTTTCTGTCCTTGCCATGCTTTGAAGGTTTGGTGCGACTTTTGAGATGCTTACTTGGTGAAGTTAATGTTTCATTTACATAGGCTAAGGAAGCTCTTGCACAAGTCCGCCTCTACTCCAAGTTAAAGGCGCTGTTGTTAGAAAAGAAATGTGTTTATAATGGAGATTCCCCAGAAGATCATTCTAATAAGGTATAAAGAATATAACTTATCCTAATTTTCCCTTGCTTGACTAGGCTTGAGTCCCACTGATTTTAGAACTTGGGATAATATTGCCAGGTGGACAAGTTGAAAATTTTATTAGAGTCACTGAGAAACTCTACTGCAACAGCTGAACAGCAGATAGAAGACCACCGGTATGATTTGTGGCCTGCAGAAAACCGTTTGAGCCAGCTTACATTGTACAAACTGAATATTTTGACATCTGCTTCATATAAGCACTGATGTTTCTGACTGAATTTTCAGTGGATATTTAAGATCATGAGGATCTAATATTGAAGTTCAACAGCTTAGGGAATTTGAAGGATCAATTTCATTATTATTTTCTTTTTGATGATATATTTAGTTATTTTCAGGCAAATATTAGCTTCTTGTGAATAGTTACCTTTTCTTCTCAAGTATAGTAATTTTGATCTTGATGAATGATTTCTCTTTAAAAAATGTTTGATTGAATAGAAAATGAAGATTTTCAACAAATCTGCCCTTAAGAATCAAATGTTTTTCTTATAACCTTTATGGAACGAACTGTCTCGCGCATTCTGGAATGTGTATGTTAATGATATAATTTGGTCTTCCTCAGTTCACCTTTCTTTCTTTCCAACCCTGCGTGCAGATCTCATAAAGAAGAAACACTAAGCTTTCGCCAGGCAAAACAAATGAAGTTAGCCAAGTAGAGAAGGTGCATTTCTTAACAAACTAAGGTTCTTCTCCCCTGTATGATTATATATTCTGTTCCTTTTATGTCGATGATGGCCAAACAAGGGACAGTTTCATGTCAATATGTTCTGTTAGTTTCTTACCAGATATATGGGGACGGTTGATTTTTAGCAACTGATCGTTATATGAGTAAAACATTCTGTCTACTTTTCACGTTAATTGTTTGCTAGAATTGTAGGGTCTAGCAGCCATGTATATGCACCCATTGGATGAAGTTTTTCCTGGAGAAGAAAACGGAAGATCTAAGTTAAAATCTAGAATTCACCTTGATCACCAGTGTATATATATATTTTCGATGAAGTGGAAATACCATCTACTGTGCCATTATATTGTAGGACTTAGAAGCTGAGATTGGATCACTTAAGAAGCAAAAGAAGAACTTGAAGCTCTGCTTCAAAAGGTTAGATGTCTATCAAAATGCTGTGCTCTTTCCTTGAGATTGTAATTATTCTGCTGATTAGCAATCTGAAACATGCATTGGTACTCTTTTAAATTTTATGTGGTGAATGAAATATAGTTTGTGGATCAGGGTTTACTTTCCTTATTATTCTTTAACCAGAATGCTATGTATGACTGGAAAATCAGTGCAGGTTACTGCTAAATTAGATTCCGTTAACATGCGGCTTCACAATGCCAGGGAAGAAAGACGACAATTAGATGAAGCAAGCTCCGACATTCTCCAACAGCTGCAAACCAAGGTACAGTTACCCGCTAGGCTTCTCTTTAGAGTTAGTCAAATGTAGTCATGGCATGATAATATAAATGCAAATAATTGCCTTTATCTGAACTAGCATATTTGAAATCTTACAGAACTTTCAGCTGAATTTTCCTTTGACTCCAATGTTCCGTGCAGGAGGAGGAATTGAAGAAATCAGTTGCTTGCTGCAAGACTGAGAAACATGTTGCAGCTGCATGGATTAGCTTTGTAGAATCGACATGGCGTCTTCAGTCTAAATTTTCACAGCAGAAAGAGGAGGCTGTTAAGTATGAAAATGTTTTTATCTTGTGGATTGTGAACTCTTGTCATATATGCACTCTCCCATTCTCGTTACTTTTTGGGACATGGAAAGCCTATCTGTTTTTTATATACCGCTAAACTCCTCTTTTTCCTTTTGCTGCAAATGATGGCATGGTATCATAATTTTATATAGAGATTTATTGCATCCTTCAAGTTCTTTTCTTTGGCAGTGCTGAATTGCGCAGACATGCAGAACATTTCTTAAACCTTGCTACACAAATTCTACTTGGATATAAGGTAATTTCCTTGCAGTTTTGTGAACCAAAAATTATCCACTGGTCTGAAATCTATGTTAAAACCTAAATTTGTATTTACATACGTTGCCAGAATGAGTTGGAGATTTCCCTTGACAATTTCAGAGAACTTGTGACGCAACTCAAATCAAATGACTGGTATCGTTCCACTTCTTCAACTGTGTACATACCTTTTGGTTTTGTATTCTGCGTTCAATGTGCTAATTAAAATCATTCACCAGGTCAGATAGTCAATCAGATTCACCAGGTTGTGGAAGTCCGACATCAGTACAGAACGGGAAAAGGGCCGAAGAATACCTTGATCTTGAAGCAAAGGTAACAATCACATTCCATATATCTTGATTCCTCTATATATTGAACTAAATGCTTATGATAGTTCTCTTTTTGTTATGTGTGGCACATATCAAAATTTCTTAAAAGACAGTCATTAGTTTTCATATAGCAAACAGTCATTGATCTCTCATTGTCCCTAACTTTCAGCTGAACAAAACATTCAGTATTGTGGAAAGTATCAAACACCTGTATGCTCAGAGCCAAGACTTCTGCGGGTACTGGCCGCAACACACAATTAGTTCAAATGTTTAACTTTGAGTTATTATTATATCAAATCTTATTTGAAAAACATGTTGATGTGTTTCCATTATCAGTAACAACGACCATAGTATAGAGGAGTTGCTGGAAGAACTGGAAAAATGGAGACATGATTTTGATTCCATTGAAAGACCAGACTTGACAGTTGATGTCGGCACACCGTCAGAGGCATCCTGGATGATTGAAACACCAACCATGATGTCGTGGAGATTGATAAGCCGAAAACTAGCCTTTGGAGAAACACCAACTAAGTTTGAACCGATACCAGAAAAGGAGTGTGCTGACTCCCCAGGCATGATGATTAATGGTCAAAAGTTCTTAGACTCTGATGAAGAGCTAGATACTCTTGAATCAGAGTATGCCCATATAATCAAAACCACTCGGGTGGAGCAGAGCTTGATGACTGGGTGGTATGATTTTAGAAAGATGCCGCTCTGTGAAGAGATTTTAGACCTGAATGTGTGGATGTCAGACACTGTTGTTTATTGCTCTTCAAAGTAAGGAGTTATTTTATCAGTGGCTTCTTAACTATCCAAAAAGAGAGAAAAGCATGACTGGCTTCTAGGTGGCAGAAGAGCTCCCGATCATTTACTTTTTTTTTTTTATTTTTGTGCTTTCTTCATTCAGATTTTAGTTGAGAGCTGCACAAATCCCTTCTTGAGTTCTCTGATCAAGACAATGTAAATAGTCATCAATGTATGAAAATCAATGTATTAATTCTTTTATATTTCTTTTCGTTTGGAATTGATTTGATGATGCTGTGGTGTTGTTATTGTAACTTCACTTTGCTCAAGAAACATGTAGCAGATTGAACATGCCAAACCCAAAAAAGCCTCCCCAGCTGAAACTGATTGAATCAACATAGCTACCCTGCCTGAATCCCATTCTGCTGGCCTGTATTTTGTGGGTAAGAGAGCCAAGAAGAAGAAAGGGAGGGAGTGGGTGACCACAAGAGATGAGAACATGGATCATATAATTACTGCAGCATGGCTACTCAATTCCGTGGGTATTAAATTGCCAGAGTGCAGAAAACGATGTCTTGAGAAGTGTGAGCTCCAGTTCTACCCTGCTTTTGAATTTTTGGTATTCGAATATACATTTATCCATCCATCTGTATAGTGTTACATTTCAGACGGAATGGGCAATGCAGCAGCAAGGAATCAGGTTTCAGATTTCAGAATTCAATAATTTAATGGCCATAGCTCCTCTAGTATATATATGTATATAAATAAACAATCTATCGAGAGCTTCCAGAGTTTGATTTTCTCTGACCCCTTGTTGGCTTGTTCTCTGCAAACAACAAATGTATGAGTAAAGGGTAAGGTAAATCAAATACATTCATTGTATGTCAAAATGCTGGATTTTTTTAAAATTCTTTTTACTACTACTGACATTGCTGTCAAATGTCAAATTACGCCAATGGCTGACTGTAAAACTCCCGTATATGTACCCATTTTGTTTGCTGAAATTCTGTCAAGGGTCACAATGTTTTGGAAACTTTGAAAACTTTTTGGGGAAACAAAAAGCACCCACGACCCATTAGCCTAATGGCCGTAGCCCTATCCAACCACTTTGTCCTCATTGCCAATAAATCACAGGAAATTTCTTCTCAAAAGTTATGTCCATCTTTTCTTAAATATAATCCAATATAGATGTTAGTATTATTTTAATCATGGCCTCGTGAAATTGGAAAGCATCTTTTCAATAAACCGACGCAGCAGAAGTATAAAGCATCTTTGACGGTCGCTCGCGACACGAATGCATAAAATATTAGTAAGCATAGCTCAATTTATGCTAATCAAAACCTAGACACTTGAGTAATGAATGGGTCCCCATCACCATCAGGCATCAGTGCAGTGCTTAATACTCCCTCCGTCTCCATTCTATTCAGTTTGATTTCAATATTAAACATATAAGATAACATAATTTTACAAATCTAAGTTTTATAATGAAATCCTTATGTCAAAATTATATGATATAGAAATTTGTTTTATAAAATTATTTTTATCTTATATGTTAATATTAAATGGAAAAAACTGCACACCAACATGTGGACAGATTAGTATTTTGAAAATGTTTCTAGTTTCAGATAACAATGGCAGTCCTCTGATGTTGGTACTGTTTCAAGATGGCTTTTTTGCCGTTTTTGTGGGCACATTGGGGTGTTTAATTCTTCAAGGCGTGACAAACACGGGTGCTCATAATTCAAGCGCGGGCTGTGAATTCATAGAACATTGGCATTTAATTCTTCAAAGCGTGGACTAAACGCATGTACTGGTAAGTCATAATTACACCCTTGACTTGACTCGCAATGTCTTAGATTTGCAAGTACTACCCTCGTCCTTGCTCTTACGTAACCTTCCTCATATTATATATCTATATAAACTGCAGTTTTCCAGACATTAGTTGCAACATTATCTCAACTCTTCTAGTTTCCCAACAGCTTCAACGCCATGTTTGCCTTGGGGTGGAGGAGAGAGAATGCAAAATGTCTTAGAGGACATGGTTGGATTGATCATTAAAGAGACAATTTTGAGAAATAATGCTTAATTATGTTACATCGTTTAAGTTAATAGATATATCAGTGTGGATAGGAGTTACCAACTTTGGAAAGTGTGGGAATCGACGAGGCATTATTGTTATGTGATGGTTGTGTAGTTTTAAATTATGTCCTTTGGTGCTGGGTGTAACACCCTAAGTGACTAGTCCCACTGTTAGAGCGGGAGTACGTAGTACTGAGGATTAGGTTAAGACTAATCGTCAAATCCAAAGTGAGTTCCCATATTGATGTAAGTCGCCACTGTAGTACGTACGTGAGTACGATTTAGAATTAGAGTAGCAGATTAGAAGTTATAATCGTCAAATCCAAAAGGATCTGCTAGAGAGTGGTCCTCATATGAAGGTATTGTTGAATATAGGCAATCAAAAAGCTCTCAAATGAAGGTAAGTGTTTTTGGATCTGGCAATGGATGATTTTATTCATTGAAGTACAAGCCTATTTATAGAGGGCTTCTTCATCAGCAATTACTACGTAGTCAAAATAAGGGGCTAACTACTACATACTGTGAAATCTACTACAGCAACTAAGAGATAGATTTGCTTGCTTCAAAAATCAACAAGGTGAACTGCAACAGTAATGGACGGTGCCTCCCTCTATGCCTATATCTTCTAGAAATGGCTGCTGGTGTTGTTTTTCTTCAACACTCCCTCTCAACACCAGCTTCATCTCTTTTTATTATTCCTAGCTGATTATAGAAATTTTTGAGCTTGTTTCCACTCAAGCCTTTAGTGAACAGATCTGCAACTTGGTTCTCAGTTTTGATGTACTTCAACTGAATCTCTTCTTGCAAGACTTTCTCCCTGAGGAATGATAGTGCACCTCTACGTGCTTGGTTCTAGCATGGAAGACTGGATTCTCTGCTAACCGTATTGCTGATAGATTGTCACAATATAGCACGATGTGTACTTGATTGGCTGATACAAGTCCTTTAATAACTACATTAACCAAGTGCGTTCTTGAGCTGTCGTAGCTGCTGCTCGGTACTCTGCTTCAGTAGTTGACAACGACACTGTCGGTTGTCTCTTGCTACACCAAGACACTGCTCCGGACCCAAGCATAAATAATACATAGCCAATGGTTGAACGTCGTGTGTCTGGATCACCTGCATAGTCAGCATCACAGTAGCCAACTAGCTCACAATCTTCACCACTCTTATAGAGTATACCATGTCTGAGTGTACTGTTCACATATCTTAGAACTCGTCGGGCTGCTTCTAAGTGAGGTTTCTTTGGATTCTGCATATAACGACTTAACACACCGACTGTAAATGAGATATCAGGTCGTGTTAAGGTTAAGTAGATAAGACTACCCACCAGTTGTCGATACATCGTAGCATCCTCCAAATCTTTCCTTTCATGAACACGCATTCTAGCATTTGGCTCTATTGGTGTTGAGATTGGACTTACAGTTAAGCATTCCAAAAAATTTCAGCAAATCTTTGGAATACTTGAGTTGATGAAGACAGATTCCTCTTTTGGTGCGATCAATCTCGAGACCAAGAAAGTGCTTCAGCTGTCCAAGTTCTTTCATCTGAAACCTAACTGACAGATTTTCTCTAGTCTGAGAAACTTCTTTTCATCGTCACCAGTGATGATCAAATCATCCACACAAACTAGCACAATAGCTAGTTTCCCTTCTTTTGCTTTAACAAACAAGCTAGAATCTGCAGACGTCATCGAATAGCCATTGTGAGTAAGAAATTCAGCAATCTTACCATACCACGCCCTTGGTGCTTGCTTTAGGCCGTAAAGCGCCTTCCTAAGTTTGCACACATACTCAGGATGATCTTGGCTCTGAAATCCTGTTGGTTGGTTCATATAGATTGCTCGATCTAACTCTCCATGCAAGAAGGCATTCTTCACATCCATTTGCCATAGGTTCTAATTTTTACTGGCTGCTAGTGCTAGTAGAACTCTCACTGTAGTAAGTTTTGCAACTGGACTAAATGTCTCATCATAGTCCAATCCATATTGTTGAGAAAAACCACGGGCTACTAAACGAGCTTTATACCTTTCGATTGACCCACCTGCATTGCGCTTTAGCTTGTACACCCACTTACAAGAGATCGGCTTCACCTCTCTTAGTTTGGGTACCAGCTCCCATGTTTGATTGCGCTCTAGTGCAACCACTTCTTCTTCCATTGCTTTGATCCACTCTGGATCTTTGAATGCTTCTTCGAACGTCTCAGGTTCTTTCACATCTACATCTTCAGCAATGACTGCATTTGCATACTTGGGATTTGGCTTCTTGATCCTACTTGATCTTCTAGGTGATGTCACTCCTTCAGAATCACCTTCTTCATCTGATGGTTGGTGAATACCAGTTCGCCAAGGGTTTTGATCTAAGCCTTCTTCAGTACCACCGTCTTCAGGTTCATCTGTCCTTGGTGGATCTTGTAACTCATCCCTAGGAAACACTTCACTATCTGAGGACCACCACGACGAAGACTCATCAAATACCACATTTCGAGATGTATAGCACTTCCTAGTTGATGGATCACAACACCTCCATCCTTTCCTCTGGTTGTCGTATCCTACAAAGATACATCTAATGGCCTTCTTTTCCATCTTGCTACGTAAGTGATCAGGTACAAATACATAGCATACACATCCAAACACTAGAAGATGACCGACTGCGGGCTTTATCTTCATAACTTTTCAAATGGTGATAAAAAGTCTAACCTTTGTTGAGGAAGCCTATTGATCACAAAGGCTGCTGTATTCATCGCCTCTGCCCAAAACCTTCCCGGAACATTCTTCGCGTGGATCATACTTCGACATGTCTTCGCCAGGTGCCTGTTCTTTCTTTCTGCTACACTGTTTTGTTGTGGAGTGTTTGGACAAGTAAACTGGTGTCGTATTTTACAGTCCTTCAGAAAGCTTATGTACTCCTGTGAAGTGTACTCTCCTCCGTTATCAGTTCGTAGACAACGAATTCGTTTACCAACTTCTGACTCACTGTCTTCTTGAACTCTTTGAACTTTTCAAAGACTTGAGACTTTTCTTTCATGAAGTAGATCCACACATACCTCGAGAAATCATCAATGAAGGTCATCATATACTTCATCCCACCAATTGAAGTTTGCTTAAACGGACCGAACACGTCAGAGTGAACCAACTCCAATGGCTCTTTGCTTTGTAGTTGGATTCTTTGTACGGTAGTTGGTGTGCTTTTCCATACTGACAACCTGCACATACCGTATCGGTCTTTACCTCGAGCCGAGGAAGCCCTTTCAACATCAACTTTGTCATCATCACGTCTAGCTTGGAGTAGCTGACATGGCCTAGCCGCATGTGCCATAAGTCTGTTGTCTCGTTCCTTCTTGTCTTGTCTATGTATGCAGCCTCTGCTGACATCACATAGATCGACTATACCTTCTGCCCTTTCATGATGGGCTTTTCAGTGACCTCAAGGTTTCGATATACCTTCACATCATCTGGTCTGAACAAGATAAAGTGACCAGCCGATGTTAACTGTGATACTGAAAGGAGATTTTTCTTCATACCAGGAACGTGGTAAAGTTTTGAAATACCATCTCAGCATCACCAGATTGAGGGGACACTACAGTATTACCGATGTGAGTTATCGGCAATTTTGAGTTGTTTGTTGTCACCACGACTCGACTCCCCTTGTAGTTTGTCAAGCTCTCTAACTTCTCTTTGTTACCCGTCATATGATTCGAGCAACCTGAGTCAACAATCCAATCATTGTCATAGTCGACTTGATTGAGTGTTGTTGCCGAGAGCGCTAGTTCTGCTTCATCTACTGCAAAGTAGACTTCTACATCCCATTCGTCTTCACTTTTCAAAGTAGCGGTGTTGCTCTCCACACCCTTCTTTTTGGCCCAGCAATCTTTCGCCATGTGACCTACCTTGTCACAGTTATAACACTTCCCTTCAAACTTTTGGTTATTGCCACGCTTCTTCCAACGATTGCTTCGTGCACCTTGATGACTCTTCCCTTTGTCACCATTCCTCTTGGATCCACCATCATCATGCTGCTTGGAACTTCACTTTCCTTTCTTGGCGTAGAGTGCCTCTTCTTCTTTCTTCACTGAGGCTCCTCCCATTTGCTTGGTCAATGCTTCTTGACCGACGAGCAAATTTTCGAATTCCACAAGTGATGGTTGATTTTGCCATCCTTGTATAACAGCAATAAAGCTCCTGAATTCCGGTTTCAACTCATGGATAATTATTCGTTTCATCCTGGTATCGCCGATTCGAGCTTCGGAATCCAACTCAGAAATTTCTCGGCACAACGACTTTACTTTATGAAAGTATTGCGCAACCGTCATGTCACGTTGAGCAATTGACAATAGCTTGCTCTCCAAAAGTTGTAGCTTCGTGTCGTTCTTTTTCGAGAATAACTTCACGAGTGTATCCCAAGCATCTTTGGGAGTCTGTGCGTCTTGAATGTGCTCGAGAATTTCTTCTTCGACAGTCGTCTTGAGGGTAAACATGGCTTTACCCGCTTTAATCTTCCATTTCCGCAGCGCATCTTCTCCTGTTGGCGGTTTTACTTCGGTGCCGTTGACTACCTCTCATAAATCTTGTCCTTGCATATATGACATTATACAAGTAGACCAAGAATTATAATTATTGTTGCTAAGCTTTTTCAATCCACCGGTAACTTGAAAATCAGCCATATCTTAATACTTGCTAAAATATTCCCCACTCTTTTTTCTTTCTATTGGTCTTTAGTATACTCACAGCACCTTTTTTTTTAAAAAAAATAATAAAATCTGCACCGTGCGACCAAAAAAAAATATGCACCTTTTTTTTTCTTCTTTTACGTCAACCACCAACAACTTCTGAAGACTTCTTATCACAATTTTTCAGTACAACCACTTACTTTTTTTTTAAAAAAAAGAACAAAAATAAAGCATTTCACGTATAAACCTCCGCGTGACTATACTCTCTTTCTTTCCCTTTTTTTATACACAACTTTCCTAATTTCTCTCCCGGTGTTTCCCTCTCTCTCTCGGTTTTATTTTCTCTTCTTTCTCAACACTCAGCAACACAACGCTGTACAAAAGAAAAACTCAATTCTAAACTGAGGGATATGGGTGAAGACAAGAAAAAAATTGTTTGTGGCTGGAGCGTAGGAAATGAGAGGTTGAATTAAAGTACGGCTGACTTAGAGACTCAAACTGATTATGGAGTTTCAAGCTAACCACACATGGAGGAATTGGAAGCTGATAGATGGTGGCTCTAGTGATAGCTATGGAGTTAACGGAAGATTTTGTAGTTGCTGGCTCTGATACCAGATTGTTGAATATAGGCAACCAAAAAGCTCTCAAATGAAGGTAAGTGTTTTTGGATCTGGCAAGGGATGATTTTATTCATTGAAGTGCAAGCCTATTTATAGAGGGCTTCTTCATCAGCAATTACTACGTAGTCAAAATAAGGGGCTAACTACTACATACTAAAATCTACTACAACAACTAAGAGATAGATTTGGTTGCTTCAAAAATCAACAAAGGTGAACTGCAACTGTAATGGACGGTGCCTCCCTCTATGCCTATATCTTCTAGAAATGGCTACTGGTGTTGTTTTTCTTCAACAGGTATTATTTGATAGGTAAGATCTCTAATGCTATTAGAGATTTATTGCTATATATATGGAAACCCAACAAATGGAGCCAAATTAGAGCAAGGCCGGTGAATTTAAGCCCCTTTCAACGTGTGTAGAGTTGTAGAGCTGAAACTAAAGATATGTCCGGACATGCATGTTGAGGTGTTTGGACGCGACAAAATTTTTTAAATCAGGCATAGCAATTGGAAGAAGTTAAAAGGCAAAGTAAGAAAGATAAGGACAATATTCAACCCTGGGAAGCTCCTGTCACTGCTCTCCATCACCAACATTGATCACCATCATCATCTCCACTAACAATTCATCATTGGCACCGATTTCTTGCACCATCTTCGCACTAGAGACGCATCGACATCACAGAGGGCTTCTAGAAGTGGATCGTTCATCATCTTCAACCTCTAGCCAGTGAACTTTCAGAATCTGGATATCAATCAGAGGAGGAGTTCCCTTAATCTCATGAATTCTCTCTTCTCTTTGATTATTCTTATCTATAGTATGTTTGGCTAAGTAGTTTTTACTCTGGGGGATGGTTGTTTGTAACTGGATATGATTAGTTAAATCATTTTACAGTTTGGATGTGAGAATATTGTAGATTATTTTAGGTTACTGTTAAATCATTCAACTTCTCTGTTAATCTCATGAGTTATTAGAGTTGTTTTTTGATCCTGCTTTGGTCTGACCGGTGAGAAATAGGAAGGCCCTGTTAACCTAAAAATCTATGAAAAATCAATCGGATAGATTAGATATTCTTTTAGTTGCTAGTAATTCTTCGCGCTAATATCCACCTATATGTATTTTGTCTAATTCGCATAAAAGCTGTCACTTATTGCTATCATTTGTTAAAGACCCTTAACATGCAAACTCAGGGGAATCCTACTTAGGGGGAATATCTCAATCTTTTAATTGCCAAGGGATCTTCATCTAGTTTTTTTAAAAAGATACGATGCACCCCACAACAACAGTGTGTGGCTAGTATTCCAATTGACTGCATGCAATCTACAAACATTCATGTCCAAGTGTTTGAAGATTCTCAGACCTATTGATGTTCAAAACTGGAGATGGAGAAGTGCCTAGCTTCTCTATCCATAAGTCATGAAACTCATCAACGGGCGATCTGGTACCACTTTATCTTCATATAGTCCCACATGCCACCATATAATCGACTAAGTTTCCTCTTCTCCTCCTCATATAACTATTCTAGAAAACTGTTTTCTTCATTCAAGGTCATGAAGTGGGCCAGTAATTCGTTAATCGCCACCGGACTCTACTTCGTGGCAGCCTCACTTAACTTTTTAGCCAATTTCTTCAACCTCTCTGTTTCTGAGTTCTCATTCATCCTTTCATCTGTATCTGCCTCTGTCTCTTTTGTATCATGTTTTTCTTCTTCTGTCTCTTTTGTATCAGTAGAAGAATCATCATGATCGTCGGTACTTTCATCTTTAATAAAGGTAACAACTGTCTTAGCGAATTGGAAATTTCTTCTCAGGTAAGTAAAATAAGTACTTTTGTGTTTGAATTGGTAATTTAACTATTTGTGCATATTTGGATAAGTTTAAATGGTGTACTTAATTGCTTTTATAATTCTCGCATGCAGCTTGTTGATTTCTTCTCAATACTTATTCACAAGCCGATCTCAAGTTTGTCAAGGAGCACACATGTGTTGAAAGCACCAAATTGATCAGAATAAGTCATGAGTTGTAGCTAGCTATCTTTTCTTTTTTCAAATGGTTGTATTGTTATGATCAAACTTAAACCATTTTTAGTAGTTTGGTTAACTAGTTACAAATGTTGTAGTTGATCCGTACTACACTTAAGCCTATGTGGGCTGGTATAATTAATGCAAACAAAGTACTGCTGTTGATCTATTAAAATTCACCAGTTTGGTTGATCTAGTATATAATGCAAACAGGTTGTGAATGGCAATTTGTGATCTGTAGCGCGCATTTAATTTTGTGTTATGCGCAGGGTAATAAATTGTATAAAAATAAAAATATAAAAAAAGGACCATATAAGAAACGCTTATATGTATAAGCGTTTCATATACTCTCGCGCCAAATGTCATAAAGAACGCTTATATTAGACAAGCGTTTTTAATATTCAGACATAAAGAATGCTTCAAGATGAAAGCGTTCTTTATGTCTCGTAGATTCCCACCACCTTACACACCTTAAAAAAGCTTTAGCAATAAGCGTTCTTTTAAATTAAAGTATAAAAAACGCTTACAACGCGTTCTTTAAGAGGTTCGACCATTTACGTCGCTGGCATAAAAACATTTATAAAACGTTCCATAAGACAAATAAAAACGTTGTTTATTCTTTTTTTTTCCCGCAGTGATGGTCTAACTCTGGTGAGTTCCTCACAAGGATGTGGGTAAAACGCAGATGCATGTAAGATGGAAAGCAGGAGACACAAAATTTCATAACACTTGGCTGCAAACACAAATGTTGTCCCAAAACAACCACATTGAGTCCATTTATAGCTAGCTATTTGATAGAGTAATATATATAAAAAAATAGTAAACAAAAACCATTCAAGATACAGTCATAAACTAGGGCAGATCCATTATTGACAAAAATTCCAAAATAACCCTCCAAAAAAACCCATATTAACCTCCTTCTCAAACTAATTCTTGAAATAGCACTCCCGGGAGAATTTTTGAAGTAAAAATCATCTCTTCAAGAGACGATTTCACATATTCCCGGCGCCACGTGGGGCTGACTCAGTGGGAGGGAGGGGAAGGAGAAAATCGTCTGTTAAAAGATGATTTCATAAAATCGTCTTTGCAAGGGACGATTTCACCCTTCTCTATAGGTCGCGGCTCTATTTTTTAAACAACTAAAATCGTCTCTTCAAGAGACGATTTCATGATTCATAGGATAAACCTTTCTGGTTTCGACCGCCCAAGGGACCGACCCGCGGGTGTTTTTTTTTAAAACAGGTGAAATCGTCTCTTCAAGAGACGATTTATGCTGAGATAAGTATGAAATCGTCTCTTGAAGAGACGATTTCACCTGTTCACAATACTAGAAAATTTTCTAAGTGTTGCAACACCACAATTCAACAACAAACACTTGGAACATCTTTCAACGGCTGTACACCACAAATTCATAACAAACAACCTCTACATATTATGAACTCTCACACAATCACGATACTCAGAACCACTTCAACACAATTGTAACATTACGTAAACACAAGAAATTGAAATGTGAACCAAATATAATAGTTTATAACATAAAAAACATAAACAAGTAATACAAACTCAAGTTGTTTACAAAATGTAACAACCTACATCATCTATGTCTATTACGTCGTACATACGTCCTAGTCACTCTAGGTGCAGGATCCTCAACTGCTGATGCGAGAGTAGGATCAAGGTCACGACCACTTAGATCCCCTACATCATGATAACATCGGGAATCTCTATCCCTAAGTGGTGCTTAGGAGTAGATGTAGAGGCTAAAGCTAGGTCTGAAGTCGGCGTCATGATGTCAAAGGCCATGCTCGTCCCAGCACTGGAGGATGATGCCCCGTGAAAGCCTGAGCTTCTCCCAAGATACACAAATCCAGTAGTGTCGACCTGCTGCGTAGGATCGACGACCTGAGACATGGTCATGCTACCGGCAATGTTAAACGCCTCCTGATGATCTACTGGCTCAGCAGCTCGACCACGTGCACGTCCTCTTCCTCTACCTCAACCACGAGGACGACGACCACGCCCTTCTCTTCCACCCTGATCCACAGCGGCATTAGCATCTTCATTGTCAGGGGCAGCTGTTGGGACATGCTGTGGTCGTGGGAGGACGTAGTACGTGTTGTTGTACTCGTCTCTCATCAATCGTAGACTATCGAGAGCATCATCGACGCGCATTGCCTCTAGCATGCCGATGACCTCATTTGTGGTCTCCCCCTAAACCACAATTCGACATATGAATATAACAAAATAATATGTCATAATACTAAAATAAAACAAGTCAAGTCATATTTACTAACAACCATGTATCCCAACAGAGCTCCCGTACGGCCAATGTACCTCCTCGTGTTGCGACCGTACCACTCTTCGTAAGCAGGACCAGGATCATCCAACTGTAGATTGATGACTCTCTCAGCGTGCAGGTTCTACAGGGCAATGTACTCCGAATGGTGAGTTGCCCAGTTCCAGTCGGTGCGGCCTCTCAAGTCGATGCATGCAGATCTACTCGGGCATCATCCCCGTCTGTCTAGCATCAGCCGGTGGAAACTACCTCCCGCCAAACTGCCGCATCACATGATCCGGGAGATTCCACTCCACTATATGAAAGCATATAAGTGGCACCCGAGCCCGTGCAATGACGAGACCAACCAAGCAATACGGAGGAAGAGATTGTAACACCTCCTCCGTATAGGGATGCCAGACAATCTAAAACAACAAACACTAAAAGTTAGAGACAAAATGTTTATGAAATGAAACCAATGCAACATACAAAAAAACAACACTCACCTGATGCGGTGTCTGCCTGTCAAATGCCTCTCTGTAGTGTGTGAGGACATGCGTAGAGTGCCCGGTCACATCGAACTCAACATTCCAACAATGGGCAAGCGGAAGTAAAGGAAGTGGGCCAACATGATGGGCATGTCGACGGATGAGAGATATATATGGAAATCTCTCCCACGCCCAAATCTGTAGGACGACCAGCGCCCCAGCGATACCACTATCCCCAGCATCACACGCCAGACACAGCTGTTGGTACAACCATGCTAGACATGCAGAACCCAGCTGTACTGTCCGGCCTGGTCGAAGTCCTCCAAAAGCGGTAAGAACATCAGGTGGACCTGGTTCCCCGACCGATCAATAAAAACAGTCCCACCGAGTAGCATCAGTATGTAAGCACGGGTGTGCCTCATGACCGTCACCTCATCTGCATGCTAAGGTAACTGTCCGAAAGTAGAACCCAGCCAACTGAGCTTGATCCTACTATGACGTCCAAGATCGGCCGGCCTAGCGCCAAGGAGGTCATCGCACAACGTTCCCCAATCTCTGTGTGTGGTACCCGTGACTGGTAGTCCGTCTATAGGTAGGCCGGTAAGCACAGCAACATCCTTCAATGTGACGGTGGTCTCTCCTGTCGGCATGTGAAAAGTATGGGTCTCTCGACGCCATCTCTCGACAAGTGCAGTGATCAGATGTCAGTCCAAGGAGATGACCCTAGACTAGCCATCCCAATGAATCCAGAAGCCTTCAAATATGGACTCATCCTCTCATCGTAACGTACATGCCCGCCACATCGTAAACTAGCCTCGAAGCGGTGACAATGTAGCACCTGATACTCGTTCCCATCCCACACTGACCTAGACCTATGACTACGCTGATGTCTAAGTATGGAACCAGGGGTGGACCGGGATCCATGTGTAACTGAATATTAAATAACAGAGATTCAATCATATTAAAAGCTTGTATTTAAGGAAAAATATATGCAATTTTTATAACATAAGAAACATTGCATTAATATTCTACGAACAATACAAACCAAAGTTGATGTCTAACAAACAAATTCAAGTACAAACGTAATCGACTAGTACAACACAACGAACACTAAGTAGCACTCATATTAGGACATCTCCTCTTGTTATGACCCTCTTGCTCACACCTAGTGCACCTAGTATTTTTCTTGGGCTCCTTCAGATCCATCTCATTACGAATACGGGTTGATCTTGGTCTTCCCTTTCCTCGCACACGAGATGGGTCAGGAAGAAAGATGGGAAAGTCCGATGGAGGCCACGAGTGCTGATCCCCAAATGGGACAAAGAGCCGGCTATACACATCGAGCTGCTTCTGCCAAGTGTACCATGACCCCAAAAGATGTACTGTCCATGGTATGAAAGTAGTTGCTGTGCAAGCGTGTGAGCATGGAATCCTGTAAGTTTTCCATTTCTGGCAAGTACAATGCCCATCTCTTAGCTTAACGGTGTGTCGATTGCCACCCTGAACCCATAAGGTGATGATCTCGTGGCAGTGGTGATTTCGAACAACTTTTTAGGCCCGTCAAATCTGGTAATATGGTGAGCGTTGGCCGACTGTCTCCATCTCTACATTCTCTATCGCCCAACCAACATATACCTCTCCTCTAGCCACAGCTGCCGATGCCTAACCCCTTCGTGTGTCGAAGTACTTCACACAGTTATAAAACATCTTCTCAACCAGAGCAGCAATAGGCAAGTTTCTAGCACCGAGCAAAACTGCATTGTAACTCTCGCTCAAATTCATAGTCATCATGCCGAATCGTTGACCACCATCATGTGCGAATGTCCACTGCTCCTTCGGTATAGTGTCAAAGAAATCAGGGGCAATGGCACTAGCACTCTTCAACTCTGCCATGCATATGTCAAACTTACGGAGAGTTGTGATGCTAGGGCTGCTCTGGATGCCATCTTCTTCATCCCTGCACTTCTTTCCACTTTGTTGAAATTGCTCACGATGTGGCGAACACAATTTCCAGTGCACATTAGGGGGTTTCCACACCCCGTTTGATCTCTCTACTACAACAAGTATCCCAGCATGACGGTCGGATATCAAGCACATTGGAGCACTATCCTTGCAGGCCGATATAACGTGGATCCTGAGACAAGAGAGAGAAACCAAGACCACGATGCATATAACTCCTCATCAACAAGCGCAAATGCAAGTGGCACTATGTGTTGTCTGCGTCACTTGCACATACAATGAGGAGTTTATGCTTGCACTTTCCGTACAAGAAGGTACCATCAATACATATCACGGGTCTGCAATGTATGAATGCATCAATGCATGCCCGAACCCCCAGAAAACCCTCTTGAAACCATACCCGGGATCAGTGTCGTGCCAATCAATTTCAACCTTCGTGCCATGGTTTGTATGCTGAATTGCCCGTAACAAGTGGGGTAGTGTGCTGTATGAATCATCACAATCACCGTACACCATCTCAATAGCTCTCACTTTTGCCGCCCAAACATTCTTCCTCTTGACAGAATACTGGAACTGATCAGCTATCACTGTCTGAAGGTCACCAACTCTGATGTAAGGATTCTCTTTGACATACTTCGCGAATATGCATGCCATGAATCTCAAGTCAAGATGAGGATGATCTTGACTTAAGATCAAGTTCAGACAGGTGTGCGGGCCTTCAGCAACGGTGATAAAAAAGGAACTAGGGTGCTTCTTCGTTACCGCACCACGCAATCCATCCACAATCATTTTTGGATGGGCAGTAGGATGTCCCACAACTTTGTGGTTGACCGGTTCACCACAAACGATCGATGATGAATAATGTGGTGCCTCTTCACAGCATGTATCAGCGAGTCTTTACTCCGGAACAACATACCCTTCTTGAACTCATCGTTGTAGCTCCAATCTCCCAATTCCAGTTCTTGTTCCTTCTCTCACCTCATGATACCACTACCACCACCGGCATTGTAGAACGGGTATAGATGGACGAGAGAAGCATCACCGTCCCCGGTGGTGGTAGTGACCACAACAGTAGCCACATCAGTTGGTGTGGCATCGTCAGCAACATCATTGTCATCATCGTCATCGTCGTCAGATGACCACCTCCGAGCCCTTCCATCTCGTCCCCCTCGAAGCCTTCACGTAAGTCCCCGTCATCATCAAAGTGTCCAAGATCATCACCAATATCGTGTTGGAGATGATCTTCAACTGGTGTTGGGTATGAGGAAAGGTTATGTTTGTAAATAGGTTTCATCTTGAGGAGGACCATTGAGTAGAAGAGAAAGTGTTGTGATGATTTGTGTTTTGGTGTGGTGAGTATGAAGAAGGCAAAAGGTTAGGTTTTCGGGTGGTGTGTGAAGCTTGGAGGGGCTTGGTGTTGATAGGATGAGGAGGTGAGAAGTGTTTATGTTTGTCGGTTTTCATGTACTTCAATGTACAATTCATAGAATATATCTCGTGGTCCTTCACCCTGACAGTAGAACATAGCATTTTGAACATCCTCATCGTCCTCAATGAGTATCACTGTCCACTTTGTAGTACCGTCATTCTTTGACTGGCCCATCCTCAGTGACACTTCACTTCGTGGGTGCACAAGTCGATACCAAAACGACTACAATCTAAGCAATAAGCTACTCATAATTGGTATCGACACTAACCAAAGGAGCTTCTTCTTCCCACCCTCGTAATCAGCTCTGTTAACCTCGTACACGATTTTGCCACTAATACGACACAAAACTAGATAAAGGCTGACATATCCACCTATTTGATAACACAAACACACCAATTTTTACTAACAATCCTCTCATTATAAACTACCACTCTAATAATATATAACACATCAGATTAACAGTTACTAACATAATTCCTAAAATTAACACTATAATTTCTTAAATAACCATAATCAATCAAATAATTTCATAAATAACCATAATCAACCAACTAATTTTATGAATAACCACAATCAATCAGTTAATTTAGGGGTTGTTCACTTGGGCTAACAAGGAAACGGAAACGGTATCATTCCGTTGATACTGTTTGTTTAGACATTTTAGTAATTTTGTTTCCCTAAATTTCTTTTTTGTAAACCCCCCAAACCCCTTTCTTCCCTATTCCCCCATATTCCCGTGGAAAACTTTGCCTTCCTTCTGATTCTCTCTTTCTCTCTATGTAAATAATTTGTTTGCCTAAAAAAGTGTGAGTTACCATTATAATAATTATTTTTTCCTTTCTTTCTCTTTCCTTCAAATAATTATTTTTCCTCACAAAAATTAGAGTCACCATTTCTATTTCTATGATGGTGAAAATTTTCTGGAAAAAAAGTTTGTCTGACGATTAGACAGAACCATCAAATAATAATATTCATTAAGAATCTTATTTTTGCAACAAAAATATTTTGTAAATCTAATAATAATAATAATTTATTTTACTATTTAAACTAATATTAGATTTCCAACTTATCATATTATTTTTAACATTAAAATGAATATTGCCTAATTTGAAAATGGTAAAAAAGAACATATAGTTATTTCGTAAGATTTTAAAACAATTAATTAATAGTATGGGTTATTAGGAGAAAAATTTGGAATAATTTACATTTTGAAAATGATTAGATACACTGGAATGATTACATTATGGAATGAAGAAAATATTATTATTGAATAAAATAAGAATAATTTTCAGAAAAATATGATGATTCCCGTGTACAAAACCAAACAATAACAAAGGGAATTATAGGGAATTTTATTCCGTTTCTGAGACGGAACCAAACAAACTTCTTGATTGGGGGGAATTCATTTCCTTTCCATTCCCTTTCCTGATTTCATTTTGTTTTCCTCGTCTCGAAGTGAACGCCCCCTTAGTACATAACCACAAGCAATTAACCAATTTCATGAATCACCAAAATCAGTTAACAAATTTCATACATAACCACAACCAATTTCATGAATCACCACAAATAATCAATTATACATAAATAATCATAATCAATCAGCTAATTTAATATCAAGCCACAACCAATTCCTAAAAAACCTATTTACTAAAGTTTCCCTAATTTTTAGGGTTCGAATTTACCTAAACTGACAATAGAGCTACAGGGATGACTGGTGGGGCGAGCTCTCCTGGGCGGCGGCGACCTTGGCGGCGGAGGCGGTGGTGGCGTCGGCTTCCGGCGGCGGTGGAGTAGCTGGCGCAGAGAAGGGAGAAGAAGAATCGCACGCAGAGAAGGAAAGAAGGAAAGAAAAAAGAAGAAGGAGAAAGCTGCGTCAGTTTTTAGAAACCGTAAAATCGTCTCTTCAAGAGACGATTTCAATATTTTACGAAGTCGTCTCTCTTGGAATAAGCCGCGCGCCTCATAGAAGGGTGAAATCGTCTGTTGCAAAGATGATTTCATGAAATCGTCTCTTGTAAAGACGATTTCACCTTGCCCACCGTCCTGCTGAGTCAGCTGCTCGCGTGACGCGAGAATAAGAGAAATCATCTAGTTTGGTAATTAATTAAATCATCTCTTCTAGAGACGATTTCTCTCAGGAGTGCTATTTCAGGATTAGTTTGAAAAGGAGGTTAATATGGGTAATTTTTTTTGGAGGGTTATTTTGGAATTTTTTTCATCCATTATTTGCAATACGTGATGTCGAAGAAAATGTCAAATGTATGTAACCAAATAAACCCATCATTATCCTGATTGGAACCTAACGAATGAGCTCTACAAATGCACACTTTCATTTGATAAGACAAAGATCCAAAGTAAAATGTTAAAGATTGCAATTTGTATCGAAAAACCAAAACAAAAATGGAAATTAGGAGGACAGAAATGCAGTTCAAAAGAATTGCCATTTATGGCAAAAGTGCTGATTGGATCAGTTTTGGAATAGGTAAACTTGAAAAACAAAAACAAATTGATAAAAATGCTTTGATTGACATTGTTGTACTATAAATATGTCATGTCAAATATAAGAAGAAAAGCCATAAAACTGCTGAAATCAATCGTTTTAACATGACTTTGTCGTGTCGTTCAAATAAACCATGCAACATGACCTCGTGAACTACTATAGTAACTTTTATACCCTAAAAACATAAAAGCTACTGGTAAACTTAATAAAACCGAATAACTCTGCTCTGCGCACACGGCACAGGAAACCTGTCAATATTTAAATGATTACTCTTTTTTTAAAAAATTGGTAAAAGGGGACGAGTCTGGCCATTGTAATTCGCTTACTCTATTATTATCTCAACTTTTGGCACCATCCCCACTTCACAGGATGCTTTCTGTTCGGGAAGACTTCTAATCCCTCCATTTCTATAGTCATAGCTCACGCAACCTTTCTTCTTCCCAGTCATCCACACACCCAGTAGAGAGAGAGAGAGAGAGAGAGAGCTATGGAGTTGAAGAAGGACCAATGTGCATCAACACCAACCCAGATAGGAGAAGAAGAGTTCATAGAACTGGAAGTGAACCCAAAGGTTTTTTCAGCCGTCGCCTCCAATACGAAGAGCGGCTCCCCACCACTCAGCAGGGAATTCGAATTTCAAATGTCCTCATCTCATCATCTTCACACCACCACCCAGAAGATACCACCGCAAGAAGCAGCAACTTCTCCATCCCCAGCTGATGAGCTCTTCTACAAGGGAAATCTTCTTCCTCTTCACCTCCCTCCAAGGCTTCAAATGGTCCAGAAACTACTCCAGCAAACCTCTATTCACAATATGAACCCATCAACCTCCAAACACCAGACATCATCAGAACTGAAGGAAGAAGACGAAACTCTTCGAATTCAACCAATGACCCCTATTGCCCCTCTTATCACCACTAAGAGCTTCACCGCACCACCCACAATCTCCAACACCCCACTTGAATCCTGCAATATCTCACCAACAGAGTCTTGCAGAGTCAGCTGTGAGCTCAACCCAGATGAGCATTTCTTCCATTGGTCAACAACAGAATCAACCGCTTTCATTGGCTTTAACAATATTGGTGGTTGTGGAAATAATGCCAATGGTTGTCAACAAGCAAGGAAGTCCTGGTCAAGAAGATTGAGAATGATGAAGCAGCAACCATCGTCGCTAACCAGAAGCTAAGGGCGGTTTCAAGGGCTTATCTCAAATCCCTCTTCCTAAACTCCAAATCAGCTTGCTCAGATGAAACCAACTGCACTTCCAACAACAGCAACAACCCAGATGAAGAAGATGGCAGGCGAGAAGCTTGGAATATGTTAAAGGCTAGAGAGTATGTGAACAGATACATCAAGATTGTGAAGAAGATGAACTACCCATTTGGCCAAACTGAGAATCTAAAGCCCCAACAACATCCACAACAGAAGCAAGTCATGAGTACCTCCTCTTTCACAATGAAAAGTATTCTTGACAGGGAGATCATGACGGACGATGATAACCAGACAACTTTCACTTGTCACAGAAGGTCATTCTCAGGTGCTATAAAGAGGCATTGTACTAGCAAGTGTTATTCTTCTTCTTCCTCATCTTCGCAATCTTTAACATCCACTTGCTCTTCTTCATCCTCATCAAACTCGACATCGTTCTCTTTACCCAAATCTGCAAACGGGTTCTATGAGATCAACCTGTTGAAGAGAAGTAACAGTGCGAATTCAGAGCTTGAAAACTCAGTTGAAGGGGCCATAGCTCACTGCAAGAAGTCACATCAGATGAAGATGGAGTGTTTAGTGGGAAATGGGAGTAGTGGTCCTCATCAGAGTGATCAGCAGCAGCTTGGGTCTTGCTTGTTATCTGCATCAAGAGCTGGTCGGAGCAATAAGAGAACAGAGCTAGGCAGGATATGAGCTAGTTTAATTTGATTTCATGCATTTTACTTAAAAAGTTTTTGTAGAGACAGTTTTGGAAAGTAGTATGAGAAAAAACCCAGAAAATCAGGGAAGATCACTTTCACTACCCATTATGAAAGAAGATTCTACCTTTTACATGAAACAGAGTCATTAACTGATTTAATTCGTTCACCCCTCCCTCTTCCCCAGTTATAGACATTTTACCCGTCTTCCCTCCTCTTTCTATGGTTTAACTTTTCCACTACATTTGTTTTTGATTGTGAATTTCTTCAGAATATAATAACAGCAAAAAAAAAGGTTACCCTGATGTATGATTACATCATGCACACCTCCCTACCCCTCTCTCCCCCACTCCCTGATAACAAAAAAAATGAAAAAGAGAGAAACAAGTTCGAGCGATATACAGAGACGCAGGTAGGTAGGACTCAAACAGCAGCATTTCTGAGTCGGCCTCTATTCAGCAGCATCTCCTTCTGTACTGTTTCAGCGTCTGGAAACTCTCTGCTCCATCTTCACCATCATCAGAGGAAAGTTTAAACGGGCCCCACCCACCGGGTTGGTTTTTTATATTGATGGTCTTCGTTGCAATCCTTTAACTGCTTTGACTAAAGTGTGGCGTTTGTCACGTGCCGGTGCCACCACCACCAACACAATTCCATCATTGTTTTTCTCCAACAGCACAGCTACTTCACACACCACGCTCGCAGGGACAAGGACAACATTTCTGAATCTGATCAACTACAACATCATCACCATCGTAGATTATAGAAAGCACTCAAAGAGATTCTTTCTGGCCATTTGATTTCATCTCTCTACTGAAATCTATATATAAAGTCGGTACATGAGAATCGAAATCTTCGAACCAAATAATGTAGTAGAATTAATTACATGTAAATCTGCACACCCAATTCAAAACCTACAGACAAAAACACAGTTCAAAACCTGCATTTCAGTAACCAGGGAGGGGGGACCACGGACCAAGAAGGAATAGTTAATGGTGCAACAGGGACAAAACTATAGCTACTTAATCAAACAGACTGCAATATTCAATTAAGATAGTGCATCACAAGCAACAAACTAACAAACTGTATAAGATACACTACTAGTACATTATGGTCAACTCTCCCAGTCAGTCACTACAATTAACAACTAAGATAGTCATAGAAAAATGTGATGCTTATTATAATAAGATTCCCAAGCAGCTCTTTAATGATGGTTGTTTGTTTTCTACTCACTGTAGGTTAGTCAATCGAGAGCTCTCACTCAAAGCTCCTAAGAGAAATCTCAGAAAGCTGAATAAACCCACACCACAACGAGACACACAAATAGGCTTAAAAGGGAATGGAGAAATGGGAGAACACGGGCTGAAAGAAAAAACAAGAAAACCCATATTCCATCTTTCTTAGCATTTTCAAAATGTCTTTATACCCAAACAGATCATTTGTCTTGTTATTTTTGTGACATATTTGATGTTATACTTACAGTATTTTGGGGCTCCAATAATATACTATCTCAAACAAAACATTCAAATAAAAAATAACCACACAAATGAGAAGCGAATAAAACAAAACAGTTGGCTTCACGCTTGCCGTTTCTGTTTTCCTGTTTTTCCAAAATGCAACGGACGGACACTGTGTTCAAAGGAAATGAGAAAAAGTAGGGAAAGCTAAATGGGTACGCCCATATTGACATTTTGAACAGTAGCTTTGTTGTTGTCACTTTTCTCTCTGAATTAGATTCTGAAAACTTTTTGCTTCTGCCTTTTTATATTTCTACCTATCTGCAACAGGGAGGGAGAGAACGCTTGGTTGGCTATGTTATTCCACCACTGTTGCACATGAGAGTCAGTCCGGGACATAGGACCATGTTTTGTGAGCCTTCCCTTTCCTATCTTAAAAACACCCATATACTACAAAAGTAGAAAAGCTGTAAAGAAATGCCAGGCTTCTAGTTTTCAACAGTTTCATGGGTTTTTTATAAAAGTTTATTATTATTATTATTATTGTTATATTATTATTAATCTACGAATGTATCATTTCCCATTCAATGTTCCTAATTGACCCTCCAAATTTCCAAAGGCATCACTCAAACGAGTCAGATCCAACTCATATTACCAAATCATACTTCAAGGACTCTATGGTTTGCCTAAGATCATGGGTTCTCCTACTTGTCCATGAGAAACTAAACGGTTTACAAAGAGACATTTGGTTTGTCTAGAGGACAGAATATAGCTGAGAAAGATATGAAGGACATCAAGTAAGCACGTACAACTAATTAATCCAGTGTGAATCACAGAGTGCCTAATCCAAGGTTCACTTTCTCCCTGCCTTTAGCATTACCCACATGTCAAAAGTTTAGGTAATGAGGCGTTAAAAGTTATTCAATTACACTCTTTAGTCAGAAGCAGACAGACAGAGACAAAATACAAGGAGAGCGAAGGAACAGAAGACACACTAGCAGAGCAAAACTCGGATAAACTCTTCTAAATCCTATACTAATAAATCATATGAAGATCATATTAAAATCTTACCATTACCCGATAAATGGATATTTCAGTGCATCATGTATGGCTCCATTATGAGAAAACTTACTCGAAGTTCAACTAAAATTCAATGGATTTCTTCAACTTTTTGTTTACAGGCTCCATTATTGAGAAACCTTACTCAAAGTTCAACTAAAATTCAATGGAATTTCTTCACTTTTTGCTTGGCTTTTATTTTATTTAGTTAGTTCTTAATTACTTTTACATTCAGAAGCAACCCCGTGATATATGACTGCATGTTTCTATTCTGTAGTATCATTCATTTTTGCATATAGTATCTTTATTTGCTTTATTAAAAGACTTGGGCCAAGATGGAAGCTTATCATAAAAAGGTCACAGAGCCTCCATTTGTGGCAATTTTTCGGATGGGGCCTGCGAACCAGCTCAAACATGTGGGTCGTGTCAGGTGAGGTTAAAAATGTGAGCAGAAGAAGCCCCATAAGTTGCTATACAGTGAAGCCAAACGCTCTACATTGTTTTAGAGTAAATATCTTTGCCTCCTCTCAAGAGAAAAAAGTCCGATTCAAAATCAGATTTCCTTAAATAGTATATTATACGTCTCTCACCACTAGTTAGTCCTATCTTTCCCCCAAATGGAATCTCAAAATGCAAAACAAATAACATATACAATCACCCCAGTGGGCAAATAGGAGAAGCAAATCTTTGGTAGCTTGGATATTCAGCGCTAGTTTCTAGTATTATTTTGACGCAGAACACAAAAAATTTAGGAGCAAACCACTAAATAAATTGCAATTGTTGGATGAAGCAGGATATATATAGACAAATACTGTTTCGGTTATCTATCCATGTGCCATTTTGTAGACTGACTTGACTGCTCTCAAGCTTCAGTCAATCCACTAATGTCCTATTAAGTCTCAAGTGAAGTTCTTTAGAGATGGACCATTTGACGGCTTCTACTGTTCTACATAGTTTCTTTGATTCGTGAAAAAGAATAAAGTTATGTTGAGAACGTTTCACTCTTGAAGATCGCAATCAACTCAGCGAGGGAGTTACAACAAGGTTATATATGAAGAAAAGATTATAAGAGGACTTCCACGTGAGAAGATAGGACTCTCCAACGATTTACCAAGAACCAGGTTTGCTAGTTTTAGATTCTACAGCAATCTTCTCAAACTTACAGCAAACAGTATCAGCAGTAAAAGCCAAAACTATTGATCATTTCAAATGAAGTCCAATCATCATGAGGAATTGAAGACTAAGGATATCAATTAACTCACTTAAATCACAAGCTAAATTGAAGCCTTAAATTCCAAAGACTGTATAAGCAAACCTGATTAATTTGTGGCTGGAAAATTCTGCCAAGAAGTTGTGCGTGCTCAGCAAGGCCTGCATAGTTACACAACTATAGTTTTGAAAACCATAGAAACATCTGAAAAAGGCACCTGCTCCTCAGTTACCTTCTGTATACTTTCCCAGAAAAGAATACCGAGAGACTTGACTGTCACGTTCAAATTGCATATATTGAATTCTCTAGATCTGAAAGATCAGCATCCGGTGGGAAGTGGCTAGATATTCTGGAACTTGAAGACCTATCCTTCTTCCCTTTCTTTGTAATGCGCCTATATATCACCACATAGTAAGTCATAGTACCCAACAGTCCCGCCATCACAGTTGTCCCAAGCACCGAGACAAATATAGCTGCCCACTTATGGCGCCTACCCACAACTATGTATGCAGAAGAGATAAATGCAACAGTTGTGCACACCGAAGCCAGCCACATCAGTTTATTAATCACCTTCACAACCCTCCGTTCTGCTTTGGTCTCCCCCCTAACAAGGGTCATCTGAACCACTACAACAGCTAAGGATGTGAAGAGTGAGATGGCGTTGAAAATGAAGAAGATTTTGAACGAGGTGTATCTGACCATCACTGCTGTGCCATCAACATAGTCACCCCCAGGAACAGTGAAGATGGCGGCAAAGGCAACAGTGGCAAAGAGCACAGCAACAACAGTGACCGAGTTTGTGGCATTGTTGATGCCTTCCCGGTGGAGCCTTTTGAGCTCTTTGGCAATCCCATCCACATTCTTGTTGGTCCTCCGAGCTTGCAAAAGTTGATTATGGACATTCTTCTGTATCTCGGTAACACACCACCTAAGCTCATCCCTAGGTTGATCCAGGTCATTGGCTTTGACAGCTCCATGGCGCATCAGAGTATCTTTTATTTCTGAAATCTCATCACAAAGAGGTAAGCCCTCAGCAATGTCAAGCGGGGTTTTCTGATCCCTAGTTAGGGCATTTACATTGGTTTCAGGTATCAGAAGCAACTCATTTACTATCTGCAAAAAGGGAAAGAGAACTAAAGGAATTTACATGCCTTCCATTATGCTTTCCTTGAACCATAATTATACAAGGAACCCTGACAATTAGCTTTTAAAACGTGTTCTAGCATACGCACACTATGTAAAACCAATGTCCAGTATATAATGCAGGTCTACATCCTAGACTTCTGTTCAAACTTAGTTTTGGTGGTTGTGCAGTGAAAACCCATGAAAAGAGTGTATAAATTTTAATTCAGCAATGTTTGAGAAGCCTGAGTGAATGAGGCCAGTTAAAAGTTGAACCAAATTGAGTCTTGATGATATACAATTTACCAATTCATCACAAAACACAGAAATCAGAATCATAAGAACTTCAGAAAATTGAAATTCATAAGAAATCACGGTTTACCGCCACTCTCTTTTTCCTCGTAGCGACATGCAATGCCGTTTTACCGAACCTTTCTGGTTGTGTAACAATAGCTGGATCCACTTGCAGAATTAATCTGACTACTTCAGAGCTTTGGCCTTTCACGGCCATGTGCAAAGCAGTCTGCCCCTTTTTGTCAGTTCGTCTTGCTAGCTGAGGATCTCTTTCAAGCAACGCCTGGACAACATCAGGATGCCCCTGTCGAGCTGTCAAGTGCAGAGCATTCTTCCCGTTGGTCTTGGAGATCTCTAGCAAGCTCAAGTCCCTGGTTAAAAGCTCGTTGACCACACCTAAGTGGCCTCTTACCGCAGCTGAAACGAGAGGGGTAACATTTGATGGCCCCAACGTCTTGCGCAACCCAGGATCGTGATTTAGTAGCACCTTCACAATAGCTGTACATGTAAAACGCGTATGACCAAGTTTGTAAAGCACAAAGCTCCTCTATGGAGCCAACATCATCCTTCTTGAGCCAGTCACTATTCTAAATTCTGAGTAGCTGACACCATATGCGGCACTCACTATCACTAGTACAATCAAACAATATTGGGTAAAACTATGAAAGCCATATCTCAGCACAATTTGTAAATTTTGCTTTTGAAATGAAAACAACTGCTAACTCATCAATTCATGAAACCGTTTTCAAGAAACCTGTAACAGTTTTTAGTACCTTCGTGGCTTGAGAAGCAGCCACGTGAAAGCATCCAACCCACACCTGTTCTTAGCGTATAGGCCTTCCTGGGTCATATAAGGCAATAGCGCGTCACCACTCCGAGATATCCTTTCTCTGCTGCTGTGAACAGGGCCGTCTCACCCAGCTCATTCACCTCGTTGACGATGGCAGTTCTATCTCTGCGAGATCATCATCAACGTCAGCCCCACTGGGAGAGCCGGTCATTTGACCATCAATCTCAGCTAGGATCTGCCTCACAGCCCCCTCATCACCCCTTCTTGCCACCAGGTGAAGCTCCGTGTCTTTGTGCTTTCCAGTCACTTGCTTCACATACATCTTCCTCTGATCCATCCGCCTGCCCGAACAGAGGCCAGAGACTTGCTGGAGACCGATTCTGTGAAGGATATAGCTGAACGGGAAGATACCAGCTGTTTAGCCGAGTTTGAGTTTGAGAGAGCCAGGGTTTTGGCGGAGTTGGGCCCTATCACGGTCGGGGAAGCACATGAGGACTGCGTCTCAGCCTCAGCGAATTCGTCCACTTCCCTGAGACTACCGAAAGAGACCTTGGACGCATAAGACGGAGTGGATAACTTTTTGCATGAATTAGAGATGGCTAATGCTCGACCGGAGTTCATCATTATCTTCCTTGGGGTTATGGGCGATGGAACCGCTGCGTGCGTTGCCTTAATTGAGGGAGGGATGGGTTTCTGATCAGGACCCTTTTCCAGGTCCTTCTCTTCCTGCGAAAAAAGGAGAGATTCGGGAAATCGATTAAAAATGAACATAAACTGATTGCTCAGAAATGCAAATGGTAGCAAATTCTGCAAACCTTCTTTGATAGGAGCCATGGTCATGGAAGACAGGCAAAGTAGGCGATCAATAACAGGAAATCAAGGAGCCATTAATTTTTCTTGATCTTGTCGGTACGTAGCTAGGTCTTCCTGTTTCAGTTGGTAACAGAGATTTGGGATGCGAGAGAGGGGATTAATTTGATCGGGGTGGTGACCTTAGAAGATTAATTATCAAGGTGTTGCTGGTTGGCGCCGGCGACCGTTCGGCTTCTCCGCAGTGGGGTGGGGCCGAGCGGACGGATGTGACCCGCCAGGAAGAGCACAAAGGCTGTGCCAATTTAATTTCAAAATTCACTTGGAAAATGAAAAAATAAAAGTTAAACTGTCCCGTCGTCTCTCTCCTCTCCTGTTATTGTTTTAGATTTGGCGCGATTTTTTGTAACGGGTGCCTAAAATTGTTATTTTGTGCTGGTGGGATCGGGGACTGGCTTGCAACCAACATGGTCTAAGCTGCAAAGTGCAAAACTTTAGTAATTAACTAGTGTATAGGTGCATCAAACATCAATCAAGTATATCTTGTTCTAGTTTTTTTAAAAAGTACATCTTGTTCTAGTGGAGTCTCTTCTCTCCCCAGCTTAGCTCAATGTTTTTCATGTGAAAGCTTAGCTCAATGTTTTTCATGGGAAAACTTTAGCGGTGCTCACAGTGGAAACTTCTCCTTCCATATTCTCTTGTCTTTTGGTTTTTCTTCAACATTGGTGAAGTGGCAGCCCACCACCTTGGGATCTTCAAAAGTTGTAAAGTGCCTCTAGGGAATGTGTCCCGCAATGGTTTTGGACAATCAACATATTTAACAGTGTTAATGTATATGCCCTCCTTATTTGTCTTTTTGTGAAGTGCTTTCCCGTGTGCCTTCACCCGAACCTCCCCTGACTTTGCTCTTCTCCTTTGCAACTATCCAAGAATGGTAGTCCCCAATATGGATGCATTTGAGGATCTCACGGCTCAATGTGTCATTTATCCCTCGCACTAAATGTTAGAATTAATGCTAAATCCGTTGAGTTTGCTCTTGTGGAGTTAATTGGTTTCGTCTTCCAATTAATAAATTATTTATGAAAAGTTTCACGGAAGTTGAAGACGCATTTATGGGAGCATTTATACAGTGCAAATTAATGACGTCTGAAGCATATGGTTTTCTAACATTATGAGGAGAGTTTATAAGGAAGTTAAATCCTTGAAAAAAGAATTTAAGACTTCTCACTTTCTAGATACTCGAGTGTTAGTTGTTCCTAGATGTTAATAGATTATGTTAATAAGGTTGTAATCGTTGTAACTTGTGAGCCATTATACGTTGTTGTTACAGGGTCAATGTGGGATAAGTGAAGGTTTAGATCTAACACTATAAATATATCTAGTTACCCATAGCTTAGGATCGTCCAACTTGTGGGGATCACATCCAGGAGAGTCAAGGGTGGTTCTATGGGAACTCAAAGGGACTCGGGTAAAACACCAAGGGAAACACGAGAAACACGGGCTGATGAGTTGGTTGGGTAATCCTCATGTAAACTTGTAATCCTCATCCTTTTAATGAAAGTTGTTTTATCTCCTCCCGTGGACGTAGGTCATGTTTGGAACGAACCACATATATCCTTGTGTCACTATTTTATCATTACATTATCTTGTGATTTTTCTTCTTTGGTAACCATGTTGATCTCACCACGAGCCTAGGGAAATGGGCCCAAAATCCTAACAAGAGGTATCAGAGCTCATGGTTTTTCGGATGTCCGTGTTGGTGGAGATGTCATCTGGAAAAAAGAATGGTGATTCAAGATGATATGGGTTTTGATAAAAGTGAAAAGCGAAGGAAGGTGTTGAAGAGAGAAAGTTGTCATGCCTTGGAGCTCATGCATTTCCTTGCCTTGATCGGAACACCATGTTTGTGATATTTTTGAAGTCTGGTACTCAATTCTTGCTAATGAAGATGAAAATCCACTGAAGAGTAAAGGTGGTTTTATTCTTCATCGAGCATGATAAGAGTTTGGTGACTCATGTTGTATCAAGTACGGTGATGGTGAGGTGTGTCATGACAGAGGTGGCGTGGTCTTAATAGATGTTTGGATTGAAAACAAGTTCGGTAGAGAGGAAGTGCTTGTGAAAAAAATCATCAACTGCGTGTGTTTTTTGGTGTGGGACGTTCTTGGAGATGATGACGTGTGTTGGAAGAATATCAAGTTGGAAATCTTGGATCTTGAAAATCCGATGCATCATTCACATTTTAAAGTAAAATCTAGTTATTTATTTACAACCCTGTGGGGGAGTAAGGATAATAAAGAATGGTAAAGCTTCAATGATGGTGGATTGGTGCAGAAAATGGGAAAAATATTTTCTCGGGTCACGTGACGAATCGTGGACTTCCATAGAGCACTAGAGATCATCTAGGAAGTGGTGGACCTAGGGTTGTAGCACACATATAACCACAAACGGAGCTTTATGCGGTGATCAATTGTGAAGCTGGTGTTAGGTCTCGTTTGGAGACTTTGCGAGAACCGGATAAAGACGGAAGAGATCACAATTGTCTTTGGTTGCGTAGTTGTTTCCTGAGTTGCTACTTACTCTGTGTTTGTGGCGGGTCCATGGAGATTTGAACCAAGTGAGTCTTTAAGAGCTCAGGGAGAAGTGGTCAATTTACCAAAGTTGGAAGGCAAACAGTCCTAATGAAGTTATCCGACTTAGTCCTTGTGTGGCTGTTTTTGGGATTATTCTTCAAGAGGAAGTTTGACATCAATGGTGGCATGTGATTGACCGGATTGATCATTAAGAGGAGGAATTGTTAGAATTAATGTTAAATCCGTTGAGTTGCTCTTGTGGAGTTAATTGGTTTCGTCTTCAAATTAATATATTATTTATGAATAGTTTCACGGAAGTTGAAGATGCATTAATGGGAGTATTTATACGGTGCAAATTAATGGTGTTTGAAGCATATGATTTTCTAACATTATGAGGAAGTTATAAGGAAGTTAAATCCTTGAAAAAAAAAAGTTTAGACTTCTCGCTTTCTAGATACCCGAGTGTTAGTTGTTCCTAGGTGTTAATGGATTATGTTAATGAGGTTGTAACTGTTGTAACTTGTGAGCCATTATGCGGCTGTTGTTACAGGGTCAATGTGGGGATAAGTGAAGGGTTTAGATCTAACACTATAAATAGATCTAGTAATCAGTAGCTTAGGATCATCCCAACTTCTAGGGATCATATCCAAGAGAGTCAAGGTGGTTCTGTGGGAACTCAGAGGGACTCGGGCAAAAACACTAAGGGAAACACGGGAAAACTGGTTAATGAGTTGGTTGGGTAATCCTCATGTAAACTTGTAATCCTCATCCTTTTAATGAAAATTGTTCTATCTTCTCCCGTGGACGTAGGTCATGTTTGGACCGAACCACATATATCTTTGTGTCACTATTTTATCATTACATTATCTTGTGATTTTCTTCTTTGGTGACCATATCAATCTCACTATGATCCTGGGGAAATGGGACCAAAATCCTAACACTAAAGGAAGGTGAAGTCCTGATCGTGGAGGACCTCGAGGAGCAAGCTAAATTTCTCCCATTCACTTGATGGCTCCTCTGTAAATGCTACTCCTCTAAAAACACTGATCTTAGAGCTTTTGAGACTTCTCTTGGGCGAGCATGGCAATTGGATGGCAATTTCAAGGTCTATACGGCAGGTAATGGACTTTAACTCTTTGAATTTGAGAAAATGGACATGGTGCATGTGGTCCTCTTCCAAGGGTCGTGGAGCTTCGATGGCTCCTTGCCTTTTTTTTCAAAGAGTCTGCAAGCACAAGGCCCCCTATGACCTTAAGTTCAATTAGATTCCCATTTGGATGCGTGTTCACGACCCTCCATTCCTTCTTCACCACAAAGATTATGCTAAGAGAATGGGTAACCAGATTGGATGTTTGTTGGACTATGGCGAGGATGACAAAAGAATCGGCAGCAATTACATGTGTATAAAATTCCTCATTGATATACTAAAGCCAGTCTTGCATTGCATTAGTATCTTAATTGATGGTGCTGACCTAATTCTACGAGTACTTACGAAAGGATGCCTCAAATCTACTTCAAATGTTGCATTTTCACTCACTCGTCCAAAGACTGCCCCGATTAAACTCAGTATGAGGCAGGGTACTTATTGTACGGCCCGTGGCTGTGAGCCTTGAACTACCGTCTAGGACAACAAAAGACCATTGATGAATCTGTGGATATCTGGAAGGTTGCACGTTGTCTTGTGAAGAAACCAGCACCCGAGTCATCCCACAAACATAAACCTTTTGATACCCAAGGAGCTGCTAGCCGGGAAGACGAAGTAGAACAGAGGTTAGTGGCTCTTGAGACTTCTCACGACCCTTCCCCCGCCCTTATGGCCATCGAGGACCCTAAAGGTTTCCTTGGGAATAAGAAATGAAATTTGGATCGACGTGCTCTAATGGGTTCCCTTGAGGAAGCCATGTCCAGTATTCACTCTGGCCCGATCAGTAAAAAAGGGGAGTCAATATCACCTCATCAATGCCCTAAACTTCTGATTAACCTTGTCCATCAATCAGGACCGCTGGTTCATCATGTCCAAGGATCGATGGGAACCAGGTGTGGCTCCTTGGAACAAGCATATGATCGCCCACTTGCCCACGGGCTCAAAGCCATGCTAGCTCCTTGAGTTTCCTCCCCTTTAAAATAAAATACTGCTAGCCTTGTGTACCTACTAATATATGTATTTAATATGGGATTTGTCATCTCTATCTTCTTTAAGACAATAGTTTAGCCCCCCCCCCCCCCCCCCCCCCCCGTTATATGCTTTTCCCATTCATTAGTCATCATGCCATACACCATTTGCTACGTGTGTGACATCCCAATGGGATTAGGTCACATTAGTAGCGGCCATAGAGGCCTTTCATCCCCTTGGATGGCTTTGTTATTGTTGTTGGTTGTTGTACTTCTATTTTGATCATGAATGAATAATCTTGCTTAAAAAACTAGTGTTATAGGTCAAATAAGGAAAATACCCAAGCACATATTGCTGAGATGGTTGAGTTTTATCAGAGGTCTAAATAATTGTAAGCTTACGGTATTTAGGCATTACGGGTAACCTTTTAATTGAAAGTTTTACCTCTATAAAAAATTGTTTTACGGAATGAAATATTCATTGTCTATTTTTTAAAAACTTTAACTAAAAATAAAATAAAATTTTGACAGTATCTAATTTTTCTCTTCATAAAATTAAAAACAATACAAGGATATTTTTTCCAAAAGGAACAATTCAAATATTTTAAGATTAATATTTATGGAATATTATGTAAAGCTATATAAATTCGTATCAAGTAATGAGTGAAAAATGCTTTAGAAAACTATATTAAGAGCTTCAAAATTTTTAGCAAATATAATACATTTCTTTATTAAAGGTAAAGATTTCCCAACTAATTGAAAATTATGTTAATTTTCACTTGGATAAAATATAAGTTAACTCTTGAAGTAGAGTCTCCATCAAACAGCTGCTGACTAGACTGTTTTTTTTAACTTTAATTGATTGTAACTTTTAAATTACAAGTACAAAATAGAAAATTTATACACCATTGTTCATCTAACTTCAAGCTATTCAAAGAAGACCAATCATGAGTATGTTTTGACAAGTTTATTTATTTTTATTAGTTACATGTATTATATATACATTACATCAACAATACTTATGATTCACCGCATACAATTTAAAATACACGATGTAACAATAATAATACACCAAAAAATATATGATGCAGTATTTGTTCCGAAGTTTGTTATCAAATTCACCACTTATTAGTTAATGAATCATAACATTATATGTATCATGGTAAACATATAAAAACAAGTAAATACCCCACCCTCACCTTCACAAAATATCCATCCACCTCTTCCCACACATCCAATGCAAACCAAATCCAAACCAGTTCTCTCTAACCTCTAATAAGAACAGATGGAATAGTACACCACCGTTATTCATGACAACCACACTCTCAAACAAGCTTTAACTTGTCAGATTGGGTGCAAGCTATGAAAAATGAGCTACGTGCTCTTGAGTGCAATAACACATGGACTTTGGTCCCATATCAACCACACATGAAACCCCTGGGGTCAAATGGACATTTAGAACAAAAGAGATGCTCAAGGAAATAAAGAGTGGCGCAAGGCTCGTTTGTATTGGAATTTGATTGTGTTTTAGCTTTGTGTAAATGAAAGTAAAGAAACGTTGTTATTGATATTCAGCTTAATACCGAGAAGAGTAATCTACTGCAAAGAAGATAAAAACAAAGATAAACAAAAGATAAAAGATAAACAATGACTTGGTTTATGCTAATTATGGGCTGAGATAATTAGTAGTCCTATGTTGGGCTTGGGCTTTGTGTGGGTGGTTCAATATCCCAACACCCCCCCTCAAGCCGTAGGTAAGCTAGATTACCAAGGCTTGTCTTGTCACCATCGTGCATTCCCATTTGTGATAGTTGATCCTTGTACTTCGTTCCTGGTAGGACTTTTGTCATCATGTCTGCTAACTGTGTGGTAGTGTGAGTATAGACAATATCGACAAGACCTTGCTGAATCTTCTCTCGAACGAAGTGACAGTCGATTTCAATGTGCTTTGTCCTTTCATAAAAAAGGGGTTCCTTGCAATATGTATCGTAGATTGATTATCACACTTGACCGGAATTGGTGTAATGTCATCAACTCCTAATTCATGTAGTAGTCGAGTGAGCCAAGTTAATTCTGCAGTCACACGTCGGAGAGAACGGTATTCAGCTTCTGCACTGGATAGAGATACAGAACCTTGCTTCTTGGTCTTCCATGAAATAGGGCTATCACCGAGGAAAATGTAGTAGCCTGAGACAGATTTTCGGTATTAGGGCAAGTCGCCCAATCAGAATCACAATAAGCTAGAAGCTTAAGAGAGGATGAATGATCTCCGCCGGTTAACATGATTCCATAATTTACTGTTCCTCTGATGTAGTAGAGGGCATGTAGTGCTGCTTCCATGTGTACATCTGTGGGGTTTTGCATGAATTGGCTTAGATTCTGAACAGTAAAACTGATATCCGGGCGTGTGTTTGATAGATAGTTCAGTTTTCCTACAACTCTTTGAAAAATCGTGGGATCCCGTAGAGGTGTTCCTTCTTCAGACAATAACTGCTTTCCCACTATCATGGGTCCTCGTGTGGTTCTCCTATCATTGCATTCAAACTCACTTATCAGATCCATGCAAAACTTTCGTTGAGAGAGAATATATCCTTTGTGCGTTCGAATAAATTCTATTCCCAAGAAGTAATGCAAGCTTCCCAAATCCTTGATTTTGAAGTTCAGATCTAGAGCCCTTTTGATGTTGTCTATACCCTCTTGATCCTGTCCCACGACTAAGATGTCGTCCACATAAACTGCAATGAATATCTTCCCTTTCTCAGTTTCCTTGAAAAACAGTGAATAATCATTCCTGGATTGAGAAAAGTCTAGTTTCCGAAGGAAATTTCCTAGCTTGGAAAACCACTGTCTTGATGCTTGTTTCAACCCATATAATGATTTCCGGAGAAGACAAGCCTTATTGGTGCCATGAACTTCAAGCCCATCTGGTACTCTCATGTAAACTTCTTCATCCAGATCACCGTGTAAAAAGGCATTGTTAACGTCAAGTTGGTTAATGATCCATCCTTTGGTAAGAGCAACCACGATGAGAGCTCGGATCGTAGTCATTTTTACCACTGGTGAAAATGTTTCATTGTAATCTAACCCTTGTCGTTGTGTGAAACCTTTTGCAACGAGTCTCGCTTTGTATCTTTCAAGTGAGCCGTCTGACTTGAGCTTCGTTTTATAAACCCATTTACACCCTATTACCTTTTTGTCTTTAGGTAAAGTGACAATGTCCCATGTGTCATTATCTCTAAGTGCTTGCAATTCAGCACTCATTGCTTCTCTCCAATGGCTATGTCTAGCCGCTTCTTTGTAACTATGTGGTTCCTTCATGTCAATGGTATTTTGAACCTTGGCATATCCTCGTGACAAGAGTGCGGTGCAAAATTTCGGCCTTATCTCTGTTAAACTCTCACAATCGGTGATGAGGTTTTTGCATGTGTTGTTATCTCTATAAACCCTTTCGTCTAACACTCGCTGAAAAGCACCACAAACATAATCACTTAAGTATCCAGGTTTATGACTCTCCCTACTTGAACGTCGGACCTGTAGCTCAGGTTGAACTTCTTCTTCAATGTTATTGTTTTCTGTGTCACTTGGTTTGCTTTCATCATCAGCAGCAAAAGCTATGTGATAAGCATCAAAATTTCGAACACACCTCTCTTCATCACATGTGTCTGTTGAAAACTGACCATTATCTTTCTTGCCTTCAGTATATGGAAAAATTTTAGTGTGAAACTTCACATCTCTGCATACTTCAATGGTTTGACTTGCAATACTTAGGACTTTGTGCCCTTTTTTCCTTGGATCCTCCCCAAGATAAATGCAAGCCTCACCTCTTGGGCTAAACTTTCCTCCTTTGTTATTCACCAAAGTCTTATAGCATAAGCACCCGAATGGCTTTATTTCTTCATACTTGACTTTGTGTCCATGTAAGCTTTCAAAAGGTGTTTTTCCTTGTAGCACCTTCGAAGGTAGTCTATTAATTAAGTATGTCGCATGCAGGATACATTCTCCCCAGTATGTCAGAGGTACTTTGGATTGGAAAAATAGAGCTCTTGCTATTTCTAATAAATATTTGTGCCTCCTTTCTACCACGGCATTTTGTTGTGGAGTATATGCACAAGTTGTTTGATGCATTATCCCTTCCTTAGCATAGAAGGATTGCCCTTCATTAGAACTTCCAAGTTCTTTTGCATTATCGGTTCGAACGACTTTGATTTTTGTTTTGAATTGCCGCTCTATTCTTCGAATAAATGTAACAATTGCTTCCCAAGCGTCTCCTTTCATTTTAAGAAGTTGAACCCAAGTTGTTCTTGTATAGTTATCGACGAAACAAACAAAAAATCGAAAACCATTAAAAGTTTCCACTTTAAATGGCCCCCACACATCGATGTATATCATTTCAAATGGTTTCTTCGTTTTTATCGTGGAACTCTTGAACGGTAATCGTTGTGCCCTGCTTTTGTAACATATATCACAAGCATAGTTTTCTGGAAAATCTCCTTCTTTTATTAATCCCATTGAAACTAGCTTTTTGAATGGTACATGTCCTAGTTTTACATGTGCTTCTTCTGCTTTGGGCTAACTACCAGCCCACGGCCTACTATCAAATTTCCGCCTTGGTCCAATGTTGCATTGCTCAGCCCAATTTCTGCTTCGACGCGATCCAAAACATATAGCCCTGTTTCCGTCGCGCCCAACTCTTCTATTCTTCCCTGTCGTATGGTCCTGAAGAAAACAATCGTCTCTATCAAAAATCACAGAGCAATTGAGCTGCTTACTCAACTTCTTCACAGAGACCAAATTGAAGACAAAATTCGGAACATAAAGCACTTCTCTCAACCAGTAATTCTTCCCTAAGTTCACATCTCCCTTCCGATTGACGGTTTGTGAAGTTCCATCCGGTAATATCACTATCTTCTCCGTCTCAAGATTTTTCCAGTTTCGAATTAGGGTTTCCTTCCCTGTCATGTGGTCTGTGGCTCCTGAATCCACTATCCACTCCCCGTCTAAATCACTTTGTGTACCCTTACTCATGAAACAAAGTTTGTTGTAAGTACAGTAAGAATGCTTACCTGAAAAATTGCAATAGCTGACCTCTTCTGTTTTGGTTCCGGCATGGCTGTTGCGAATAAGTTCTGCTATTTGTTGAAGTTGCTTGGGTGTCAGCCCGTCATCTTGTCCTTGTTTTCCTTCGTTTCCCTTTCTTTCGCGACATTCGCGAAACTCTTTTCCTGCGAGCTAACACCGCATCTCGGCCATGGAGGAAATAGCAATCACTGTCGTCATGCCCAAGCTTCTTACAGTAGTTGCATTTATTTTTCTGATAGCATTCTTCTGAATTGTGGCCCGTCTTCTTACAGTATGAACATACCACCTTTTTCCTTTCTCCCTCAGATCTACTGCTAGGGTTTCTTGTGTTTGCAGGTCTGTAGCTGGTGAAAGACTTAGCTTCCTCGCCCGAGTTCTTGCTTCCCCTTTGCTCTTCTTCCTGGATAACGAGAGAAAAGGCCTTCTCAAGCGTCGGCGGCTCCTTCATCGCAAGAATCTGCCCACGAATCGACAGAAGTTCGCGATTGAGTCCCAACAAGAAGTGCACAAGTTTATCCTCGTCCATCG
The DNA here is from genome assembly GCA_023374045.1 of Limonium bicolor. Lineage (NCBI taxonomy): Eukaryota > Viridiplantae > Streptophyta > Magnoliopsida > Caryophyllales > Plumbaginaceae > Limonium > Limonium bicolor. Next base: position 32,569,421 of record CM041777.1, on the reverse strand, counting down.
TCTGTTTAATGGCCTGATTGACGCCGCAAGTACACCCGCCACAGGTACACTTCTTAGGCGGCCGTGCTTGCTCCAATTCTCCCCACAAATTCTTTAGTTTGTTATAATATTCTGCTACAGACTCATCTTCTTGCCTCGCTTCTCCCAGACTTCTCTTCAATCTGTGAACAACAGCCAATTGCTGTGCTCATATCGGTCGCAAAGCGCGGTCCAAATCTCCTGTGGATCATCGAGATAGCGCACGCCTTCAAGAGCGTTGGGACCTAGCGCGGTCTTCACCCAAGAAACCACCAAGGAGCAAGACCTCACCCACGCTGCGTACCTAATCTCATCGCTTTCTTCTGTTTCTTGATCTTCCCAATTAGAAAGCCGTATTTGTTTTTAGATTTGAGGGTTGTGACAAAATCACACTTCCAACCTAGGAAGCCAACTCCGTTGAATTTGGTTGTTAGTAATAGCCCGGGACTTTCAGCGGCGTGAACGTACAGAGGGTCGTTCACGTCAATGGCATTTGTTGAAGAAGAAGGATTCTCCTTTTCTTGTTTCTTCTCGTGTTTATCTCCAGTCGCCATTGATATGTAAACCCATAAACTCTACTGAAGCTTGTAATAAACCTTTGCTCTTGATACCATATTGGAATTTGATTGTGTTTTAGCTTTGTGTAAATGAAAGTAAAGAAACGTTGTTATTGATATTCAGCTTAATACCGAGAAGAACTTATACATACTTATATACTTGAGTAATCTACTGTAGAAGATAAAAACAAAGATAAACAAAAGATAAAAGATAAACAATGACTTGGTTTATGCTAATTATGGGCTGAGATAATTAGTAGTCCTATGTTGGGCTTGGGCTTTGTGTGGGTGGTTCAATATCCCAACAGTTTGGCAGCCCAGGGATATGCCTAATCCTATGGCCTAGACTACACAAAACATTCAGTCCATAGATGAAGCAATCAACTTTTCTTCTAGTTATATCTCTAGTTGTCTTATATATGGGTGTAAACGTATTGCAGCAAGTGTACTGATCTGTCGTAGTAAGTTTTCCTAGGTAGTATTCCCTAGGTTATCGAACCAAAAGAGGCTGTGTCTAGTTTAATCTTTAATCTAACTAACTAATAAACTAATGAATAATAACAACAATAATTGGGGGTTGGTTTGCAGAAACTAAATAAATAATCAATAAAAAGATGATCTTCTAAACAATTCTAAAAGGGCGAATCCTGGTTTACTACTCTCCCTAGTCTATTAATTCCCTTCCCGAGTGTTTTCTAAATTCTATATTGCAACCTCAGATTTAAATTAATCTAAAACCGGTCTCCTGCAAGATAAATCCTTACTAGCAATTCCTAAATCCTAACTCTCGTTTCAAATTTAGAAATTAACTAGTAGCGTTAAAGATTTCATAATAGCTTACATTTATAAATATATCAAAAATTTTTTTAGTGATGATGTATGTGAAAAGTAAAATAATAATGTATATTAAAATAATTTCTTACAAAAAATAAATTATTATTTTCATCTTATTTTAGTTTGGAAAAGATGAGAGCATAATAGTTTCTTAAAAAAATGAGTCTAAATTAGAAAATTTTAAATAGTAAACTAGTGATAAATAATGTGAGCTGGTGTAAGTTTGTTCTTAAGTTTGATCTAAAATATAATCTTTGTTGCGCTCAAAAAATAATAATTGCTCATCACTCGTTTCAAACATTTTTATATTAGTATTTATAAACTAATCATCTAGTTCAACGCTATATATTACTGAACTCAAAATATTGTAGTTATTATAATATAAAAAGATTTAGTTTGTTTAACTTTAGTTTCTTTCAATTCTTGTTTTTATAAAGACTCGCATTATAAATATAATTTGTGTTGATTTAAAAAATGAAGTTTAAAAAAAAAATAACAATGTTTAGTAAACCAATATCTTACAAATTAAAAAAGGGAAATTTCATGACGCTTAATTCATGATATACCACCATGCATTTTATATTAAATGGGATAACACTGAGTTTTAAGTAATTTCAATAGATACCACTCTTTGTCTCATATTTCGTTATCTATTTCGTTAATATATTTGAAGAAAGTATAAAATACCTTTGTTATTACATTGCAATATCTCCTGATCAACTTTACATGTACTTTGCTTACAAATCAATGTCAGGTGGTTAACTAATAACAACGTTATTTTATACTTTTTTTAAGTATATACGAGTTAATAGAATATGAGACAAAATGTTATTTGGTGAAATTACTGAAAACTCGGTATTATTATATCTAATTTTAAAAGCACATGACCTTTGCGTATTTTTACGCACTCCACAATTTTTACGCATAACCACACATAATAGCAATATCATAACAAGGTTTCAGTGAGTATCAGCATAACCCACGGACATTAAGCATCATTATCACCAACCAAGTTGACAATATTATGTATATATATATATTATCAATATATATGAATAACCTAAACCAAAACCAGTTTCAAGACAATGCTACAACTCAAATAATTATGCCACTAAAATATAGAATTCCTAGAATCATAATCAGAATTACAAATATTTATATATTTGATATTAAATCTTTCATTATTTTGCAAAATTAAACAAGGTGCTAGTACTTGACAGAAGTAAATTCAAGTATTATACCAGTTATGTTTACTCCCTTCGCCTCTTCAATCTGATTCTGGTTGAGATCAAAGCAACCTGCAAATCGCCGGTTTAAAGAATTAGTTAGAGTAAGAACATATATTTGTTATCGAAAGAGAAACTTTCTTTTTTAAAAAATAACAATATAATCATGAAATTTGAAATTGGCAACATTTTTGTACGCATTCATAAGGCCCCATTAATTTTAATTATTATTGTAGGACGAGAGATTATCTTTTGAGATTTAGAGATTAACATACAAGAACAATAATATAATATGTTTTGTTGGTTTTTGTTCTACTGTTATCTATACCATTATACTTGAGCTTTCTTTTTATCTAATAATTAAAGTTATCCGTACAAACATTTTAATCAGTTATCACTATTTAATGAAGGATTTTATTTAGAACTAATCACATTTTTTAAGTATATTCTTAGTACTTATAACTAATACAAATATCTAGAATTTGTATAGTATATTTTCATAAAATGCTCCCAAAACTATAAAATAGACAAAATTAGCTATTGATATGTCATGAAAATGCATACAAAGGAAAAAATGAACTCAAGTTGTCGGATTTTGTAGGCAGTGGAACTGATTTGTAGGCGGGGGGCGTGTGCTGGCTGCCGGAATGGAGGAGGAAGGGCGACGGAGTGGCGGGCGACGGTGAAATACCCCGTAATTAAAAATAGTGATTAATTAGGCTAATAAGTATTTTAGAAGCTTAATTACACCTAAATAATCATGAGGGAACAAATCCCGAAGAAAACGGATCCTTAAAACTGATTAAAAACACAAATGAACCTTAAAGCGCGTTTTTCAAGGAAACCAGGAAAACACGACTTTAAGCGGGTCAAATAGACTCGTAATAATTTTGGTCAACCAAATAGTCATTTTTAAACATTAATGAAGGTCTAGAACCAATAAAATCAATTAAACGAGAAAATAGTAAAAACTATAAAAACGGGAAGTTGTGGGGTGAGAGTGTAAATAAACTAAACTAGTGTGTCCACTATTGAAAATAGAAATTAAAATGTGAGTGTGTGCAGTGTGTGAGCCGATTTGTGCTCCCCCTCCAACTCTCTTAATTATCTCTTATATACAAAAGACAAAAAAAAAACAAAGGCAAAAAGTAAAAAGCAAAACTCTTTCTCCTCTCTCACAAGCACTCTCACGTTTTTCTCTGCCCAACACTCTTCTTCCTCCTCTCTGCTACTATGGCGATTTGAGAAACCCCATCACAGCAGCTCACTTCCTCCTCATCTTTGAAACCCCAAATCACCTCCAAATGCTACAAAAAATATACCGTTGAATTCGTCTCGCTTTGGAGATCGTTTTACACCTTTCAAATCAAAAACCTCCAACTTCATTTTCATGGGTGTAATCGTTTTTGGAGCCTAAGGAACACCATTTGAAGCTTCATCCTCTTCTTCAAGTTCTAAGGTAAGAAAGGGACCAAAGCTCTTCTCTTTTCCAGTTTTCCTTGTAAAAATCTAAAACTCACGTGAAACACCACTACTCCATTGTTCAGCCGGTTTTGGCATTTCAAAGAGGAGCTGAAGCATTGTCATTTTTCTACCCAAAACTTCATTTAGAAGTTCAAGGTAAGACTTCCTAAGAGCTTTAAGTGGTTTCTCACAAGTTAGGGTTTAAAACCTACGTTAGAAATTTTACTAGTTTGTGTGTATGTGTGTGTGTGTGTGTGTGTGTGTGTGTGCCTTGTTACGTGGCTGTAGCTTGGCCTAAATAAAATCAAGAAAACAAAGAAACAAGAACAAAGAAGGAAAGAGGACCAAGAAAGGAGAAAGAGATAAAAGAAAAAGAGGAATCAAGAATTCAAGGTAATGAAGTGCCTCTGTACAGTTTTTAATGTTTGTATATGTATAAGTACATTGCTTTAGCAATGGTTAAACCACTGTAACAGTAGGAAAGGAATGAGTATATTAATGTTTACTGCATTGGTAGTTTGAAGCTTTTGAAAACAAGTAAAAAAAATGCTAAGTGTGAGTATTAAGTGTGCAGTGAGTGTTAGAGTTTTGTGTGGGAATAATGTATATATTGAGCAGGTTGTGAACTGTGTTGAGTGAGAAAAAATATGTGGTGAGAACACTTAGAAATGTAGGGATACTCTGTCAAAATTTGGTTAGGAATTAGGGACTTGAGTGCTGTTAGAAAGGAAAGACCAGGGAGGTTTACAAAGAAAAAAAAATGAGATTTTCACCTAGGTTTGTATTTATGAGGAAGAGGTGTAATTGAGTGAAACTAGAAATGGAGTAATGTGAGGTGTTTAACCAAGTTATGCTAGATTGAGAATCATTTAGCTAGTGGGAAGAAGAAAGGAAAAATATGTAGCATTAGTTGAAGAAGTAAACCTGTAACAAAAGAAAAACTAGCAGGGAAAAACTGTAAATTAACAGATATTGACAGAGGGATATAGAGAGTGGATTAGGTTAGTTTAAAGTGCTTAATCAATGTCAAAACATTCTAGGATATATGTAGGAAGAGTGAGGAAGAAGTTGGTAGAAGTTTGGAGTTGAAACATAATAAAAAACACACTTAATTTTCATTACTGCAACTGGTCCGGGTTTGTAAACAAGTACAGAAACCTGGACCAGGCACAAATCAGTACAAAATGTAATGCAGAAGGAGTGGTCCGGGTTTACAAACCAGGACACAAACCCGGACCACCCCATTTTCACACCCGAGAGATTTCCAAACTAATGGTCTGGGTTTGTAAACTAGGACCTAAACCCGGACCACCCCTAAATCACACCCGAGACTGACCAAAACTATTGGTCCGGGTTTGTAAACCCGGATATAAACCCGGACCACCCCATTTTCTTCACAGAATCCATTTTAAAGCTAATCTAAGGTAGGGTAATGAAGGGTAATGATGGTATAAGATAATTAAGACATGATTAATGATGTTTAAAGGTCATTAAGGCTATAAACAAGCTTAGGAAATAATTTTAAGTAAGTGACTTAAGTAAATGTATTTGAATAACAATGAGTATAAACCGGGAAACTTTAGAGAAGTAATAAGTAAGGTTAATTATAGATAATTAACCACCCAATTGTATGTATGTGATAGGATTCGAATAGTTAAACACCGAAGAGTCGGTGAGTTCCAAGTCAACGGTATGAACTTCTCATGCCCCGTATGCTACCTTGGTTACTCTGATTTGTGTGTTGTGCTAATTGATCACCTAAATAAGATAAAACACGAATCAGATTTATCATGCTTACTTGTGATTATTTGATATTGTTCCTTATTGAATATTACCTTAAATCATAGTTTGTATAATTCATGAAATGTATGGATGATAATGAGTGTGTGTATGCTTGATGTACATTGTAGTGACCGAATGATATTGTGATGGACTTCTAACTAATTCCTAACAAGCTAACCAATCTAACATAATAAATTGGTAAATTGGAATGAGTAGAAGTCCGATATAGTTTTGGCCACGCGTGAGGAGGCGGAGACACAAGAGGTTGGATCCAAATCCTGGCTTTTAATCTTTTCCACGGCCCAAACCCCTTAAATGGGTAGCATCCTGGATTAGTGAGCCACCTAAAGCCCGGTGGTGGGACGGTGTAGTCCCTGCCCGGAGGTCATACCGACTTAACATGAGTAAGAGTAAGTAAGTAAGTATGGACAAATAAGTAAGCATTGTATGAGTATGATTGTGTAAGTATTGTGTAACGAGTAAAAGAGTAAAGAACATCCGATTAACCCGGATGTGTAACTGGCTAACCCTTGAAGAGGTAAGTATTGTGTATGGTATGGATATACTGTTTGTCTTGTGTATTGTCTGCAGTTGTGTGTATTGTATTGTGTATGAATGTGTTGTATATGTAAAGCATGTATGCATGTCTAAAATGAACCGCATGTAAGTCGACCAAAAATGGTTGGCGTGCCCTAGTTAGCACGCGGTATATGCGAAATTTATATGCAGCGTTTTGCTGAGCCCTTTGGGGCACTGTTTTTAATTTTACAGGTGCTCGTGAAGGGTGAAGATGGTAATGAGATCAAGATGATTTCTTTTTGTGAACTTAGTGGATTTTGAAAGGTGTACCAAGTTGTACATGGCTATAGGCCTTTTTGTTTAGCCGGTGTACCATGGGGTACACCCCTTTTTGGATATTGTGGGAATTATGAATTGGTATAGATGAGTAGTTTTGAAACTCATCATTTTTGTAGACTTGAGAAAGGTTGTACTTAACTATACTTTTGATACTCGGTAATCCAGCAATATAAGTAAATGGTATTTTGTATTTGGTAAGTAATGTTTAGTAGCTCGGTATTCTAGACATCAGACCGTTACAGTATGTAGTGTAAGCCTTGCTAGCCGTATGGGCGGTTAGCGGCGTTGTATCACCCGCCGTAGTATTAGTATTTCCGCTGCGTAGTAGGATGAACGGGACAATTAGACGGTAAGTAAGGGATTAGCGGTAGGGGTGTTACAAAAAGTGGTATCAGAGCGCAGTAGCGCTCTAATGGTTAAAGATTACCGAGCATAGGGATTACCGAGTTAGGATTACAACCGTTTTAAAACGGAAACTTAGAAACCTAACTAGGAATTACCGTTGATAACAACGGATACCTTTGACGTCCTTATGGACGATACCTTGCTTGAATTCAAGACCATTGGTCATGGTGTTACAAAGCCTAATGTAAATGTTACATGTTCAGATGTCAGGACGAGGTCCAGGCCGACCCAGAGGAGGGGCCACTGATGGACCGGGCGCGTAGACGATAGCAAGATCATCGTGGCCACGGTAGCACAGATGCTACCTCAAGTAATCATTGCAGTCCAACAAACTCAACAAAATCAGCAAACTCAAGCGGGACCAATCCCTCCCCCTCCACCCAGAGAAGCAAACTGGATAAAATCAGTAGCTGAACTCCGACCTCCATGCTTTCGAGGCGAGAGTGACCCAGCAAAGCGAGAAGCCTACATCTTTGAGATGGAGATGGCATTTGAAACCCTCGAAGCTCTTGCTGGAGTTCGAGTGAGAGTAGCAGCATACAACCTCAAAGAGCTGTCATGGATTGGTGGAAGCTAGTAAAATACGAGCATGTTGACGACCCCACATTCGACTGGGAATCCTTCACCGCCATCCTCCGATCCAAATACTATCCAGAGCACGTAAAAACCAAGAAAAGGCTAGAGCTTGACGCCTTAAGGATGACAGAAAAGATTTCTGTTGATGAGTACTACCGCACCTTTACTTCTGAGCCATCGCCTTCGGTACGGTATGGGCTATACCAGATTTACCTCCCTTCAGGAGTGCTATCACGCGATCACGCGTTGATATCACTTGCCAATTAAGGGATGAGGAACAGGCGCTTAAGCGCAAGGCCAATAGCAAAAGCACCAGTGCTGAGGAGCAGAACCAGGGCAAGAGCTGGAAAAAGAAGAAGGGGAAGTTCTTTCAGCAATCCCAAAAGAACTCCCCAAGTGAGAGCAGTGCCCATGCTGAGAAGGGCAAACCAGCTGAGCCTCTTCAGCTAGGTTATTCTGGGCCGGTGGCAGCAAAGCCATGAGATCACACCCGCCTAAGGGTTCTGGCTCCGGGTACAACAAAAACTACTCCGATGGCCGCAGCTATGTATGTAGGAGGTGTAATCAGGACCATCCCGGCATGGATTGCCAAGGGAGAGAAATCAGATGCTACAATTGTCAGAAACCGGGACATCGAGCTAATATGTGCCCAGAAAATGCTAAGCCGAAAGGAAACTTCCAAAGCTACAAGCAGAGAGAAGGCAAGAGGTTGCATTTGGCGATGCACCAGCCCAGCAGGCCCCGCAGGGACAGGGATCCCGGGGTCCTCAGAAGGGCACACCCCAGAGGCAGCCCGCCTTGCACATTATCGACCGAGACAGGTCCGGTTCTAAGTCCGGCCTAGGTAATTAACTGAAACCTTGAACTCTTGAGAAGCATGCCTAAGTATTGAAGTAATTGTTTGAATGGATGTATGAGTAAATGAATTGAAGTATGTATTGAGTATGAAATGAATTAGTTGAGACTAGACTCACCGTAGATAAAAATTTATAACCATAGGTAGATTTAATATCTGCTACCCGATACCTTGAAACCCAAATCAAGAAGAGACCGACATCACCACTTACTACTACACCAACGATCAGTGTTAGGTCATCCGACCAGGTATGATTCTATTAAAGGGATACTTGACACCCGAAGCACAAATTTCAATCATCCGACGATGCAACGAACTAGGAACGGGTCCAGGAGGATTTTATACACCCGAATTCCCTGGTGGAGCGAAGATGAAGCTGAAGATGATGTGCTTGGGAAAGGATTGGAATCCTTATACCAAAACATACCAAAGGACGTGCACACAAGACGGAGCGACGCCACCAACAATACCCCCAGAATTTCAGACGCTTGTTACACAAGCTGTGGAACTTGCACAACAATGTGAAGATGATCCGATCCCTGCACTTGAAGCGGACCTCTGTATCGTCAACTTCTATGAGAAAGAAGGACGACTTGGGTTACACCAAGACAAGGACGAGACAGCGGAATCTCTTGAACAAGGAGTACCCGTAGTGTCTTGGTCCATTGGTGATGACGCCATATTTTTGTATAGCGAGCAGAAGCGTGTGGACCTCAGAGAAACTGGTATTGAGATTAGGAGATGTCCTAATCATGGGTGGAAACTCAAGGATGTTGTATCACGGGATCAAACTGATCAAGTTGAATACGGCACCACCGGCAATAATCAATGCCACACACATGAAACCAGGACGCCTGAACCTTACCTTTTGGAAGTATTAAAATTGTAGTATCATGTAATATATTAGTAACGTGTATTAGAGACACGACATGTATGATGGTTGGTTTATCAATAAAGAGCAGTGTCGATTATTAAATTCCACTTGTGTCTACCATCATTACTCATAAACTTGTGAATCCAATAGGTTATGGACTCGGTACCGAAGGTAACCTGAGTATCCTCACCGAAGCACAAGCCGGTAAAAGCGGCACCATCTTAACCGGAACCTTCCCAGTGAACGGCATTGAAGCCTCAGTATTATTCGACTCCGGCGCCTCTCACACCTTCATTTTGCCATCTCTTGCGAAGAAGTTGGGGCTAGATGCGGATGAGCTACCAAACTTCTTGGTTACTCTCCCATCGAAGGAGCGAGTACAGTGTACTAAGTATTAAAATCAGCCACGATCCGAATCAAAGGCGAAGCGTTTCCCATCTCCTTCATCGAGTTTAATGATTGGGATTCGACTTAATAATCGGGATGAACTGGTTGGAGCGACACAAGGGACGAATCCTCTACGCCGAGCATCGATTGCTGCTCAAGGGTCCTTCTAGGGTTATAGTATCTTACCACCAGAGACCGAGAGAGCCTTCGACTACAGTCATCTCCGCTATGGCTATGTACCGGGAGCTCAGAAAGGGCAATGATGTGTATCTTTGTTATGTACAAGACCTGGAGAGAGACCAGAGTTTAGTAATGATGTACCGATTGTATCTGAATTCCCTGATGTATTCCGAAGGAGCTACCTGGTATGCCACCTAGGGATGGCAATGGGTGACAGGTGCCCATTTCACCCGATCACCCGACCCGTTAAAACGGGTGAAAAACCCGAAAAAGCGGGTGAAAAACGGGTGACGGGTGAAACGGGTTCGGGTGACGGGTCGGGTCGGGTGAAAATTTTTCACCCAGTCACCCGACCCGTTCACCCGACCCGTCACCCGCATATATATATATTAAAAAAATTATTTTATGGTTAATTAGTAATGTGACCGGTCAATGCACCAACCCTAACTCTCGTTTCTTTTGTTTCTCCTTCTCTTCAGTTCAGTATTCACGTGGCGACCAGACTCCACATGAAAATCAAAAATTTTCATTCCACCATACTCTCAAGTCTCAACCGGTACTCACACGCCTGCATCTTTCACTCACGCCTGCATATCACGAAATTTCAATATTGAATCACTCACCACCACCGTCCAAATCCAAAGAGGCCTGCATCTTTCACTCTTGCATCTCGCTCACTACCACCAGAAGAGCGTCAGTACAGTTAGTGACGAATTTGCTCACCACCACCGTCCAAAGTCCAAACGGAGGGCGTCGCTGAACAAGAACAAGGGGTTTGCATCTGTGCAAGTAATAATCTGTCCTGAAATATTGCGTGATTGTGTGAATCGGATTTTGCGTGATTGATTGATAATGGGAGTTAATTACAAATATACTTATAGTGATTATTATTGCTGGATCCATGGCTTATTAATTTATAATTAGATTGATGGAAGTATAGTAGCACCAGATGAGCCGAAAGAGTGGGATCCAAAGTTATCGAAGATATGGTTGCAAGAAGAACACGTCAAATGTAATAGTATTTTTTTTACTATAAATTAAATTAGTTTTGATGGTAATACTTTTATGATGACTACTAATTTATTTTAATTTCTCTTGATTGATTCTTTATCCATGCCAGCCTTGCAAAGGAGCTCCAACTATCGGTTGATTAAAACAACAATATTCTTTTTTTTTTAATCTGGTACATGCAAATTAGCTATTAATTAATTTGGTGATGGGTTGAATTAGGCATTAACCATATCTTCAAGCTCATCAGTCCGAGTAAAAGGCATAAAGATACAGAACAATCAACAAATGCATTTCATTATAATGCATTGCATTATATCACATTCAGATTCAGTGCGACTGTCATTGCATTTGCTGAAATTATATAAATCAATCTGTTGAGTCAATATGGGTGTTTTTTAGTCAAAACTATGCTTATATTAATGTTAAAGACTAAAAATGTTTGCTGGAAAAAAAATGAAAAACAAGTGAAGGGTGAAACGGGTGACGGGTGAAAACTTTTCGGTGACGGGTCGGGTCGGGTGATGCGGGTGAAAAACGGGTGACGGGTCGGGTGGGTGACGGGTCGGGTGGAGCGTCACCCGACCCGAACCCGACCGTTGCCATCCCTAATGCCACCTCAGAGAGCAGTAGAGTTTGAGATTGATCTCCTGCCTGGTACTGGTCCAATTGCTAGGGCACCGTACCGCATGGCACCAGCAGAAATGACAGAGCTCAAGGAGCAGTTGCACGATTTACTTGACAAATGGTTTATATGCCCGAGCGTATCACCCTGGGGAGCACCAGTCCTCTTCGTGAAGAAGAAGGACGATAGTCTCCGACTTTGTATTGATTACCAAGTTGAATGCGGTCACCGTCAAGAATAAATACTCATTGCCATGTATCGATGACCTATTCGACCAGCTGAAAGGAGCCTCAATATTTTCCAAGATTGACCTCCGATCCGGGTATCACCAGATTGCTATCAGAGAGCAAGACATAGAGAAAACGACATTCCGTACCAGATATGGCCTCTACGAATTCACAGTCATGCCATTCGGTTTGTCAAACACACCAGCTAAGTTCATGGATTAATGAATCGACTATTCAGTGAGCAGCTAGACACTTCAGTTGTTGTCTTCATTGACGACATCCTCGTATACTCAAAGTCAGCAGAAGAACATGAAATTCACCTCAGAAAAGTACTTGAGACACTACGCGAGAACCAGCTTTATGAGAAGTTCTCCAAGTGCGAGTTCTGGCTAGATCAGGTATCATTCCTCGGTCATGTCATCTCGAGCGCGGGTATTTCAGTTGACCCATCTAAGATAGAAGTTGTACGATCATGGCCTAGACCTAAGACTGTTACCGACATTCGGAGCTTTCTTGGTCTAGCCGGTTACTACAGATTTGCAAAGGACTTCTCGAAAGTCGCTAAGCCCATGAATACACTGATGAAGAAAGATGCACCGTTTGTGTGGACAGACGAGTGCGAGGTATCCTTCCAGAGCCTAAAAGACTCATTGACCTCAGCGACAATTCTCACACTTCCAGAGGGCACAGAGGGATTTGAGGTGTATTGTGATGCATCAGGCAAGGGAATGGGTTGCGTACTCATACAGCATGGCAAGGTTGTAGCCTACGCCTCCCGCCAACTGAAAAAGCATGAGGAGAATTACCCGACTCACGACTTAGAGTTAGGAGCCATTGTCTTCGCCTTGAAGATATGGCGACACTATCTCTATGGGGTAAGCATCACCATCTACTCCGACCACAAGAGCTTACAGTATGTATTCACGCAGAAAGAACTGAATTTGAGACAGAGAAGGTGGATGGAGTTTCTCTCACACTACGACATCGACCTGCAGTATAAGGAAGGGAAGGCAAACGTAGTAGCCGACGCCCTGAGTCGTTGAGCACACTCGCTCCATTCGCTACTCGCTTCTTCTAGCTTGGTTGACGAGGTGTGAGACGCTCAGTTGAGCGACCCTTATATGACCGAGATCAGACAGAAGATCACAGATGGTACCTTTGAGAATAAGAAGTATGATTTCAAGCTACATGAAGATGGTCTAACCCGGCTGAATGGCAGGCTATGAGTTCCCCGAAGCAATGCTGAGCTAAGGGATCGCATCCTGCGAGAGTCACACAGTTCTACACTATCCGTTCATCCAGGAGCCTCCAAGATGTACAAAGACATGAAGAGGTACTTCTGGTGGTCTGGAATGAAATCAGATGTGACAGAGTATGTATTGAGATGCTTAACATGCCAGAAGGTGAAATTTGAACATCGTAGACCGGGCGGAATGGTACAATCGATGCCAATTCCGGAGTGGAAATTTCACGATATCTCCATGGATTTTGTTGTTGGACTCCCACCTGCGTGGGGAGGACTCAACATGATCTGGGTTGTAGTCGATCGCCTCACCAAGTGTGAGCCTCGATTTTAAACCCTATCCTATGTGGATTAAGTTGATTGGGATCTAGTCGGGTTTTAGGTCCACTTATAACCTAAGATTAATAACTGTGTCATAAAAACAATAATTATTAAAACCTAAGCTAGCTCACTGGAACCTATTATGAGTCGCCACCTAATTTTAACCTAGATCAAATTAGGAAAGGAGAGTTCGGGTTCGGGGGCTTGATATTCGACTTATTTAGGGTTCAATTACTTTCATTACCCTTCCTAGGTCGTTTTTCCTCTACTTGGTTTATTACGGCTTATTACGAGTCGTTTTAACCTAAGTGCGCGAGCTTCTGTTTTTTTGTGTTTTTTAGCATTTTTTGACAGAAAATTAAAGTGAACTTAAAAGCTACCTAAACTAAGGTTTTAGAGGCAGAATTAGGTCGAATTTTGCTTACGTCCGTAGCCACGGACCCCATGTCCGAGACCACGGACCCCAGTTAACCTAATTATACAGAAGAGTCGTAATTTAAAGGAAAACAAAAATTTGCAAAGTCCGGGGCCACGGACAGGCTGTCCGTGGGCCCGGACATTATTAGAAACCTAAATTTGAATTTTTTAAAATCCCGCCGCCGTCCGTGGGCGTCCGGGCTTACGGACAGGGAGTCCGGGACCCCGGACATGACGTCCGTGGGTGCGGACCGCCCTCGGACGACGGCGTTGAGGCTGTTCCCGAAGGTGTTTTTGGCTCAAATTTTATGGGTGTGTAGCCTGAAAGATGTACAAGACGTTAGTGATTGAAAGAATTCAATTTGAAGTCAAAATTAATACGAAACTTAGTTAACAAGTTATTAGACAGAAACACAAACAAACCTTAATTCAGAAGCAATAAAACGTCAATTCGATTAGAAATTTCACACATAAGTGTATTCTGATCAGAGGGGTTAAGGAAGTCAAATTCCAACCTGTTTTGACTTCGGGATTTGATTGTTCCTTCACGTCGAGGATCTTCGAGAGCTTCGTTGATGGCCAATCCGGTTCGACTTGACCCAAGCTTCTGGCTCCTTCTTCCTTGTATTGTTAGCCACGGTTTGCTTCTGTATTTTTTGTGTTTTGGTGCTAGGAATCTCAATGGGAGAAGAAGGAATGTGTTTTTTGGTGATTTCGGGATGATTTCGGTATAGATTCGAGGCTCGGGGTTGCAGAAACGTTGGAAGTAGGTTGACGGCTGAGTTCTCTGACTTTGGGGATGATCTCCTCTGCCTAGGTCGTTTTTTGTAAGGCCTTTTATAGAAAGAGCATGGCCAAGTTGATAGAACAAGATTTTATCTAAAACCCTGATTTTGTGCTCTAAGAGAATCTGATTTTTAAAACGTGCTACAGGTTGATAAAAATCTGAAATTTTACCAAAGATAAAAGACGATTTTTAGGAATTTTGAGAGTTGGAATCAGGTTTTTTCGATAAATAACCAATTAGATAAAAATCTTACAATCGGAATCTCCCATAATTCATAACTTACGATTGGTAAGTCAAAATAACGAAATTCCAACGGCATTAGTCTCTAAAATCATCCTCTATCTTGTGTTAAAATTTCATGACTTTTGTTTTGATTTCGGTATTTTCCAGAGAGAGAGAGAAAATTGCAAAAATGATTGAATTTCTCTTTTAAATTTTGGGATAAGGTTCCAAATAAAATAATTTCAGGTTTATGACTGTGTGTAGTCATGCTAACCATGTGACAATTTTATTTTAATTTTGAAAACCCTTTTATTTCTATTTTGAGGTTATTTCATGTGTTAATTATTAAAGAAACTGGCTTATTAAAAGCTTAATTTCCAGAATAAATATTATCAGAAAATCATGAAATACCTTTCATAATGACTATGATATTTGGAAGTGTTTGGATATAATGAACAAGTCATATGAAAATAGAAAATCCCGAGAATGTCCTTGGAAAATCCTGTATTGGTGCATTTTGACCATTTTGCCCTTTGTGACATGTATGCCTTAGAGACTACTCCGGGGGGGTTGAAATTTTGGGTATAACACCAAGGTTGCCCGATTCATACCGATGAAGGACACCTGGAAGGTAGCAAAGCTCGCAGAGCTATTCGACAAGGAGATCATCAGACACCACGGAGTCCCAAAGACTATAGTATCTAACCGCGACACCAGATTTCTTTCGAGATACTGGAGAGCTACACGGGAAGCGCTGGGTATAGAGTTGAAGCTGAGTACCGCCTTCCATCCACAGACCGATGATCAGACAGAAAGGACCATCCAGACACTGGAGGACATGATTAGAGCATGTGCCTTAGACTTTCAGGGGAGTTGGTTAGATAAGCTTCATCTTATCGAGTTTTCATACAATAATAGCTATCATGCTTCGATTAAGATGTCACCTTTCCAAGCTTTATACGGTAGACCTTGCCGTACACCCTTGTATTGGGATGAGTCGAGTGAAGCGGTCATCATAGGACCGGAGTACCTTGAACAAGTCCAAGCGGAAGTTCAGCAAATTCGAGCTAACATGAAAGTAGCCCAAGATAGACAGAAATCCTATGCGGATGTGCGACGACGCGACCTTGAGTTCGCCGTGGGCGACCAAGTGTTCTTGCGTGTTTCACTTATGAAGGGCGTATTCCGATTTGGCTAGAAGGGCAAGCTGAGCCCAAAATTTGTAGGGTCGTACACTATCACCGAGAGAGTTGGATCTGTAGCCTACAGGTTAGCATTACCTGAGGACTTGGGGCGTGTCCATGATGTTTTTCATGTGTCACAACTCAAGAAGTACATCGCCGATCCTTCTCATGTCCTAGGGCCCGAGCGACTATCCATTGAACTGACCATGAGATATGTCGAGACTCCTGTTAGAATCCTAGATACAAAGACTAGAGAGACTCGCCATAAGTCTGTACGAATGGTGAAGGTCTTATGGTCAAACCATGATGTCGAAGAAGCGACATGGGAGTTAGAAGACGCCATGAAGGCGAGAGTACCCACAGTTATTCATAGACTAGATAGTCTAGTACTTAGCGGGTATGGGTGGTAGGGGTACGGCGTACCCTTTTTAATGGGGGTAGAGCCATTTTGCTTTTGCATGCGGGTTAGAATGCATGGGTTGTATGTATTGTAGTATGTGTTTGATGGCACATGTAGTGCGAAGTGTATTTGGATGTATGTGTATGGTAATGTATAGGTGTGGTATGGTATGACTCAATGGTAATGTGTATTGTGTGATGATGTGTATTGGAAATGGTGTATTGTGTATGGTAGTTGCGTATGGTGCTTGATTTGTGTATGCTTGTAATGCAGAGGAAGTAAACACCTCATAGGTGGTAGTAAGACACATTATGGCAATTAGGTTGCCTAATGAGTAGAATTATTAAACCATTAACCTTGAGCAACTTTGAGGGTAAAATTCCTTAAGGGGGGTAGATTGAAATACCCCGTAATTAAAAATAGTGATTAATTATGCTAATAAGTATTTTAGAAGCTTAATTACACCTAAATAATCATGAGGGAACAAATCCCGAAGAAAACGGATCCTTAAAACGGATTAAAAACACAAATGAACCTTAAAGCGCGTTTTTCGAGGAAACCGTGAAAACACGACTTTAAGCGGGTCAAATAGACTCGTAATAATTTTTGTAACACCCCAACTGCTAATCTCATCATTACCTCTAAAACAGTCACAAATTACACTTACTCACGCAGCGGAACTCTATTACAACGAAGGGTGATACAACACCGTTAGCCACCCATATGGCTAACCAGACCTATCTTACATACAGTAACGGTCTGATGGACTGGAACAACCGAGTACACAATACAAATACAACACTCAATTCATCTCTTTACTATACCGAGTCTACAATATACGGATGCCGATAACATATTCGGTCTTACACCTCATACAAATACATAAGTAATTAAAGTCTAGCTACCCATGCTAACCACCGACCCCGTCCTACTCTCAAACGGGTTCGTCTTCGGTGTACCTGCGAATAAAAACGATGCCCCTAGGGGCTCAGCTTAAAGCTGCATATGAAATTCGCATATACCGCGTGCTAACCGCGGTACACCGACTACTTTGGGTCGGATATACATGGAGTTCGTTTCAATTCAATCAACATGTATCATAACAATACTTACACATGTACACTACACAAGGATTCACATTCAACCATGGAATTCTATCCTTAACTAACATAACAAGGTTGTTAGTTGTGTTAATTGACTCTTAGGCCTTGAGGGTTGTACCTCACTATGCCTTGGTTACTTGTTCGGTAACTCACCCATACGCTCGGGTTACTTAATCTTATTCTCACTCATTCACTCGGGTTACATATTCTTAACTCACCCACACTCTAGGGTTATTACTCTTTAACTCACCCACTCTCTTGGGTTACTAATACTCAAGCTCACGTAGCTCTCGAGACACTTCAGGTCTCCTACGCTCTTCTCGCTTGTTTCTCTTGATTCATACTTAAGCCAAAACTCATGGCTTCCGAGCTTAGTTCAACTAGCTCCCAGAACTCTCTCTTAGTTCCTACTACTTACACATAGGTCCGACTACTCTCGGACTACTCACATTCCCATACACTCCTCTCTCGGAGTTGTAATATAATTAGGTATATTAATCTAGGAGCATCACTCTCGATGTTCCTAATGATTTTGGGAACACTACTTAAGTTCGGGTAATCTTAGGTTTAAGGGTTACCCATACATTTCATTTACTTATACATTCGGTTAATCTCTCATAACGGGTAAAATCCTCATATAGGAGGTTGACCATGTCTCAAGGGAGTTAAATAATCCCTTAGGTCTCTTTTACCTTTGTTACAAGTTCACATCTTGCGCTATCTACTATCCTCTAGATGGAGGTTCATTTATCTCTCCACTCTTGTTTATTTCGTGGATTGGTACATTATGGTTTTCTAACCGTTATCGGATATTACTCAACCAGTTCATCTCCTCACATTCTAGGGAGTTCATATGTTTGCATTATCGTTATACTTTATTCGATAGCTTGGGTGTGTTTGCATATTACCATTGTTTATGAGACTACCCGATCTACGGGTTTCTAGTCAATCAATACTCACTATGAGTCGGTCTATACACTATGTTAGACCACACCGGCACACAAGTATGTTAGCTCATACAACATACAACAAGGCATACATAATCAAACAAGGGATTATTTTCATGCTTAAATCTTGATTAAGCCGGCACGCAAACACACAAATCAGAGTAACTCGGTTAGCATACAGGGCATGAGAAAATCATACCTTTCACCGGGGTTTTTAATTTTACCGTGTCATCTCACCATGCTCGGTTCTCACACGATCCTCTGATAATGTTTCAAATATTATTATTAATACTAAACTCATACGGTACATAATTAATTGCTACTCCCGTACTTACCCCGTTAACCCGTTATCTCGGTTTTACTTTTGTTAGTTTGAGTTCTCACTTCTCACTCACTTCTAACACTTTCTTACACTTCTTAGGGCCTTTACATGTCACCAAACAAGGCCTTAACATCTTATAACATCATTAACATTCAAACCCCCATCATTAGAAACCTTTAAAACACTCACGGGGCAATTATAGGGGTGGTCCGGGACTTGGTCCTTACCCTAAGTCCCGGACCAATACTGATCGTAACTTTCAGGTGGAATTCAACACTGGTCCGGGACCTTGTCCCTATCCCAAGTCCCGGACCAAGCACAGACTACACTCTCGGTATAAATTTAAGGGGTGGTCCGGGACTTTGTCCAAGGACTAGGTCCCGGACCCTGCTAAAACCTGCAACATGCATTATTTTTCAACCCCAATTCAATCCTTAATCCACCCCTAATCATTCCCTAATCTTTCCACAAGATTTCTACATGATTAATCACCTTAAAACATGCTCTAAACCTCTTCAAATCATGGGTTAAACCCTTACTCAAATTCTTACTCAAAACTCACAAATTTCCATTCTCATTTCAACACCTTTGCACACTTGTGCATTTTTAACTTCTCTTGGCACTTGCATTTTGTTCTCTCTTCATTTGACCATTCCAAATACTCCAAGACAATGCACTTATCATACCAAGGTTCATGCCCCACTCATGAAGCCTTAAATCTTCTTTGTTTTCTAAAAACTCCTAAGGCACTAAACCACTCTTTTGCTACAGATTTTAGCATCAGTTTCCTCCCCTTGAACAAGCCTTCCCAAAGTGGTTAACTAACCCACTTCAATCTCCATACATACCTAATCAACCCTAGGTTATTATTCACTCAAAACAACACTTAATCCACTTAGATCTTTACACAATTTTTTCCATAACTTGGCTACTTTTCTAACTTTGCCCAAAACTCATATCATCATCTAGTTCATCCTAAAACTAGCCAAACCCCAAGGGTTCTATCAGCACTCAATAGTTCCTCATTAATCAAGCAAAATCTCATTAAACACCATAATGCATAAACCATCAAAGACATAGCCCCCAAATCAAGCATTAATTCACAAATGTTTTCTCACTTGCATTATTACTTCACAAGCACATTATTACCACAACTCAAGTGGAGTTCATTTGTTTTATTAACCCTTCCCAAATCCTATTACATATAGGATAACACTAAGATAAGTTTCTTACCTTAAATTTTCACATATTCCTCCTTTGTTCTCCTTCCTTCTCCTCTCTTGATTTTTGGTCAAATTGGTCAATACCCTTGTCAACCTCCAAGTCAATACCGAAATGGGGGTTTAGACACAATTCAATACACTTAAGCTTATTAATTAAGCTAGGGCAAGGAAAGTGCTTAGAGCACCAAAATGGAGAATTACCTTGAAGCTTTAAGATGGCCTTTTGATCATGATTCAAAGGAGGACTCCCCATGAGCTTTTGAAGCTTGAATGTGGCTCATTCAAGGAAGGAAAAAGAAGGGAAATGAGGGAGTCAAAACCGGTCACCAAGGAATGAAGGAAAGGATGAAATTTTATGGTTTTTCTTACCTTAAACCAACAAGGAGACTCCAAGCTCCAAGAAGATATGATTTACTCTTCAAATGCCCAAAACCCATGGAGATTGATAAGTGAGAAATATATAGACATTTAAGGGTTTAATCTACCTTATATTTACTTACTTCCAGGATAATATTATTCACTTATCGTATGTTCTTCCTAAGATTTATGTTTTGATATGAACTGATACATTTTATGTATCAAATGCAGTAAAAAGTCTTGGAATTACATAGTTTACTTCACAACCTTTCCAACGCAACAAACGGCGTGTGAAACGGAGCTAAAATGAAGAATCTAAGCCCAGTTGAAGATTGCAGAAAAATGAGGAAGAAAATACACCATGTCCGTGGAAGTTTGGCCGGACAGGGGGCGGACAAGGACAATGTGTCCGTGGCATGTCCGGGTAACAAAGGGCGGACAAGAGCCACATCTGTGGTGTGTCCGCGGATAAAAGGGCGGACGGAGAAGAGGAGTCTGTGGCCTGTCCGGGGAAATAAGGCCGGACAACACTGAGGCTACGTAGAGATGTCCGTGTAAAAATGACCGGACAAGAGATAGAGACGACCGGGGATTTAAACAAGGACGCCTCTAAATGCAACCCAGATCTCCTGATAATTGATTGAGCCGACCGTCTTCTCCAAATTTTATTGCGGCGCCTGCAAACACATCTATTACCCCATCAACAATATCAGGCGCCGGCAGTCCTTAAATCCCTCACGCGTTGTCCAGTTCTATCTCCATCCTCATCCTTTCTTCTATATAAACCACTGCTACTTCATCAGAAAAAATGCGCACGTTGGTTCACCACAACTCAACTCTCTGATTCACTCACGTTCACTTCCAAATCACACTTCCTCCAGAAAATATTTTCTCCCACACAGCCCGTGCAAATGCAGAGAGTTCTTTTTTTTCTTTAACTGTACTCTGTTTTAATGTCTGTCGTGCTTACGACGTCTGTTTGTATAATTATGTGTGAGTAATAATCTTAGCCTCCCGGGTTGGGAAGCAAGCCTATTTTACTAAATCGTGTTACGTAGACTTTCTACTATAATCTATTCAAGTAATATTTTGATTCTCGTCCTTAATGCGCTTTAATCTTCAGGCCAATTATTAAAGTGATATTTGTAGTTTCTTGTTAAAATGTTGTGCTGAGACAAGATTCTAGACAAAAGAAGTCAAAACGGGTTAACGACTAGAAGCGAGTTTTCACCTATAGGCTAATCTGTCTCCAATAGGAATTGTTAATACAGCGATTAATTTATAATAACTTGGGCAAGGATTGCAGCTTGTTATTTAAATTAATCAGGGTTTATTGTACAAGGACCGGTCAATGAACTAATTAAGATTCTTGAGTTTATTGCTAAAGCGGTGGAAGTTTACAGTAAATAATTGTAAAATAGGTGAGCAGAACAACCCAGGGTGCTTCCTTAAAAACAAAAGAGTTTTATAACTGCTATTATTATTCTGTTTTGATTAATTGTTCTTTTTACTGTTTTGTTTACGTTTAGTGTTAAACCACAATTCCCCTAAAAAAGTGATAAGTTCCTATTAAATAGTCTAATTAGAATTCTCAGTTAATTTACACTATCAGTTAAACCACAGCAAGGTCCCCAAGAGTTCGACACCCCACAATTCCACTATTCCGCAAAACGATAGGTACACTGCCTAAGTGGTAGAAGTAGTCACATATTGGAAAGATGTCTGTTTTTCCATAGATACTGTTGACTCTTTAGTACAGGAGACGTTCCTCGGCAAAAATGAAGAAACAATTTTGGAAAGATGTCTTATGGCATCTTGCGAAGCTGATGACGAAAATCCTGATATTGCTAATATGGCTGAAGAGTTAAACAAGCATAAGCCATATTTCCGTTCCTACCAACAAAGATTCGAGCCAATAGAAAGAAACGCAGATAGACCAAAGCCATCCATCGAAAAAGCACCTATAGTCGAAATGAAACCTCTTCCCCCTCATTTAAAGTACGCTTTTCTAAAGGAGCCATCTGATCTACCAGTTATTATCTCATCTAAATTATCAGATGTGCAGGAGAAGCAACTTTTAGGGGTGCTACGCAATCATACGACCGCTATCGGTTGATCGATAGCGGATATCAAAGGAATAAGCCCATATTTGTGCTCTCATCGAATTTATATGGAAGATGATTTTAGGGCATTGGCACAACCACAGAGGCGTCTCAACCTCGTTCTAAAAGAGGTGGTAAAAAAGGAGGTAATAAAACTACTTGACGCTGGCATTATTTATCCAATTTCAGATAGCAAGTGGGTAAGCCCAGTACAGGTGGTTCAAAAAAGGAGGAATAACTGTAGTTCCTAACGAAAAAGGTGAGTTGATTCCTCAACGCACTACTACTGGTTGGAGAGTTTGTATTGACTACAGGAAATTGAATACTGCCACACGTAAGGATCATTTTCCCCTGCCCTTTATTGACCAAATGCTGGAAAGGTTAGCAGGTCAGGATTACTATTGTTTTCTAGATGGCTATTCAAGATACTTTCAGATCCCAATTGCTCCAGAAGATCAGGATAAAACTACTTTTACCTGTCCTTATGGAACATATGCTTATAAAAGAATGCCATTCGGATTATGTAATGCCCCAGCTACTTTTCAACAGTGCATGATGGCTATTTTTTCTGACTACATTGAAAAATGCATAGAAGTCTTTATGGATGACTTCTCTGTCTTTGGTTCAACATTTGACACTTGCCTGGAGAATCTCGATCTTATTTTGGCCAGGTGTAAAGACACAAATCTAGTCTTGAACTGGGAGAAATGTCACTTCATGGTTCGAGAAGGGATCGTGCTAGGACATAACATGTCTTCAAAAGGTATTGAGGTGGATCGCGCTAAAATTGAGGTAATAGAAAAACTCCCACCTCCCACTACTGTAAGAGGTATTCGAAGTTTTCTTGGACATGCTGGTTTTTACAGAAGATTCATTAAAAAATTTTCCAAGATTTTTAAGCCTCTCTGTACTTTACTGACAAAAGATGCTAAATTTCATTTTTCTGATGAATGTTTAGCAGCTTTTAATTTGTTAAAAGAAAAACTTGTTTCTACTCCTATTGTGGTATCACCCGACTGGTCCCAACCTTTTGAAATCATGTGTGACGCCAGTGATTATGCGGTGGGTGCTGTTTTGTGCCAAAAATTGGATAAAGTTCTGAGAGTCATTTATTATGCTAGTCGCACTTTAAACGACGCTCAGAAAAATTACGCCACCACCGAAAAAGAATTGCTGGCAGTCGTCTTTGCTTTGGATAAATTCCGTCCATATTTATTGGGTAGTAAGGTTATTATTCATACTGACCATTCTGCCCTCAAGTATTTATTTGCCAAAGCAGATGCAAAACCCAGGTTGATAAGATGGATACTTCTCTTACAAGAATTCGACATAGAGATAAGAGATAAGAGAGGTATCCAGAATGTCGTGGCTGACCACTTGTCAAGGATGGAGGGACCAGAAGACGAAAGACCCATCAATGAGTTTTTCCCGGACGAGGCAGTATTCACAATCCAAACGGCAGGAGACCCTTGGTTTGCCGATATTGCAAATTATCTGGCTACGAAGATCATCCCAGCTGATATGACATATCAGCAGCGAAAAAGGTTCTTTTCGATTGTCAAACATTATTTATGGGATGATCCATTTTTTTTCAAAATCTGTGCAGATGGTATTATAAGGAGATGTGTCCCAGAGACGGAAATCAGAAATATCCTTCTCCATTGCCATTCTAGAGAAACCGGCGGACATCACGGTGCAACCCGTACAGCTGCTAAGGTACTTGAATCCGGTTTCTATTGGAACACCCTTCACAAAGACTGACATGCTTTTGTGTCTACTTGTGATCGGTGTCAAAGGCAAGGTAACATTTCTCGCCGTAATGAACTACCCTTGAACAATATGATGGAGGTTGAATTGTTTGATGTTTGGGGGATTGATTTTATGGGACCCTTCCCAAATTCTTTTGGAAATTTATACATCTTAGTAGCAGTGATTATGTCTCTAAATGGGCGGAAGCCCTTGCTTGCTCTACTAATGATGGTAAAGTTGTGATGAAGTTTATAAAGAAAAACATTTTCACTCGATTCGGCAATCGCCAGTTTGATGCTCTCCTGAAGAAATATGGAGTCCGACATAAGGTTGCTCTACCATACCATCCTCAAACAAATGGTCAGGCAGAGATAACAAACAGAGAATTGAAATGGATTCTACAGAAGACGGTGAGCGCTTCTCGAAAAGATTGGTCCCTTAGATTGGATGATGCACTCTGGGCATACCGTACCGCCTTCAAAACACCTATCGGCGTGTCTCCCTACAAACTAGTTTTTGGGAAGGCATGTCACTTGCCTGTGGAATTAGAGCATAAATCTTATTGGGCTCTGAAGGTGCTAAACTTCGATCTACAACAAGCCGGTGAAAAAAGAAAGTTCCAGTTGACGGAGCTAGAAGAACTGAGGCACAACTCATATGAGAATGCAGTGATTTATAAGGAGAAGACCAAGCGTTGGCACGATAAGATGATTGCCAAGCGAGACCTCAAAGCAGGAGATCACGTCCTTCTTTATAATTCCAGACTGAAGTTCTTCCCAGGTAAGTTAAAATCCTTCTGGTCTGGACCATTTAAAATAATATCTACCTCTCCTTATGGAGCTGTGGAATTGGACAATAAGAAAGGGGGATCGTTTAAAGTCAATGGAGCTCGAATAAAATTATTTCTGGGAAACATGTACGACAACGAAGAAGCTTCTGCGCTTTTTCTCAAAGAACCAGTCACACCTTAAATCACTCAGGTACGGTCTAGCCAAAGACCATAAAGATGGGAAGCTTGGTAGGAGGCACCCTACTATCTATCTTTTTAATCTATATTGTGCTTATACTTTGTATCTTATTCTATGAATATATATATAGTGAATATAAAAAAGAAAGGAGAGAGAACAAGGAGAATTAACTTGAGTTCTTCTAGCTGTTTAGAATATTTATTACAGGAACACCTTGCACATCTCTGCAGCTGAACTCAAGTGTGGGGGAGTTACACTACATACTCTGCAAAACTCTGGGGAGTACACTATCTATCCCCTGCTCTTTAAATTTTCAATATTTCCTATTGCCATGCTTTGTGATCATTACCTAGGTAGTTTGCGTGCCCTGTTATTTTAATATTTTCTATGCAATGAGGGCATTGCTTTGGTTCAAGTGTGGGGGAGATATAATAATCAAAAGCTTGCTCTTAAGTTGGTCTCTTTTTCGACACTGTGTTTAAATTTGTTAAGTGATTAATAATCAAAGAAGGAGCCATAGAGGGAGTAATGCCGGTATTAACAGGTTTAAAGGGTACACAAAAAAAATATATAAAAAAACCACTCTGCTCCTTACTCAATGCAAAAAAATTCTGAGGAAATTATCATTTGAATTTTGTTTTGACTTTGAGCCTGGATTTGAATTGGAATGAAAACGGTGGAAAAAGAACAAGGCAAGGTACTCCTCTGATCCAGACAGGCATATTCTGATCCTAAACAGGCCTCATCCACTCGGTTATTAAGTTCTTAGGGGAGCTTCATCACCCGGCTACCTAAGGTACTCGGTATCTGGGATAGTAGACCCAAAACCGCTACAAGGGTGGAGAGAAAAGTCTGAGGTAAAAGAAAAATGAACTTCAAAATTGAAGTATCTGTGCATTCTATACCAAAATGATATAAACTTCTTCAATAAGGATCATGAGTATGTGGCATTGAAAGGTATAATGGAATAAGATTTTTACTTCATGCCCCTTGTCGTTCAAGGAAATGTGAAAGAAAATGGTGGATTGGCTCAGGGTTAAAAGCAGAATTCTCATGGTACTTCTCTTTCTTTTGTAGGACTTCAGGGTTATTCTCAGAAACGGAGAAATATATCTAAGAAATTTAATGTTATTAGTACCCTTTTAAAATCTGAAAAGATTGGCAATTACATCTTCTTGCTCTCCTTACTTGATTATTGTCTGTTTAACTTGTTTAAACATTATGTTAGAAAGATTTGCTTGAGGACAAGCAAAAGATAAGTATGGGGGAGTTTGATAAGTGAGAAATATATAGACATTTAAGGGTTTAATCTACCTTATATTTACTACTTCCAGGATAATATTACTCATTTATCGTATGTTCTTCCTAAGATTTATGTTTTGATATGAACTGATACATTTTATGTATCAAATGCAGTAAAAAGTCTTGGAATTACATAGTTTACTTCACAACCTTTCCAACGCAACAAACGGCGTGTGAAATGGAGCTAAAATGAAGAATCTAAGCCCAGTTGAAGATTGCAGAAAAATGAGGAAGAAAATACACCATGTCCGTGGAAGTTTGGCCGGACAGGGGGCGGACAAGGACAATGTGTCCGTGGCATGTCCGGGTAACAAAGGGCGGACAAGAGCCACGTCTGTGGTGTGTCCGCGGATAAAAGGCCGGACGGAGAAGAGGAGTTTGTGGTCTGTCCGGGGAAATAAGGCCGGACAACACTGAGGTTGCGTAGAGACGTCCGTGTAAAAATGACCGGACAAGAGATAGAGACGACCGGGGATTTAAACAAGGACGCCTCTAAATGCAACCCAGATCTCCTGATAATTGATTGAGCCGACCGTCTTCCCCAAATTTTATTGCGGCGCCTGCAAACACATCTATCTACCCCATCAACAATATCAGGCGCTGACAGTCCTTAAATCCCTCACGCGTTGTCCAGTTCTATCTCCATCCTCATCCTTTCTTCTATATAAACCACTGCTACTTCATCAGAAAAAATGCGCACGTTGGTTCACCACAACTCAACTCTCTGATTCACTCATGTTCACTTCCAAATCACACTTCCTCCAGAAAATATTTTCTCCCACACAGCCCGTGCGAATGCAGAGAGTTCTTTCTTTTCTTTAACTGTACTCTGTTTTAATGTTGTCGTGCTTACGACGTCTGTTTGTATAATTATGTGTGAGTAATAATCTTAGCCTCCCGGGTTGGGAAGCAAGCATATTTTACTAAATCGTGTTACGTAGACTTTCTACTATAATCTATTCAAGTAATATTTTGATTCTCGTCCTTAATGCGCTTTAATCTTCAGGCCAATTATTAAAGTGATATTTGTAGTTTCTTGTTAAAATGCAGTGCTGAGACAAGATTCTAGACAAAAGAAGTCAAAACGGGTTAACGACTAGAAGCGAGTTTTCGCCTATAGGTTAATCTGTCTCCAATAGGAATTGTTAATACAACGATTAATTTATAATAACTTGGGCAAGGATTGCAGCTTGTTATTTAAATTAATCAGGGTTTATTGTACAAGGACCGGTCAATGAACTAATTAAGATTCCTGAGTTTATTGCTAAAGCGGTGGAAGTTTACAGTAATATAATTGAGTAAAATAGGTGAGCAGAACAACCCAGGGTGCTTCCTTAAAAACAAAAGAGTTTTATAACTGCTATTATTATTATTCTGTTTTGATTAATTGTTCTTTTTAATGTTTTGTTTACTTTTAGTGTTAAACCACAATTCCCCTAAAAAAGTGATAAGTTCCTATTAAATAGTCTAATTAGAATTCTCAGTTAATTTACACTATCAGTTAAACCACAGCAAGGTCCCCAAGAGTTCGACACCCCACAATTCCACTATTCCGCAAAACGATAGGTACATTGCCTAAGTGGTAGAAGTAGTCACATATTTCTTCCAATAGAGATCAAACTCCTCCATTTGAAATTTCGAAAAGAGAGGGTGATAGGGCTTGAGGAGAGGAGTTCAAATATATAATTTATTTTGAATTTGGAGCTTAAATGAGACTTGGGCATGAGGTGGAAGTGGAGTTGCCATTGGAGCTCTTTGTTACAGCTTGAAATCATCCAAGCAGGAAGGAGGAGGGGAGCATACGGATGAGAGAGGTGAGGGAGTTCAAATGGGAAGAAAGGAAATGAGGAAAGAGAAGAAGGAAAAGGTAATTAAGTACCTTTTTACTATTTCCCTTTTGACTTTTCAACTCTTCTTTTTCTTTGTTAATTAGCTAATAGAGAGGGGCTGACTTGTCTAATAAAACCGGCCCCACATACTACTTAAACTGGAGCGTTTTTCATTTTTTGACAGGAAACGCTCGTTATTTTACCCGGTTTGGCACTATTCACTAACCGGGCCCGTTTTTCGGATTTTTCTCTTTTCTTTATTTTTAATGGCTATTAAGCTTCCATTAATACTTAATTATAGTTATATAGTCAACTATAATTTTTACGGGTCCATTTGACCACTTAAAGTCACGTTTTCGGGTTTTCTCGAAAAACGTGCTTTAAAACTCCGTTAGCGTTTTAATCCATTATTTGGATCCATTTTCTCCAAAAATCACTCCGTATACTAATTAGGCCTAAATAAGCCTTAGGAATCCATCTCGGACCCTAACAAGATCATATATCTCTTATACTCATCTAATGCGCGTTTTAGCGTTTTTCGCGTTTTACGCATTTTCTCTTTTCTTTTGGTTTTATTTTCTTACCAATACTCTTTAGAAACCATTAGGCCTTTAATTATCATATTATAGTAATTTAATCACCATTTTTAGATCCGGGGTATTAAAATTTTGGTCAACCAAATAGTCATTTTTAAACATTAATGAAGGTCTAGAACCAATAAAATCAATTAAACGAGAAAATAGTAAAAACTGTAAAAAAACGGGAAGTTGTGGGGTGAGAGTGTAAATAAACTAAACTAGTGTGTCCACTATTGAAAATAGAAATTAAAAATGTGAGTGTGTGCAGTGTGTGAGCCGATTTGTGCTCCCCCTCTCACTCTCTTAATTATCTCTTATATACAAAAGACAAAAAAAATAAACAAAGGCAAAAAGTAAAACGCAAAACTCTCTCTCTTCTCTCACAAGCACTCTTACGTTTTTCTCTGCCCAACACTCTTCTTCCTCCTCTCTGCTACTATGGCGATTTGAGAAACCCCATCACAACAGCTCACTTCCTCCTCATCTTTGAAACCCCAAATCACCTCCAAATGCTACAAAAAATATACCGTTGAATTCGTCTCGCTTTGGAGATCGTTTTACACCTTTCAAAAATCATAAACCTCCAACTTCATTTTCATGGGTGTAATCATTTTTGGAGCCTAAGGAACGCCATTTGAAGCTCCATCCTCTTCTTCATGTTCTAAGGTAAGAAAGGGACCAAAGCTCTTCTCTTTTCCAGTTTTCCTTGTAAAAATCCAAAACTCACGTGAAACACCACTACTCCATTGTTCAGCCGGTTTTGGCATTTCAAAGAGGAGCTGAAGCATTGTCATTTTTCTACCCAAAACTTCGTTTAGAAGTTCAAGGTAAGACTTCTTAAGAGCTTTAAGTGATTTCTCACAAGTTAGGGTTTAAAACCTACGTTAGAAATTTTACTAGTTTTTGTGTGTGTGTGTATGCCTTGTTATGTGGCTGTAGCTTGGCCTAAAGAAAATGAAGAAAAAAAGAAACAAGAACAAAGAAGGAAAGAGGAGCAAGAAAGGAGAAAGAGAGAAAAGAAAAAGAGGAATCAAGAATTCAAGGTAATGAAGTGCCTCTGTACAGTTTTTAATGTTTGTATATGTATAAGTACATTGCTTTAGCAATGGTTAAACCACTATAACAGTAGGAAAGAAATGAGTATATTAATGTTAACTGCATTGGTAGTTTGAAGCTTTTGAAAACAAGTAAAAAAATGCTAAGTGTGAGTATTAAGTGTGCAGTGAGTGTTAGAGTTTCGTGTGGGAATAATGTATATATTGAGCAGGTTGTGAACTGTGTTGAGTGAGAAAATTTATGTGGTGAGAACACTTAGAAATGTAGGGATACTATGTCAAAATTTGGTTACGAATTTAGGGACTTGAGTGCTGTTAGAAAGGAAAGAACAGGGAGGTTTACACAGAAGAAAAAAAAAGAGATTTTCACCTAGGTTTGTATTTATGAGGAAGAGGTGTAATTGAGTGAAACTAGAAATGGAGTAATGTGAGGTGTTTAACCAAGTTATGCTAGATTGAGAATCATTTAGCTAGTGGGAAGAAGAAAGGAAAAATATGTAGCATTAGTTGAAGAAGTAAACCTGTAACAAAAGAAAAACTAGCAGGGAAAAACTATAAATTAACAGATATTGACAGAGGGATATAGAGAGTGGATTAGGTTAGTTTAAAGTGCTTAATTAATGTCAAAACATGCTAGGATATATGTAGGAAGGGTGGGGAAGAAGTTGGTAGAACTTTGGAGTTGAAACATAATAAAAAACACACTTAATTTTCATTACTGCAACTGGTCCGGGTTTGTAAACAAGTACAGAAACCCGGACCAGGCACAAATCAGTACAGAATGTAATGCGGACGGAGTGGTCCGGGTTTACAAACCAGGACACAAACCCGGACCACCCCATTTTCACACCCGAGAGATTTCCAAACTAATTATTCGGGTTTGAAAAACTAGGACCTAAACCCGGACCACCCCTAAATCACACCCGAGACTGACCAAAACTATTGGTCCGGGTTTACAAACCCGGACCACCCCATTTTCTTCACAGAATCCATTTTAAAGCTAATCTAAGGTAGGGTAATGAAGGGTAATGATGGTATAAGATAATTAAGACATGACTAATGATGTTTAAAGGTCATTAAGGCTATAAACAAGCTTGAGAAATAATTTTAAGTAAGTGACTTAAGTAAATGTATTTGAATAACAATGAGTTAGTAAGTATAAACCGGGAAACTTTAGAGAAGTAATAAGTAATAATTAACCACCCAACTGTATGTATGCGATAGGATTCGAATAGTTGAACACCGAAGAGGAGTCGGTGAGTTCCAAGTTAACGGTGAACGGTATGAACTTCTCATGCCCCGTATGCTACCTTGGTTACTCTGATTTGTGTGTTGTGTGCTAATTGATCACCTAAATAAGATAAAACGCACGAATCGTATTTATCATGCTTACTTGTGATTATTTGATATTGTTCCTTGTTGAATATTACCTTAAATCATAGTTTATATAATTCATGAAATGTATGGATGATAATGAGTGTGTGTATGCTTGATGTACATTGTAGTGACCGAATGATATTGTGATGGACTTCTAACTAATTCCTAACAAGCTAACCAATCAAACTTAATAAATTGGTAAATTGGAATGAGTAGAAGTCCGATATAGTTTCGGCCACGCGTGAGGAGGCGGAGACACAAGATGTTGGATCCAAATCCTGGCTTTTAATCTTTTCCACGGCCCAAACCCCTTAAATGGGTAGCATCCTGGATAAGTGAGCCACCTAAAGCCCGGTGGTGGGACGGTGTAGTCCCTGCCCGGAGGTCATACCGACTTAACATGAGTAAGAGTGAGTAAGTAAGTATGGACACATAAGTAAGCATTGTATGAGTATGATTGTGTAAGTATGTGTAACGAGTAAAAGAGTAAAGAACATCCGATTAACCCGGATGTGTAACTGGCTAACCCTTGAAGAGGTAAGTATTGTGTATGGTATGGATATACTGTCTTTGCAGTTGTGTGTATTGTATTGTGTATGAATGTGTTGTATATGTAAAGCATGTATGCATTTCTAAAATGAACCGCATGTAAGTCGACCAAAAATAGTCGGCGTGCCCTAGTTAGCACGAGGTATATGCGAAGTTTATATGCAGCGTTTTGCTGAGCCCCTTGGGGCACTATTTTTAATTTTACAGGTGCTCGTGAAGAGTGAAGATGGTAATGAGATCAAGATGATTTCTTTTTGTGAACTTAGTGGATTTTGAAAGGTGTACCAAGTTGTACATGGCTATAGGCCTTTTTGTTTAGCCGGTGTACCATGGGGTACACCCCTTTTTGGATATTGTGGGAATTATGAATTGGTATAGATGAGTAGTTGTTGAAACTCATCATTTTTGTAGACTTAAGAAAGGTTGTACTTAACTATACTTTTGATACTCGGTAATCCAGCAATGTGTAACACCCCTACCGTTAATCCTATGCTTACCGTCCAATCATCCTTAAATTCTATCAGTTCGCAGCGGAAGACTACTACTACTACGGCGGGTGGTACAACGCCGCTAACCGCCCATACGGCTAGCTAGGCTTACATTACTTACAGTCACGGTCTGATGATCATAGTATACCGAGCTACTACATTACTTACCGAAACAAAAGAACAAATACTTACATCCGTGGATTACCGAGTGCCAAAGTGTATTCAATTTACATTCCTTCCAAGTTTACCAAAAATAATGAGTTTAACAAGCTACTCATCTATACCCATTCTCCATCCAATCAATATCCAAAAGGGTGTACCCCATGGTACACCGGCTAACAAAAAGCTACAGCCGTGTACTACTTAGTACACCATTCAATTCATTAATTACAATAATAAAAAAAGGAGACAAACTAATCTTCATCAGCTTCACCCATCTCGTGGACCTGCATTTGTATTAAAAACATCGCCCCAAGGGGCTCAGCAAAAGCTGCGCATGAACTTCGCATATACCGCGTGCTAACAAGGGCACACCGACTAATTAAGGTCAAATAGGCATGCGGTTCATTTTTAACATACATACATGCTTTACATACAACATACATTCATATGCAATACATTATACAATTCGAGGCAACAATACAACAATACACACGTTACTTACCTTCACAAAGGTTAGCCAAGTTACGCATCCGGGTTAATCGGAATGCTATTTACTCTTTTACTCATTACACAATTCTTACTTTTGCTTTACTTACTCACGTTTTCATACTTACTTACTCATTCTTACTTACTTACTCAAACTCATGTTAAGTCGGTATGACCTCCGGCCCGGGGACTACACCGTCCCACCGCCGGGATTTACTTGACTCACCAATCCGGGATGCTACCCACTTAAGGGATTTGGGCCGTGGACCAGTTTAAGAGTCAGGACTTGGATCCAACCTCTTGTGTCTCCGTATCCTCACGCGTGGCCGAAACTATATCGGACTTCTACTCATTCCAATTTAATTACCAATTTAAGTTAGATTGGTTAGCTTGTTAGGAATCAGTTAGAAGTCCAATCACATTCACATTCGGTCACAGTACAATGCATCATACGTACACACACTCATATTCATCCATACACTTCATGAATTATACAAACTAAGATTTAAAGACAACATTCAACAATATACAACACTACATATTCACAAGTAAGCATGATAACTCCGATTCATGCATTTATCTTATTTGGTGATCAATTAGCACACAACACACAAATCAGAGTAACCAAGATAGCATACGGGGCATGAGAAATTCATACCGTTCACCGTTGTACTTGTGTCCGACGTTCCTCCGGTGTTCACAAATCAAATCCTATGGTATACATACAATCGAGTGATTAATCTAACTATTATTAACTTAACTCGACTACTCTTATGTTTCCTAATTCATTCTTACTAAGTCCTTACAATCCTTACACTTACACATCTTTTACTTACTTTAAATTTGTTTCCTTACTTAACAATGGTGTTCTCATGTATATATGTACATATGTATATGTGGGTATACATATGTATATATATATACATACTTATTATAGTTATACATTTTTTTTTGTAAGTTATGGGTCGACCGACCCAACGACCGACCCAACCCCTGGGTCGGTCCATTCCAGTAGGTTTACGTTCTCTGAAATTTCTCCCGACCGACCCAGAACTATTCCGACCGACCCATACACCTCTGGGTCGGTCCATCCCAGTACGTTTCAGTCCCGTTGTCCAAGCTCCGACCGACCCACCGACCGACCCAACCTCTGGGTCGGTCGAAGTCAGAAACTTCGATAACCGAGAATTCAAGCCCGACCGACCCACGACCGACTCACGGCTCCTGGGTCGGTCCATTCCAGAATGGTTTATTTTCGTTGCTTAAACCCCGACCGACCGACCCACCGACCGATCCAGCCTCTGGGTCGGTCGGTAGCAGAATATTGCTACAGACCTTATTTTTCATTCCCTTTCTTACCCATTTCTTCCCCAATCTTCCTACGTACATTCTAACATGTTTTAGCACTAATTAAACAACCGAAATCATGTTAATTCATCCATTAACTCCTTACACAATCCTATACTAATTTATACACATAATTTTTCCTAGTTTCAATTCAACACTTACATTGTTTCTTCCCTTAATGCATGTTGCTACAGATTTTGACACTAACACTCCCCATCTATAGCTCCCTCTCCTAATATCATTTCTAGAGTTTCTAATGCATTACAATACATTAACTACCTCTCCCAACTTACCCTCTAACTATCTCAATCAAAATCTGTTACAATATATGTTTCTCACCTAGTTCTTAGTTCATAAGTCTTCTAGTTTCTAGGTAAATTTTGACATAGTCTCCCCTATATTTTTATACTCTCACCACATCATTTATTCACACATTTCTATCCATCTCACCTGTTTCAACAATCATAGATATACAAGGCTCCCATACACATATACCAACACTAAAACACTCCAAGAATTCCTGCACTCAACATCCCAATCCCAACTATGTTTACACAAGTTTTACGTGTCTTTTCATGGTTTACAACACTTGTATCCTCCTACACCTTACACTACCACTACATTACCGTTTTACAATACTCATTTTAAACTTCTAAATCTGTTACATACATATATACAAGACTACACAAGTGAGTATCATTACCTTGTTTTTCTTCTAGTTTTCCTTCTCTTCTTCCTTCTTCTTTCTTTCCTCTTTCTTTTCTCTTCCCACCGGTTACAACACTTCACAATCTAACACTACAACCCATATATACACACCATTTTAATACACTAACCAACCCTTACACTATCTTAAGGTTTTAATGTAAATTTTAGGGTTTAGAAATTTCATTACCTTGCAAGGGTATGAGTGAAGCTTGGAATGACTCAAGAACAAGATTTCCCACTCTCCAAGGAAGCCAAAATCGGCTAGAGTATAAGGACAACAAGGGTTTAGTTTCCCAAATTTCGTTTTGCCCACAAGGGCTAGAAAAAAGTAAGGTTTCAAGAAGATTTTTACCTCAAAATAACAAGGAGAAGGAGGTGGTTCTAATGGTGGTCTTAAAGCTCCAAATGCTACACACCCATGGAGATGAAAGTTCTTGTTTTCGAATTTTGAAAGGAGGAATATGCTCTCCTTGGTGAGGGGATTTCAATGGTATAGTTTTTGCAATTTTTGATGGAGGTTTGATGGGTTAACAAGAGGAGAGAAGTGGGTGGCTATTTTGGCTTCTCAAAATCGCCATTAGAGGTTCCAAGGAAGAAGAATAAAAATCAGAGAAGGGAGGGGGAGTGCTGTACGAGAATGAAGAGAATGTGAGGGTGGAGAAAGAGTATGTGAGTGAGGTAAGTAAAGTAATGTTTACTTTTTGCTTTTTAAATGTTTTGTTGTTTTGTACATAAGAAGAGAGTTAAGAGAGGGTGTGAGAGAGGGTCAAAATCGGACCACACAGCCCACACACACACTCTACTTTTTATTTTAAAAGTGGACACATAAGTTTGGGTTATTTATGTTTCTACCCCACAACTTCCCGTTTTTGACAGTTTTTACTATTTTCTCGTTTTATTGATTTTATTGGTTCTAAAGCTTCACTAATATTTATTGATGATTATTTAGTTGACCAAAATTGTTACGAGTCTATTTGACCAGCTTAAAGTCACGTTTTCCCGGTTTCCTCGAAAAACGTGCTTTAAGGTTCGTTAGTGTTTTTAATCCGTTTTAAGGATCCGTTTTCTTCGGGATTTGTTCCCTCATGATTATTTATGCATAATTAAGCCTCTAAATTATTTATTAGCCAAATTAATCACTATTTTTAATTACGGGGTATTTCACAATGTAAGTAAGTGGTATTTTATATTTGGTAAGTAATGTTTAGTAGCTCGGTATTCTCTAGACATCAGACCGTTACAGTATGTAGTGTAAGCCTTGCTAGCCGTATGGGCGGTTAGCGGCGTTGTATCACCCGCCGTAGTATTAGTATTTCCGCTGCGAGTAGTAGGATGAACGGGACAATTAGACGATAAGTAAGGGATTAGCGGTAGGGGTGTTACAGACGGGGTGACACACTGTAATACCCCAACCGCTAATCCTTCCATTATCCTCTAATCAATCCCATACTTACCTCCTCGCAGCGGAATACATACTTACTCCCGGCGGGTGATACAACGCCGTTAACCCTCCAAGGTTAACAAGACTACTACTACTTACCGTTTCGGTCTGATGATTAGAATGAAATGCATACATGCTACTTACTTTACAATACCAAATACTTACTTACATTTGATTACCGAGTATCCAAGTTTTACGAATTACATTCCAAGGTTACTTCCCAAAATTGAAGAGTTTATACATCCTCTCCCTACTATCCAATTACGAATTCAATATCCAAAAAGGTGTACCACGTGGTACACCGGCTACTCAAAAAGGCCTTAGCCGTGTACAACTCGGTACACCATCCAAATCCTACCAACTACCAAAAAGAATTACATCCGGTCCTTACTCTACCTTCATGCCTCGCGGGTACCTGTGGAGTAAAAACATTCCCTCGAGGGGGTCAGCTTACGCTGAATATGATAACCGCATACCCCGCGTACTAGCGAGGGTACGCCAACTAATTGGTCGAATACATGCGGTTCGTTTCATTCATACATACATACATGCTTTATACAATACAATTCAATACATTCATTCCACAAAGCATACATACATACATACAATACGTACAAGGAAGACAATTCAAGTCAACCGTTCATACTTACCCATACTCACCGCATTACGGAGATACAATTCTCCAATATATACAAAGATCTTGTTAGCCCCATTACACACCCGGGTTAATCGGGTGTTCAATACTCTTTACTCCGGGTCAATGACTTACAATAGTCAAGACCAATACAAATACAATACTTACTTCTTACATACTTTACTTCCAGTTAAGTCGGTATGACCTCCGGGCAGGGATTACTACATCCCACCACCGGGCTTTAGGGTGGCCCACTAATCCAGGATGCTACCCATTCAAGGGAATTGGTCCAAGGAAAAGATTATAGCTAGGATTCGGATCCAACCTCTTGTGTCTCCTTATCCTCACGTGGCCGAAACTATATCGGGCTTCTACTCATTCCATTTTACTCATTACTCATGTTAGGAGTTAGATCGTTAGGAATTAGTAGAAGTCCATACTTACTTTCCATACATACATACAAACACAAGTACTCATACTTACACATACACTTCATTTCCATTCATACATTTCATGAATTATACAAACTAAATGTTCAAGAAGATTCAACAAGAACGAAATAGTTCAAACACAGTTAAGTGCAATACAAGTCCGATTCGTGCATTTATCTTATTGGTGATCACATAAGCACAAATCGGGGTAACCAAGTTAGGATACAGGGCATGAAGAAATCATACCGTTCACCGTTGTATCCGTACTACGGCTCCTTCGAGGATCAACTATTTGATTCCTATACATACATGAAGTAGTATGATCAATGGTCTATTATTGACCTAACTTACTCCTTCATTGATATTCTCAATGTTTACTTACTACTCCTTACATTCATACTTGGTTATAAAACCATTCTTTTCCTTATTACTTCTTAAGCTTGTTTCCTTACTCATTTACTTACTTTCTTACCATTACTACTTCATTAATGGTGTATTACTACATATATATGCATATGTGTATATAGGCATATATACTGTATATATGATTACTATAATCATATAATTAAAACATTTTTTTACTCGACCGGACTTGCGACCGACCTTGCAAGTCCGGTCCATTCCAGTAGGCTACATCGTGTGAAAATTCCAGGGCCGACCGACCTGCAAGTCGGTCCCAAGGTCGGTCCATTCCAGTAAGTTTCGTATTTGAAAATTTTAGCCCGACCGACCTTGCAAGTCCGGTCGCAAGGTCAGTCCATTCCAGTAGCTTGCATTACGGGAATTTTTCTGGCCGACCGAACTTGCAAGTCCGGTCGCAAGTTCGGTCTATTCCAGAAGCTTTCATCTGCGGAGTTTTTCTGGCCGACCAAACTTGCAAGTCCGGTCGCAAGTTCGGTCCATTCAGAAGGTTCAGACGGGAGAATTTCTGGTCCGACCGAACTTGCATGTCCGGTCGCAAGTCCGGTCGATTCCAGAAGGTTTCCCGTTTTGTAAATCTGGGCTGACCGAACTTGCAAGTCCGGTCGCAAGTCCGGTCCGACCCAGTACTTCAGTTTTAAAAATCTGTTTTCAGTTGCATTCTTTACCCATTGCTTCCCCAATCTTTACCAATACTTCCCCACATGATTTAGCCCTAATTAAACACTCTAAATCACCTTAGTTCATCCACCAAACTTGTTACTCAATTCCTACACCACTTACACCAATTTTCCTCATCTCAATCCAACACTTACATTGGTTTTCCACACTAATGCTACAGATTTTGTTTCCTTCCTATGCTACAGTTTCACCTTAGCTCTTATACTCCAATACTCCCTCAACTAATGCTACTCTTAGCATCTTAAATACACCAACTCTCAACCTAGTTCCATCCCATTTACAAACTCATACTAAAATCTGTTTCAAGACACTAAACACTCCCATTACACTTCTCCCAATACACCTAGTTACCACCTAGGTTACTTCTTCTTAAGCACTTAAGTCTCATTCCTACACAAAATTTGACATAGTCTCCCTATATTTTTAACATTCTCCACACATTATTCAGCTCACATATTCTCATTCTCATAACCTATTTATGCAATAATTATACTCACAATTCAACACTAACAAAAACATAAGATTCCTGCACATACTCAATCAATACCCAATGTTTTCCCAAGCTTTTAAACTTCATTTAAAAACTTCAAAAACTGTTACATTCTCTTCTCCAATACACTACTACATTACCACTACTCATTACTCAAATACATTATCATTTTACTACTTAAAATCTGTTACACTACTACATACAAAACTAGTTCAAGGTAAGAGCAATTACCTTGTCTTGCTAGTTTCTCTTTCTTTCTTTTCCTTCTCTTTTTTCCTCTTCTTCTCTTTGTCTTCTTCACACAATGTACAATACTACAACCACCATACCAATACACACTACCATTTAACATTCATTTTTGCACTAACCTAGAATTAATGTTTAGGGTTTAGGAAAGAGTATTACACTTCCAATGGATGAATGGAGTTTTGTTTAGCAAGAGAACAATTCCTAGCCCAAGAAGGAGCCAAAATCGGCTGAAGCAACAAGGAACCAAGAGTTCAAAAATTGAAATTCTTATAATGCAAACAAGGGCTAGAACTAATGGATTTTCGAACTTTTTTTACCTCAAGATGATAAGGAGGT
The DNA here is from genome assembly GCA_023374045.1 of Limonium bicolor. Lineage (NCBI taxonomy): Eukaryota > Viridiplantae > Streptophyta > Magnoliopsida > Caryophyllales > Plumbaginaceae > Limonium > Limonium bicolor. The sequence continues at coordinate 32,529,636 of CM041777.1, read as the reverse complement.
GAAGGTGCTTTCTAATGGTGGTTGAATCTTCAAAGGAGAATACCCACCCGAAATGAAAGTGGTTGTTTTCGATTTTTGAAGGATGAAAATGTTCTCCTTGCAAGGGGGTTGCAATGGTATAATTTTTCGGATTTGGAGAAGGTTTGAGTGCTCAAAGAGAGGAGAGAAGGAGAGGGCTGTAGAGCTCCCTTCAAATCGCCATTGACATCGCTTGAGGAAGAAGGAGAGAATAGAGATGGAGGGGGACACGTGAGAGAGAGGGATGGGTAGAAGAGAGAGAGTTTTATTTGCTTTTTACTTATTTCTTTTGTCCTCTAGTGAATTAGGAACAATAAAGAGAGGGAGAGGGGCTTATTAAATCGGCCCACACACACCATCTACAGATTTTAACTTTTATTTACAAAAGTGGACACACTAAGTTTCTTTATTTGCATTCTCACCCATAACTTACCGGTTGTTACAGTTTTGCACTAATCGGTACCGTTTTCCGGAATTTCTCGTTTAATTAATTTTATTGGTTCTAAAGCTCCACTAATATTTATTAGTGACTATTTAGTTGACCAAATTATTACGAGTCTATTTGACCCGCTTAAAGTCGCGTTTTCCCGGTTTCCTCGAAAACGCGCTTTAAGGTTCGTTTATGCTTTAACCCATTTTAAGGTCCGTTTTCTTCGGGATTTGTTCCCTCGTATTTATTTAAGTGTAATTAAGCCTTTAAAATTATAATTAGCCTAATTAATCACTGTTTTTAATTACGGGGTATTTCACACATAGTGCGACGGGCGGTGCGAAGGTGGAACCGAAGGACGGTCAATTGTGTGGAATGAAGTAGGACGGATGGGGTTTTGTGGGCGGGGAGATGATGGGCGCTTAGCAGAGGACGACTCACGGTCGTGAGGGCGGCAAAGGAAGAGAGGCGGCGAGAGAGAGGGCGGGCGAAGGCGGGGGTTTGTGAAATCACCAGAGAGTAGAGAAGATGGCGGTGCGCGGGAGGAAGAAGAAGAAAGGAAGAACTGGACGTATAAGTAAAAGACTTTTAAACGACGGTTCTTTGTAATACCGTCGCTTAATATTGTCTGACCAAGCATAAAAACGACGGTTTCAAGGTAACCGTGGTTTATAATGTAACCCGTCAAATTTTATACGACGGTTCTGTAAAAACCGTCACTTATTGTCGCCTAAAAACGACGGTTCACTATAGAGCCGTGGTATAAAATCGCCCGTCGATATTATTTGTGACGGTTGTGCAATTAACCGTGGTTTATAATTTTTAAATGACGATTATATTCTTAACCGTGGTTTAAAGTGTGTCACTTAAAATCTTTTTTCCACTAATGACAGTAATATATTGTGAATTAAAAAAACCGGTGGTATTTTGTGAAATTTAAAAAAAAAACTCATCTCCCTTAACAAATTAAGTTTGCTTAAGCAATGCTTAGGAATTGATATTTCAAGTTACTTCATTATTAATGAAAAATTAACCACTTTTACTTTATTCTTGTTTTAGTTATTTGAAAGTTGTTTCTAAATTGAAAGATAATTTATAGATGGCTACATACATGTACAGTTAGTAAATAAAAACTGTACAGATATATATGTTAAGTTATACATTGAATTATTATTAAATTCTACTAGAGTACATATTAACTTCTTAAACTGTACAATAAACTTACAAAACCTGTACTTTTATACCATATAAACTGTACAATTTTAAATGTAGTCAAAGATAGCTACATATGTTTATAGCAAACAATGATTGAAATTGAAAAACTGAAAGATCAAATAATGTTATAGAATTCATTACAGATCTCTATGACCTATATTATCACAAGCTAACCAACTCGACTAGCTTAAATGGAAGGAATTAATGATGTGAGAATTTTGTATTTTGAAGCGACCGTCTTTAAGTACGATAAAAGCATCTCAAATCTTCTCATGAGCAACGCGATTGGCGCCTGATCCGTATTGATCTCTCGGCGCCGGCGAAAATCTCTATTTCCCTTTTGCTCTCTTTCTGTGTTGGTTTCCATCTCTCTTTCTCTCCCCGTTCCCTGATAATGCCATAGTGTACCGGCAGTAGGTTGAGTCCGTTCCTCTGCTCGCAATACCACTTTTATATAACAAAATAAGACCCGCTTCGCCTTCGAGGATCTACTGTAAGTGATCTCATCTTTAGTTAATGTCCTGAATTGCACCTAGTTATGATTGTTTGGACGCCAACTATTTATGACCTTCCATTTCTATGTTCGCCTGGTTCTTGGTATTTAGAAGAATTTTGACGACTACATTGGCTAGGTTGAACCCAGAAACACAGTGCGATATCCACCATGAAGCACGTTCACAAGCAATTGAACGTAGCCGCTAGGAAGGATGAAGAGTTACCTCAATCGCTCAACTCATCCTACTCCCCCAAAACCCTTAAGCACCAGAGATCCTTACCCAGATCCGTCCACTACCTATTCCGGGAGCAGAGATTCTTGTTCATCATCGTCGGGGTTTTAATTGGTTCCTCTTTCTTTGTTATCCAGCCGATTTTATCCCAGATCGGCCCGCACGACCACAATGTGCCCGGTTCTATGATTACTTATCGTGATCAGGTTTCTTATCGTGGGTCGTGGAACAATGCGGCTACCAAGGTGGGAAGAATCCCTGCTGGGATCAGCAGTCGAAGGATGAGGATTTTGGTCACTGGAGGAGCTGGGTTTGTCGGAAGCCATCTGGTTGATAAGCTCATTGCTCGAGGAGATGAAGTGATCGTTATAGATAACTTCTTTACAGGAAGGAAACAGAATGTGGTTCATCACTTTCAAAACCCGAGGTTTGAGCTTGTCCGCCATGACGTTGTTGAGCCTATTCTGCTTGAAGTGGATCAGATCTACCATTTGGCTTGTCCGGCTTCCCCTGTTCACTACAAATTCAATCCTGTCAAGACTATCATATCCAATTTCTTACTATGGTTGCTGTACATGCTGATAATATTTTGCTAAGTAAATATCTTGCTGTTGATTGTGTTATTTGGAGATTCTTAACCATATGTTCACAAGACAAATGTCATGGGCACACTAAACATGTTGGGACTCGCAAAGAGAATAGGTGCTAGGTTTCTTCTCACCAGTACGAGTGAGGTGTATGGTGATCCACTTGAGCATCCTCAAAAAGAGACCTATTGGGGCCATGTGAACCCAATTGGTTAGAATTCTTTGGCTAATCTAGAAGTATTGCGGCTTTCATTCAATTTATTATCTTTAATATTGTGTCTGGTGATTGAGATTGATAATATCAATGGCCAGGTGTCAGGAGTTGTTACGATGAAGGAAAGCGTACTGCTGAGACTTTAGCAATGGATTATCACAGAGGAGATGGCGTTGAGGTAATCAAGTATTCATATTATTATGCTGAAATTTGCTGATCCAAGAACTCTTTATGCTTCTTCTATGGTGGTCTTTTCCACGTTATGCTTCTAAGATATCAGGTTTAGACAGTTAAACGATGAATAATATTATGCGAGCCTGCTCAATGAATGCTTGGCTGTTCCGATCATTAAGCTATGTGGACTATTTGATTTGCAGCCTGGTAATGGGAACAATGCTAATTTTGGCGGTCTTGGTTGACCATCCATACGGTCACATTGCTTATGTGGCTTGTGCCCATGGAATTTGGTTTTGGAAAAGTTACCTGAATTCATCCTTTTTGTTTTTATCTTTTATGTGACCATTTAGCCTCAAAGAGTAAAGACTTTGCTCTTTGTTAACCCATTACCTATTTTTGCTAGTGGGCAGATGGGCTCAGTCAATGCAAGGTCTGCCTTAGTAATCGGGTTGATGTGTGTGGCTGACATATTTACCAATTAACTGGGAGGTAGCCTTCAGCTACTCTGTGGGGATAGATTGTGGAAATAATGAAAATTTCTGGATTTTTGGGAGGGGTTTCATTTTGACAACTAACTGAAGGATCTGGGTATGCTAATAGTTTTGACATTATCAAGAGGCTTAGTGTTTATAATTCTTGCAGCATATACTTGTCATCTTCTAGAATCTTCTTGGCTATCTGATTTGGTATGGTCTGACTGAATGTGTCTCCAGTTTGGTGGATTACAGTTTCCCTATAACATTGACCCAACTATGATATCCTTAAATTTTTTTTGTGTTTGAAATTTCTTTCTGACTATCATTTGGTTCATGGAGGCTAAAATAAAGCTGTCTTACTGGCTGAAGGGAGTGGGTGCAGCATTCTCTGTAATTATGAGGACAGTGGTTATCATTTATTGTCCTTTTCGTCTTTGATTTTCAGCTTGACCATCAAAGTGCAATAAGCAATTTTTTGATCAAACATATAATTGCTTTTAGATATCATACATAACATTGGCTGAATAGTTCGAATAAATGAAATGACTTTTATTTTTTAAATCGTGTGCTTTTATCAGAATGAAAACAAAGTTGACTCTTGAGGTCATCCAATATTTTGCTGGGAGGTTTTGGATATACAATCTGCTGTAGTTGTTTTGGCTACTTGATGTAAACATCATTTAAGCATGCAAGGATCAGGGCTTCTGGCGATTTGATGCTATAAATGAAAATATTGGCCTAGGCTGCATCCAGCAAACAGAAGTTGTCCCCATGAAGCCTGATGAATGCCTGTTTTCTTTCTGTTCATTTTTACAAACAGCGAGGTGCCTGACTGCCTCTGAATGTTGCATAAATGGTGCCATTTAGTTCATTTTACAAGACTTTGATATAATAGAAGGAGCTGTGCGTTAACGCCCCTGACATTTTTGTCGGAGTAGTTGATGTGTGCTATTAGTACATGTATTGCGAGGAACAAGAAGTAGAAGGTACAATTTTGATCGTTATGGTAAATGATTTGGTAGTAGAATGCCAGTAAGAATACGTTTCTCTTAGTGAGAGACAGTCCTATTCATGAATTCTCCTTTCTCTGTTCCTTAAAAAGGTTAACTGGGGTCTTGAGTATCTAAATACTGGTAATACGAACCGCCATTGCCTCAGTGGGTTAGGAAGTGATAGTCTGTCTTACCTAAAATGAAGATGACCAATTACGGGGGTTCTGCTGCATGAAGACCGAGATGCACTTTGTTCTTCTTCTTAAATGATTCCTGACAAAGAACATTGCACGTACATTGCAGACATGCCATTCTCATTTTTTCCCTTGAAAAGCGTATGTTTTTGTTAGATAAAGACAGTACAATTGCTTGTCTGAATAGTCGGAATACAATGTAAGTTTGTCAAAGTGATAACGAATTACAATATGGTGACATCTCAATTTTATTTTATGAACTCAGTCCATGCTTTCTTGCAGGTTCGTATTGCACGTATATTCAACACATATGGTCCGCGAATGTGTCTTGATGATGGGCGTGTTGTTAGCAACTTTGTTGCTCAGGTTTGCCCGTGTAGCTCGGGAGAAATCATAATATTATAGTTTTGCTTTTTTCAGACAAAGGTGTATCACTGACACTGAGATAGTTCATTTGAACCTATACAGGCTATTAGGAAAGAACCCATGACTGTATACGGTGATGGAAAGCAAACCCGGAGCTTTCAATATGTCTCTGATCTTGTATGTTATTGGCTATTGTTATATTCATTTTTTGACGCAACTGCTTGGTACACTTTTTTCATCAATTTGTTTGTTATTCAGTACCCAACACGTGCTTTACCTGATATGAAACCGGAAGATTTTAAAGCACATCTTAGAAATGGTGGAATATGTTAATAATTGACTTCCCTTGTTAAATGGTGCTATTGAAATCTAAACCATCATTGTTTTCTGTGATTGGCCGTAAGTTTCTGACCTTGTAGAAATTTGATTGCGTTTTTCTTTTCATTTGTGTGTGCAGGTAAATGGGCTTGTGGCTTTAATGGAAAGTGAGCACATTGGGCCTTTTAATCTCGGTAACCCTGGAGAATTTACCATGTTGGAACTTGCAGAGGTGCTTAAATATACATAAATGCATTGCCGATCTCAAAATTCATATGGCTAATAGTTGATATTTTGGTATCCATTTCCCATTTGGATTTATGAACAGGTGGTGAAGGAGACAATTGATCCGAGTGCATCCATATCATTCCGAAAAAACACAGCTGATGATCCACATATGAGGAAACCTGATATTAGCAAAGCCAAGGAGTTGCTGAACTGGGAGCCAAAAGTATCACTGAGAGACGGGCTCCCTCTTATGGTGGCTGATTTCAGAAACCGGATCTTGAATGAGTGAACGACAAAGGGATGGTAAATGCTTTATATCTGTCTTTTTTTTCAATCTGCAACATCTTGGAAAGAGCGGGGAAATGAAGAAGAATTAGCAAAACTTTTGCTGGAATTTATGTTTTGCAGAAGCTGAATTGTAAAGCTATACTTGTCTGTAGGGAGGGATAATTTTGGTCATTAATAGTAGTAGTATAACTATAAAGCGTATTCGATGACTGACTTCTGTAATGAACTGGACAAGTTAGTGTCAAACAAATATATTTTGGAATTCTAGTGCATTAGAGATTCTAGAGGAAAAGTCTTATCTTTGTAGTTCATGGTACCTTCTATACTTACTGAAACGAGCATTACCTGTTACTATCAATTTTGAGCAACAGTGGTTTAGCCAAACGTAGCAACTCATATAGGTCACAGTCATTCGGGTAATGTGAGAAAGAAATGGAAGCTATAGCCGAATGCTTTCCCTATGGGAGTTGGCATTCTGTTCTCCAATGTATGAGAGACAATTTACGATGCAGCTCATGCGATGTTTCATTAGCATGGACAGCATGGGTGAGAAACTTCTTCCTTCCAACTCATTTTTATGTCATTCCTGAAATTAAAAAGGTTGTAATTAACCAAAGAAGCTGGCTTGACGACATGGAGGCTAAGGTCCCGTTTGTTCATGACTATTTGTCATTTTTCTGCAAATCGTTCGTGAATCGTCCACGTTTTAGGGCCCGTTTGCTGAGCACTTTTAGTTTGTTGTTAGATTAATGTGTCACATGGCTAAACCTTATTTGTTCTTTTTTTTTTCGGTTGGACCCACTACCCCTCACAAATGTAGAAATTCAAACGCAGCATATAGCAGCTTTTGAGAATGGTCAGAGATTAATCTATCTATAGAATGGACCTTTATACTCCACATTTAGCACATTAATCTAAAATCTCGCATTTATCAAAAAGCAGGAAACCCTGCGTTTGCAATATACAGCTCGGGTTGGACATATATTAATCTAAATATCAAAATAAACTTACATTCTTACCCCTCCTTGCACACGGTACCAGTACCACTGATGGAGATCATGTGGGTGGGGCTATATTTGTCTTTCCAACAACTTCTGACCATTTTTTTTTCGCCGCAGACGAACACCTTCAATTTATAATTCGGTAATCGCCAGCAAATCGTTCCCCACCTTTATCCATTGAAATTTTACCCGCGGATATCGAACGGGCCCTAAGAAAAACGAGGGGTGTGTTGTTATGTAGCTCATTATGGGCGGTGTGGCGGGAAGGAGAGAAATTATGTCTAGGAGAGGGCAAAAGCATGTTCAAAAGGGTATGTTGTAAGAAGATTTCAGTCACAAAGAGCCTCTATGGTTAAAGAGTTAAAATAGTTGAAATTGACAACTTAGACGCTACCAACTTCTGCTAAATTGATCTTAATATGCGAGTAGATGCTTCCAATATTTATATCTTTTAGTTATAGGTGTACGACTAATAATGTGCAATTTTGTTATGGTTAAAAGAGATGACAACAAAGCGACTCAATGAATAATAGCCGAATCTAGTAGGTGATGTTTATCTTGGTATCATTTTTTAGCGATTTTTTTTACAATCATTTTTGTCTACAAGCATATGTAGCTATATTTGACTACATTTAAAATTATATAGTTTGTGTAGTGTAAAAGTGCAGGTTTTGTAAGCTTATTGTACAATTTAAGAAATTAGTATGTACATCTAGTTGAATTTCAGTAATATCAGAATTCAATGTATAACTTTACATATACATCAATACAGTTTTTATTTACCAATTGTATAGTTTTTATAGAACAAATGTAAATGTATGTAGCCATCTATAGCTACATTTGGATGTAGCCAAGAAATTACCATTTTTTTTTATTGAAACGATAATGCTTAAAGATCATTTGCAAGAGAATACATAAAGCTTACAAATCAATCACTTTGCTGGAGTAAGGACATACTTCATTCTCTAGTTGAAGTGTTGTCAATAAAGGGGAGAATACCCGAAAACCCGCCCGTTTTATCTGAACTAGAAATCTGATAGAGACCTGAAAATATTTAAATATAATAAACCAGAAACCCGATTGGGTAAACCCGAAATGACCCGAACCCGAAATGACCCAAAATAATAGTTATTAAAAATTAGCCAAACTCGAATAACATAAAATAATAGTGACATACGTTGTCCCAAACCTGAATGACCCAAATAAATATGACAAAAACTTGATTCAAACTTAGTATATCCAAATGAAATTCAGAATAGGCATTGTACCATGACCCGAAATAACCGAAACCCGATTCTATCTGACACTATTACAACCCGAACCCGATTTGACCCGAACCCGAAATGACCCGAAAGTTTAATAACCCGAACTGATATTGACCCGAAAAGATATGACCCAAAACCCAAACGGATAACCTGTTTTCCAGGTCTAAATATAACCATCCCAATAAACTAACTTAAGCAACATTTCTAACGATTAACAAACAAATTGGATACTAAAAATTAGAAAAGTTTAGCTTAATAATAATACAAACCATCAACCCATACATATTAATACTACGAGATTGCTAAGAGACGAACAACCAAATGTCGTCTTGAGCCATATCAGAATAAATGCAGAGGCTACCCACTAAGAAAGCAAGCTCCAATGTAATTTGACTTATCCTGATAATAACTATATTCACCTTAAAGGCGATTCTTGAAATCCTAGTGAAATCCATATTGAAGACCGTTTTCTGTTCCTTAATGTTACCATCAAAAGTACCTTTACCGTTATCAGTATTGATCACATCATTTCTGGTCTTGAATTGATCACATCATTTCTGGTTTTGAAACTCCTCTAAAGTATGAGAAACCTCATAGGAATGGAGCAAATGAGATAAGAATCATTACTTATATTGAACTGAAAATTGCCATAGATTTGATGTTTATCTCGGTTACGATCAACTTTCAGTAGATTAGCCATGCTTTGCAATGATCTGATCTCCTATCACCTAAGTTGTACTAGAAAATGTGATCAATATGAGTTAAAATGTTGCCCAAACAGGCCGAGAGTGGTTGATCACTTACTATATCAATCACCCTTCCAAAACCAACTACACATTTTCCATTTTTTCTATCCATAATCACACAAAAATCTGAACTTCTGATCATCAGGGAGATAGTTCTTGACTAACATCAAAAGAGGATAACAGCAGAGCACCACAAAACCATCTTGTTAAAACCAAAACATAATCCAGCCCCACCTCTACCATTAGTACAAATCGTAAAACCATTGAGACTAGAACTATATATGAGATTTGTAACATTTGGAAAATCAAGAGTATCAAACAAAAGGGAGTGAGATTGTAATTCAAAAACCCAACAAAAGTAAAGTCTCGACAGAAGAACCACGACAACACGCGTGCACTTGCTCCATCCAACATTTTGATCTTGGAAATTAGAAAACATAACAAAACCGAAATCTTCATCAGCCCATCTTGACCAATAACAACCCATTAAAGAGCAAAAGCGAGAAAAGCAGAATCAAAGAGCACAAGACGCTACCGCCTTCCAGTTCTTTGATAAGCAAGAGAAGGCTGAGCTTGTGATACTATCTGACCATAAGCACAAGTACGTAACCCAAACCCTCATTTTACACGCACCTCATGACGGCAATTAATATGCTCACCTAGATCCAAGAGCAAGAGAGAAACATCAATACATACAAGATTTCGATCAAACAAAAGGAGGAGATTGAAAGATAATGAGACACAACCCATAGGAAGTCAATCTGTCGGTGAGAACAGAAACAGGCCGGAGAAACTGAAGCTACTCACAACTATGAGGCAATAGTCTTCAACTGGTAAGACCAAACTTAAGTATTGGTGATGTTGAAGAAGACAAAGTAGAAGAGGATAATCGGCCACGGTGGGTGATAAAGATGGACGAGCAGTACACTACCGCACTTGAGACAAATTTGAACCGCACTGGAACAAATGGAGACCACATCTAAGCTACCACTGAGCTGAGATGAAGATCCAAGAGGGTAGCCCCAATCTCAATGAGCTCAAGATTTTCTATCTAGGGTTCCAAATCCCCCATATCACCTCAAATAGAGAGTGAAGCTACGGTTCTCGTGAAAGTCCATTTTGAGCTAATGATTACCCTCGAGTATTACTTAGGGGGTTTTTGTTTTGAGTGGGGGAAACAAAATGAAATTAGGATAGGGAATGAAAATGAATGAAAAATAAATCCCTTTGATTCTCCTAGCTGTTTGGTTGTGCAGGGAAATGGAAATGAATAACCGGTCGCCGACTGCTGGTCAACAACCATCAATTGACAGTCAACATCCACCAGTCACTGGTTGTTGGTCATCGGTCAATGGCCATATGTCACCGTTCAAAGTGTACTGGGGAAAGAGAATCCCTAGTACAGGGTGGGGAATCAAGTTAGAGAGATTTGGGGTAATCTCATTCCTTTTCCATTTTCTGAAAATAAGAAAAAATGATTACTTCAAAACAAACGCCCCTTAATATCATAAGTCGGTTTTTAGTTGAAAGAAATATGGACACGATTTTGGAGGATATCCCCTCCTGTTCACACGCTAGTGTGATTTTCTATCGTCCTTGGGGTTTCACAGTCACTTTGTAGGCTTGTCTAGGAAGTGAAGCAGAAAAAGAGACTCCACTTAAACGGATTTGGAGGTTCTTCCGGTGCATTCCCATGCACAGAGAAGAGAGACGCCCCGAGAAGATTGAACATCAAACATTGACATTGTTTCTCCTTTGTGCTCTGTTAGAAGCGACAAACTAGCAGCAGGAAAAGTTCAAAAAGAAATTGGTCAATCGTCTGAAAGAAGCTCTGTTAGGAGCGAAAAACTAGCAGCAGTTCGAAGATGAAGATTAGTAGCTGTGAAGTTCTTCTACTAGGTCATCGTGTTCCAGATTTTTAGAAGACGTTTTTGGTATTAAGTTTGGAGCCAATTTAGAGTTGGGTTTTCCCTTTTCTTTGCGACCGGTGGATCTAATTTCGGGAATCAGGGGGTTTTGATCGGATAATTGTTCACTATCCGGTGATCTTGATAGGACTGTGTCCTGTTGATTGAGAAAGAAAGTGTGGAATGGTCGGGTACAGCTTCCTTTCGATTTCTTCCTTGTAGTCGTTACCTGAATTCGCGCATTTCGGGAATTTCATAGGTAGGGCCACCGGGTTTCTGTTATTCGACTGAGATTTTCTCCATGGCCTCCCAATTTTTGTTCGTTTTTTCCTAGGCTAAGTGATTTGCTGTGATGACTTGTATCTCCATCAACTGTAGGGGTCTGGGTAAGTCAAATTCCAAGTTCTGAGTGAAAAGCTTAATTGTTGATCATAAACCAAATATTATTTTCTTGATGAAGACTCACAAAGCCCATGAAGATATGTTTGAATTCCTTCGCTTTTTCCCCTTATATTGTGGGGAGGATGTTAGTAGTAGAGGAAGAAGTGGTGGCTTGGTTCTGATGTGGAGAATTGGTATAAGTACGAAGATCAAGCAACTAAACTCCTCTCAGCATCATATGTTAGTGGATGCCACTTTTCCATGGAAGTAATCCTTTTATCTTCACTGGATTTAATGGGTAGAAAGACTCGATGTAACACCCCTACCGCTAATACCGTCATTACTGTACAAACACTTACCTTCGCAGCGGATATTACATGCACAACGGCGGGTGTACAATGCCGTTAGTCACCCACGTGACTAACAAGGCGAGTTACAATCCAACAAACTATCGGTCTGATGAATATGAACATACCGAGTACTCTACACAATACATTACTTCCCATTGCATACTCAACCATAATTCAAATACAACTTCAATACAAACTATACCGAGTCTACTACAATCCTTAAATTACCGATACAGTTTGGACTTCCAAATTCGCAATACATTACAAATACAATTCCCATTACCCAGCTACCCATGCTTATGTAGCAACCCCGTCCTACTCTCTCGAACGGTGTTCAGCTTCAAGTACCTGGAAAAAATTAAAAATGGGGCCCCAAGGGGCTCAGCAAAATTGCTGCATATGAAATTCGCATATACCGCGTGCTAACCGCGGTACGCCGACTACTTTGGGTCGGATATACATGGAGTTCATTTTACATGCATACATATACTAATACTACGACAATATAATTAACAATACTTACAAACATATACAAGGTTCGTTACCTACCAAGGAAGGCAACTTGTTAGTCAACCGTTCATTTAGTTATTCGTTCACCCGGTTTCATCGGGTGCTCTCTTTCTTCGCATTCGGGTTCTTAAGTCTTACATCAATTTAGTCCTACTTACTTGTTGCTTTACTCACACTACACTCATCACCTTACTCATTACTTACTCGTGCTTGCTCGATACTTGTTACTATACTAGTACTTACTCATCACTCGGTACTCAATGCTTACTCCCACATACTCAGTACTCCGTACTCTTACCTTACTCATACTTACTCATTACTCGTACTCATTACATACTCATACTTCCTTCTTACTCAATACTCATTACTTTACTCATACATACGCATTACTCAATACTCAATACCTTTGGCCTCCGGGCGGAGTTCCTACATAAGACTCGCCACCGGGCCTACAAATACAAAGGGCTATACACTTAACTCCTCAAATACTCAATGTCCATTTTTACCGGACTACTCAAATTCCCAACACTCCTCTCTCGGAGTATCTTACAATCTCATGGATTAGCCTAGAAGTATCTCTCTCGATAACCTCTACTAGCTTAGGGAATTACCACCGTCTAGCATTCTCAGATTTAAGGGTTTCCCCAACGTATCGAATACTCTCATGTTCGGGACATTACTTACATCAGTCGGGTCCTCTCATAGTGGGTCGACTAATTGCTAAGGGTTTGGAGATCCCTCATCATTCTTTACTACTCTCATGGTTCATGTCTTGCTCTACCATCAATACTTCTATTAGAGGTTACTTATATATACTTCCACTACTTATTATTTTGTGGGTTGTTTATTTCGGTTCTCTTACCGTTATCGGGAGGTTACTAATCCCGTACACTCTCTCACATTCTGGTGAGTTCATTGGTTTGTGTTACCGTTTCTTGGTTCTTTAGCTTAGTGCGTTTCTACGTTTCCGTTAGTTCACAACACGACTCTTACTATGAGTCACTAACAACAAGACTCATCTATGAGTCGGTCTACACACTAAGTTAAGCCACACAATCAATCAAGAAGGGTTAGCTCATACAACATACAACAAGACATACAATGAAAGGCAATAAACCGTTTTCATGCTTTAGTCTTGATTAGCCGGCATACAGCACACAAATCAACGTAACTCGGTTAGCATACGGGGCATGAGAAAATCATACCTTTCACCGGGGTTAGCTTTACCGTGTGTTCCCTTGTTCCTTGGTTCACACTTGTTCCACTGATAATGTTTCCAACATTGTTATTAATACTATGTTCATACAATACACAAATATTTACTACTCCCGTACTTACCCCGTTATCCCGGTATACTTAGTTTCACTCATGTCAAACTATGTCCTTACTTCCCACTCATTTCCTACACTTGTTTACACTTCTTAGGGCCTTTAAATATCACCAAACAAGGCCTTAACAACTTCTAAAACCATTACCATTCACTTCCCCATCATTAGACACCTTTAAAACACATTCTGGCAAGTTTTTACATTGGTCCGGGTTTGTGTCCGGGGTTACAAACCCGGACCAAACACGGAAATCACATTCTGGGCAAGTTTAGCTATGGTCCGGGTTTGTGTACCGGGATACAAACCCGGACCAACCCCTATTTTCACTTTCTGGTGCGTTTTTGATGTGGTCCGGGTTTGTGTACTGGTTTGCAAACCCGGACCATGTCTGTAGGTGTTTAAATTGACAGTTTTTGACCTCTTTTCAACCCCTAACTCACCTCTAATCATTTCCTAAACTTTCCACAAGTTTCCTACATGTTTAAACACCCCAAAACATGCTCTAAACCTCTTCAAACCATTGGTCAAATCTCTACTCAAATCCTTGCTCAAATTCACAAATATTTCCATTCCCACTGTTACATGTTGCACACTAGTGCTACAGATTTTACCTCTTGGCACTAGCATTATTGTTCTAACTCTATTTGACCATTCCAAATCATTCCTAGACAAATGCATCTCTACAATCCAAGTCCATCTTCCATCTCCAAGTTTTTTGCACACTAACTCTTTTCTTATTTTTCCAATGCTCATCAACACCCATTTGCTACAGATTTTCACACACTTCATTCTCATCCTCTAATCACCATTCCATGGTTACCAATCAACTCAAATCCACCCTATAAACACCTAGTTAAGCCTAGGTAATCCTTTACTCACTATACACATAAAACTCCTTTGGTTTCTACCGAAATTTTGCCATAACTCCGTTGCTTCTCTAGTATTGTCCAAAACTCATCTCACCACCAAATTTTCATCCACATCCATCCTAATCTAGCCACACCCACAAGGGGTCCTACCAGCATACATAATTCCACCAAAATTTCCTCAAACAACAATACTTACATATACACTCAATTTACTTGGCTCTAAGGCCTCCAATCCAAACATCAATTCACAAATACTCTTAAACTTCCACCAACTACATTCCTAGTACAATATTTTGGGTTCATTCATTAATTTACCCTTCCCCAACATTCTAATGCATTAAATTAGCATTCAAGAAGGTTTTCTTAGCTTAAGCTCATAATTCCTTCTTTCTTTTTCCAATCACCTCTTGCTCTTCTTCTTTTTGAATCCGGTCAAGTGGGCAATGGAGTTGGCAAACTCCATTCCCATCATCCAAGGAACATAAAAGGAGTGTATTAAAATCCTAAACCCTTGGAATAATACTAATTCAATGAAATGCTCAAAACACAAAAATCTAGGGTTTTACCTTTGGATTTCCAAGAGGGGTTTTAACCCTTGGTTCAAGAAGATGATTCCACCACCATTGGAAGGTTGGAATAATGCTCAAATAAGAGAAGAACAAGGTGTTACAAAGGGCCAAAATCGGCAAAGAAAGATGGATGAAGAAAAATGGATTTTCTTGAATATTCTTACCTTAAGAGAGAGAGGGGACTCCAAGCTCCATAACAATGCCATTTTCTTCACCAATGGGATATACCCATGAAAATGAACTTCATCATTTTGGAATTTTAAAAAGAGGGAAAGATAGATCTTGATGAGAGGAGCAAGAATATAATTTGTTTTGATTTGGAGTTGTAATGTGGCTAGGGCAAGCTTGGAGATGAGAGCTGCCATGGAGGGTGAATAAATCATCCAGAGGAAGAAGAAGAATCAGAAGAAGGAAGGAGAGGGGGAGTCTCACGCTGGAAAGGAAAGAATGAGAGGAGAGAGGGAGTAAAAAGGTAATATGAACCTTTTTCTGTTTTTTTTTTACTTTTTGCTTTTGACTTATTTAATTAGTAACTAGTATAGTGTGTGTGAGGGCTTATTTAAGCCTTAAAAACCGGCCCCCACCTATACATGTGTGCTGGAGCGTTTTTCGTCTTTTATAGAAAACGCCCGTTAATTTACCCAGTTTAGCACTATTCACTAACCGGGCCCGTTTTCCAGAATTTTCTCGTTTCTTCATTTTTAATGGTTATAAAGCTTCCATTAATGTTTAATTATAGTTATTTAATGAACTATAATTTTTACGGGTTCGTTTGACCACTCAAAGTCATGTTTTCGGGTTTTCTCGAAAAACGTGCGCTAAAGCTTTATTAGCGTTTTAACACATAATTTGGACCCGTTTTCTCCGGGAATCATTCCCGTATATTAATTAGGAATGAATAAGCCTTAGGAATCCTTATAATACTATAACCGAGGTCTCGTACCTCCTATAGTTACATAACGCTTATTTTAGCGTTTTTCGCTTTTAAAGCGTTTTCTCATTTCTTTTGGATTTATTTTCCTTTTGAAAATTACTTAGGCACTATTAGGCCCTTAAATACCATATTAGAATAATTTAATCACCATATTTAAGTTTGGGGTATTACAATCTACCCTCCTTAAAGAACTTTGCCCTCAAAGTTGGTGAATCTAATATTGTTACTCGTATAAATACTCTATGCTAAGGTTATGACCTCTACATATAACTTGTCAAACTCCAAGTGTTTGACTCGATGTATACTACACATCCAAACAGCATGTCACTGCATGCATAGCAATCAAAAATATCCGTTACAAGCTCTCCATGGGGTCCGTCCGCAGAAAAATGAGGTACCATCCCCTCCCATGTCGAGCGATCCCTCAGGTACCGGTCACGTTTGAACACTTACGCATTCTGGTTCACGGCAGTCATGACTAATGGCACTTACGCTTTCTGGCCACGGTCCTTTGGTTCAGATCAAATTCATTTACATATATAGAGATCCTTAGGCACTTACTCATACTTACTCATACTTACCTCGGGACTACGCTGCCCCAGTGCCCTTGGAAAAATACAAACACACACTGTCACCGCACCCAACCGGCCACTTAGGACCGCCGCACGAACGGTGTAGTGGTTTCAATACTCATCAACACTTCCACTGACTCAGAACTAGCTTCACCTCCATGGTTTCAACTGGATACCCGTGCCTAGTCATGGAAGATCCACTAGCGCCCGTGGGAGCGGTTTCAAAACCGATCCTCATTCTCAATTTTGAAGAAAACATTGTATCAAATTAGTTTTGGGAATTCATTTTGAAAACTTGCATACATCTCCCAAATTCCAATTTATGATAATTTCACCTATTACTAGTGTTATTGTTGTGACCACTTAAGGGGAGCTTCCAGAGTCCTTCAACCCCAATGTGATCAGCATTGGTGTTGAATTATCCTTCCACCCCAATTTGTGTTCGGTTTCCCTTGATCGCTAGCAAATCAAGTTCCACTTCCCACCTCAATACAAACAGACAGATCGTCAAACATTATTTTGTTTTCTATCTTTTTAATCTTACTAGTCATAATCACACACATACATTTTCCAATTTATAGAATTCACTTACTTACTTACTAATCATCTCATCAATTATTACTACATCATCTCCAACTACTATACTTAAGAAATTCATAGGTATAATATCCAATAAATTTTCCATCCTCCGAATTATACTCATAAAATACATCGGTTTCATACCGATTTATACTCATTACATACATCGGTTCCATACCGATTTATACTCCTCAAGTCTCCCATACGTACTCATTCCTCATGCTATTACCAATCGGGGTTTCCATTCCCCTGGAGTTTCTATACTCCATTCCTATTCTTATTTCCCAAATAACCATAATTACACGATGAGGGAATACAAATGTTTATGTAACATAAGTATCAATCATCAAAACAAATACTTTTGCGCTATGCGCATTGTAGTTTACGCACCTATCACGTAAAACGTACATTTCACGGTTTTCGCTCTACCCCCCTTAAAAGGGATTACGCCCACGTAATCTACCATGTGTCAACATTGGACATTGGTCGAAGGCATTCAGCCGTCATGGAGTGGTTCAGCTTCCATGCGGTCTATTATACAATGTTCCTTGATCAATGGGTCTTAACCGTATTACCAGTTAGTCCCTACATCAAGAATTTTCATCGGAGTTTATTTAACTCTTAACCGGGTTCGGTTCTAGCCTAAATGGCTTTAAGGCATTGATGATTAACCTTTTATTCACTAGGTGTATTTCACTTAGAATTCTGGGCCCACGAGCTTCTGTTGCGCGACCCTAATAACTTGGGTTATTCGCCCTTCTTGTTATCCTTAACGTGCTACACATCACCTTTTTATCCCTTTTATTGTGGGAATAAGGTTTATTCAATCAAGCGTGGTATTTCTTTTACTGTGCGCGAACTCAATGAGTTTTAGATTTATAACCTGCTCTCTGGCAATCTATATACATACTGTTGTGTTTTGTAGTGATCATTCACTTGGTCCTCTGACTTATTGTCGGGTGAGGTTAAGCCACTACTTACTTGTAGTGCTTCCTCTGTTGTCAGTGGCTTCTGAATTCTGCTCACTATTTTGTTTGGTACAAGTGTTCTTTACTCGTATGACCTTGCATTTTCTATGCGTCGGTCGTAGTGACTTTCTTAAGTCTCCTTTCACTTTTCATTCTAATGGAATTCACATCTTGTGATTGTAGGTGTGTTTCACACTCTTCGTGCTTCTTTGGCCTTAGGCCGCACGGTTTGTTTCTAAGCTTTTGCTTAACTGGCTTATGCCATGTACATTGGTGAAAGGAATAAATTACTATGATTTACATTTTCTATATTCCTAGCTATCCCACTAGATCATTAACTGCACAAGAGCAATACCAAAACACTCAGTCCTACAGAGTGCAGAGGCGTAAACCCTTGGCAGTAAATCTCTCATGTGATCGCAATAGGAATGTATATTACTTCTTCGTGTGGTGCTTCGTCATTTGGTGCAAACTCCTGGCTTGTTGCCCGGTCTGTCCACTATTTCTAGTAAAAACTCCATAGCATTGGGTGATTATTCATATACATTGGTCGCCTGCTGTGCACCATGTTCTTACGGATTCCACATTATTGGTTTACATGGCATCCACTGTTGCTAGCTTCAGCTCATGCATTTCCACCATTTATATCATGGTTTGGTGTTTATACTTTTGAGCTCCTTGAGTGTCATTTACTTATACTTTACATTCCCACATAGCGTGTTCCTCCTGAACCGATTACTCCTTGGTTGTCAACAATTGCTGTTGATGCTTATCCTACATTGCTTGGCAGTATTTGTATGCTCAAGCTTCACTACGTTAGTAGTTCTGAAAGGAATATATTTTCAGACATTTATTGATGGTATCACATTCTTGGGATCCATGTATTCACCGCTCTTGCGGTCTCACATTTAGGAGGGGTATCCTTGCTCGTTGGTTATTACCCTTTTATTGGTGTCGTCCTTGACCACTTTCCATATGGTTCACAATGGGTTTTACATCCGTTGGGTTGTGTATGGTAATAGTCTCATGGCATACTAGCCATATTGCCTAGAGCTCTGCTCATCATGGGCTGTTCCCAAGTGATCATTTCTCCGTAAGCCATCACTGGGTTTGGAGGTGATACTAGGCTCCGTGATAAGATCATCGCATCACGCTTCTGTTTGTTGGAGTCCCTTTTTGAATCTTATTTATTAATTTGGGGTATCCCTGTCAAGTGGGATCCCTTCGGTGTTCTAACCGGATGTTCGTTCCGATTGTGGTGTTCTTACCACGACATCTCGTTCAACTGTGTTGACTTGATCCCCTTTATGGATCGCTCCTGGGTATTACTGATTACCTTGCGGCTCTGGATCTGAGTTATCCGTTGGGGGTTATAACGTCTCCCGTTATTAGGGTAGACCATTGTTGTTTTTCCTTATGTTATAATGGTTGTGATCTTCTCTTCGGTGATGAATGGTATTTTTGGTACCTTATACGATCACCTTGTGTGTTTATGGTAGTTGTCCTGGGAATTCCATCCCGTTCATTGAACACTGGTGTGTTAATGTTAGGCGTTTGCCTTACAGTGTTTAGACTGGGTATTCCTTCCAGTTATCATGCTTTACTTCAATATCTTCAAGACATATCCAATGTCTTGTTCCGTTGTTAGTGCTTCTCGCACTTTAACTCTTAATCCTCCTCCTGGAGTGAGTTCTTGACTCCTTAGCTTGTATGCTTATCTGAGTTCCCTTTGCTCGTTTGAAGTATCCAACTGTTTGGGTTTGAATTTACTTATGGTCCGTAGAACGGAGTTGACTACTTCCCGTGTTTCGTACACTACATGTATATATACGTGGGGTACCTTGTTGGTACGTTACCACTTACCTAACTATCTGTCAGGCCCGTAAGCTCCTTCGGAGTGCGGTCGTCCCACATCCCATATTTGGGTACACTCATAGTGTTCGTCACACGCCTAGGTGAAGTATTCTATTGTCAACTCTTCTTGTATCATTCTATGATACTCACCGAAATTCCGTCGGTTTGGTTTTAAAAATCCAAGGTTTAAAAGAAGGGTTTGTGGTTTTGAAGGAAAATTTGAGTTTTGAAATAACAGTTCAGTGTTAAAAGAAGTTCTTCATGGTGTCGCCATGTCTGAGGTCTTGACCAAGTCCAGCTTCTTACTGACTGGTATGTTCTTGATACAATGGTCGGGCCGTTAGGCCTTTCCAAGGTTTCATTATTTAATCCTTAGGATTGGTAATCCTATATTTGCTCCATTCATCATAGCGGTACTTTAGCAAGTATTTGCGGGTTGTTAAAAGTCTCCCAACCATCTTGTAGTTGCAGCACTTGCCCTGGGCAAGTGCGCGGGTAGGTTGTTTTTCGGTTAACGTATACCAGTTACGGTATCGTTTCCATCCATATTTAGTGGTCTTATTAGATCTTCCTTTGGTCTTTTGACCTTGGTGATCAATCTCCTGAGTCATTTCTCAGCGTTCTTGACATGGTTGTTGTCAATTCGGGTGTCTCACACCTTCACTGTGGTTAACGAGACTTGTCTTATCCTTAGGAACCACGTTGTAGTCCTATAGGTGTCTGTTTTATGAATACTTTCATAGTTATCTGAACTGTGTTGTTCGGTTATTACGGCCTCCCGGAGTGTAGGTTCGGTATTAATCAGACCTCGACTAATTCCTTAGTCGGTTTGTATACCGTTATTGGTATTATCAAACATTACAGTCCGTAGACTCTCTTGTCTCGGGTTTGTTACTCCTCCTTTTCGCTTCATTGCGCAGTTGTGCTCCTCTTCTTGCTGGCTACTCATGGTTCTCGCGACTGCAAAGCACGACCCCATGGTGCCGTAGCTTTCCTTATCCTGTGTTTAGGATCTTCGAATTGCGGTTGTTGTTGTCTCAACGGGAGCCTTCTCCGGATTTCCGGTTCTCGGAATCTACCGTATGACAGGTTCCTTTTCTAATAAGGTTTGTTTTTGTAACTGCCAGATCGGGTTTCACCCGAGTGTGAGAGGTCTTTCCATCTCTTGGCGTTATTATCCCAACTTAATACCGGGGGACGTGGAGGGTGGGTATGGTTGTTGTAGGTTTCTGGATCACCCGGAAGTTCCTAACTAGCGTACCTCACACGCTAACACTCAACCCTTAGCCCTAAGTCTCTAATTCCTAACTCGGTATTTTCCTAAACTCGGTATTTCATCCATCAGAGCGATATTTCGCTCTGATACCACTTTTTGTAACACCCCTTCCGCTAATACCGTCATTACTGTACAAACACTTACCTTCACAGCGGATATTACATGCACAACGGTGGGTGTACAATGCCGTTAGTCACCCACGTGACTAACAAGGCGAGTTACAATTCTACATACTATCGGTCTGATGATGAATATGAACATACCGAGTACTCTACACAATACATTACTTCCTCTTGCATACTCAACCATAATTCAAATACAACTTCAATACAAACTATACCGAGTCTACTACAATCCTTAAATTACCGATACAGTTTGGACTTCCAAATTCGCAATACATTACAAATACAATTCCTATTATCCAGCTACCCATGCTCATGTAGCAACCCCATCCTACTCTCTCGAACGGTGTTCAGCTTCAAGTACCTGGAAAAAATAAAATGGGGCCCCAAGTGGCTCAGCAAAATTGCTGCATATGAAATTTGCATATACCGCGTGCTAACCGCGGTACGCCGACTAATTTGGGTCGGATATACATGGAGTTCATTTTACATGCATACATACATACTAATACTACGACAATACAATCAACAATACTTACAAACATATACAAGGTTCGTTACCTACCAAGGAAGACAACTTGTTAGTCAACCGTTCATTTAGTTATTCGTTCACCCGGTTTCATCGGGTGCTCTCTTTCTTCGCATTCGGGTTCTTAAGTCTTACATCAATTTAGTCCTACTTGTTGCTCTACTCACACTACACTCATCACCTTACTCATTACTTACTCGTGCTTGCTCGATACTTGTTACTATACTAGTACTTACTCATCACTCGGTACTCAATGCTTACTCCCACATACTCAGTACTCCGTACTCTTACCTTACTTATACTTACTCATTACTCGGTACTCATTACATACTCATACTTCCTTCTTACTCAATACTCATTACTTTACTCATACATACGCATTACTCAGTACTCAATACCTTTGGCCTCCGGGCGGAGTTCCTACACAAGACTCGCCACCGGGCCTACAAATACAAAGGGCTATACACTTAACTCCCTAAATACTCAATGTCCATTTTTACCGGACTACTAAAATTCCCAACACTCCTCTCTCAGAGTATCTTACAATCTCATGGATTAGCCTAGAAGTATCTCTCTTGATAACCACTACTAGCTTAGGGAATTACCACCTTCTAGCATTCTCAGATTTATGGGTTTCCCCAACGTATCGAATACTCTCATGTTCGGGACATTACTTACATCAGTCGGGTCCTCTCATAGTGGGTCGACTAATTGCTAAGGGTTTGGAGATCCCTCATCATTCTTTACTACTCTCATGGTTCATGTCTTGCTCTACCATCAATACTTCTATTAGAGGTTACTTATATATACTTCCACTACTTATTATTTTGTGGGTTGTTTATTTCGGTTCACTTACCACTATCGGGAGGTTACTAATCCCGTACACTCTCTCACATTCTGGTGAGTTCATTGGTTTGTGTTACCGTTTCCTGGTTATTTAGCTTAGTGCGTTTCTACGTTTCCGTTAGTTCACAACAAACTTACTATGAGTCACTAACAACAAGACTCATCATGAGTCGGTCTACACACTAAGTTAAGCCACACAATCAATAAAGAAGGGTTAGCTCATAACATAAACAAGACATACAATGAAAGGCAATAAACCGTTTTCATGCTTTAGTCTTGATTAGCCGGCATACAGCACACAAATCAACGTAACTCGGTTAGCATACGGGGCATGAGAAAATCATACCTTTCACCGGGGTTAGCTTTACCGTGTGTTCCCTTGTTCCTTGGTTCACACTTGTTCCACTGATAATGTTTCCAACATTGTTATTAATACTATGTTCATACAATACACAAATAATTAACTCCCGTACTTACCCCGTTATCCCGGTATACTTAGTTTCACTCATGTCAAACTATGTCCTCACTTCCCACTCATTTCCTACACTTGTTTACACTTCTTAGGGCCTTTAAATATCACCAAACAAGGCCTTAACAACTTCTAAAACCATTACCATTCACTTCCCCATCATTAGACACCTTTAAAACACATTTTGGCAAGTTTTTACTTGGTCCGGGTTGTGTCCGGGGGTACAAACCCGGACCAAACACGAAAATCAATTCTGGGCAAGTTTAGCTATGGTCTGGGTTGTGTACCGGATATAAAAACCGGACCAACCCCTATTTTCACTTTTTGGTTTTTTTGATGTGGTCCGGGTTTGTGTACTGGTTTGTGAACCCGGACCATGTCTGTAGGTGTTTAAATTGACAGTTTTTGACCTCTTTTCAACCCCTAACTCACCTCTAATCATTTCCTAAACTTTCCACAAGTTTCCTACATGTTTAAACACCCCAAAACATGCTCTAAACCTCTTCAAACCATTGGTCAAATCTCTACTCAAATCCTTGCTCAAATTCACAAATATTTCCATTCCCACTGTACATGTTGCACACTAGTGCTACAGATTTTACCTCTTGGCACTAGCATTATTGTTCTAACTCTATTTGACCATTCCAAATCATTCCTTGACAAATGCATCTCTACAATCCAAGTCCATCTTCATCTCCAAGTTTTTTGCACACTAACTCTTTTCTTATTTTTCCAATGCTCATCAACACCCATTTGCTACAGATTTTCACATACTTCATTCTCATCCTCTAATCACCATTCCATGGTACCAATCAACTCAAATCCACCCTATAAACACCTAGTTAAGCCTAGGTAATCCTTTACTCACTATACATATAAACTCCTTCGGTTTCTACCGAAATTTTGCCATAACTCCGTTGCTTCTCTAGTATTGTCCAAAACTCATCTCACCACCAAATTTTCATCCACATCCATCCTAATCTAGCCACACCCACAAGGGGTCCTACCAGCATACATAATTCCACCAAAATTTCCTCAAACAACAATACTTACATATACACTCAATTTACTTGGCTCTAAGGCCTCCAATCCAAACATCAATTCACAAATACTCTTAAACTTCCACCAACTACATTCCTAGTACAATATTTTGGGTTCATTCATTAATTTACCCTTCCCCAACATTCTAATGCATTAAATTAGCATTCAAGAAGGTTTTCTTAGCTTAAGCTCATAATTCCTTCTTTCTTTTTCCAATCTCCTCTTGCTCTTCTTCTTTTTGAATCCGGTCAAGTGGGCAATGGAGTTGCCAAACTCCATTCCCATCATCCAAGGAACATAAAAGGAGTGTATTAAAATCCTAAACCCTTGGAATAATACTAATTCAATGAAATGCTCAAAACACAAAAATAGGGTTTTACCTTTGGATTTCCAAGAGGGGTTTTAACCCTTGGTTCAAGAAGATGATTCCACCACCATTGGAAGGTTGGAATAATGCTCAAATAAGAGAAGAACAAGGTGTTACAAAGGGCCAAAATCGGTAAAGAAAGATGGATGAAGAAAAATGGATTTTTCTTGAATATTCTTACCTTAAGAGAGAGAGGGGACTCCAAGCTCCATAACAATGCCATTTTCTTCACCAATGGGATATACCCATGAAAATGAACTTCATCATTTTGGAATTTTAAAAAGAGGGAAAGATAGATCTTGATGAGAGGAGCAAGAATATATAATTTGTTTTTGATTTGGAGTTGTAATGTGGCTAGGGCAAGCTTGGAGATGGGAGCTGCCATGGAGGGTGAATAAATCGTCCAGAGGAAGAAGAAGAATCGGAAGAAGGAAGGAGAGGGGGAGTCTCACGCTGGAAAGGAAAGAATGAGAGGAGAGAGGGAGTAAAAAGGTAATATGTACCTTTTTCCCGTTTTTTTTACTTTTTGCTTTTGACTTATTTAATTAGTAACTAGTCTAGTGTGTGTGAGGGCTTATTTAAGCCTTAAAAACCTGCCCCCACCTATACATGTGTGCTGGAGCGTTTTTCATCTTTTACAGAAAACGCCCGTTAATTTACCCGGTTTAGCACTATTCACTAACCGGGCCCGTTTTCCGGAATTTTCTCGTTTCTTCATTTTTAATGGTTATCAAGCTTCCATTAATGTTTAATTATAGTTATTTAATGAACTATAATTTTTACGGGTTCGTTTGACCACTCAAAGTCACGTTTTCAGGTTTTCTCGAAAAACGTGCGCTAAAGCTTTATTAGCATTTTAACACATAATTTGGACCCGTTTTCTCCGGGAATCATTCCCGTATATTAATTAGGAATGAATAAGCCTTAGGAATCCTTATAATACTCTAACGAGGTCTCGTACCTCCTATAGTTACATAACGCTTATTTTAGCGTTTTTCGCTTTTAAAGCGTTTTCTCATTTCTTTTGGATTTATTTTCCTTTTGAAAATTACTTAGGCACTATTAGGCCCTTAAATACCATATTAGAATAATTTAATCACCATATTTAAGTTCGGGGTATTTCACTCGAAGTTAAAGCATTTCTCTTGGAAACGTCTGGGAGTGCTAAGAGATCATATTACTATGCCTTGGATTGTGGGTGGCGATTTCAACCAGATTATGTATAATTGGGAAAAAACAGGTGGAAGAATGATACATGAGAGTCAAATGAAACCTTTCAGGAACATTAGCTCTTAATGTAATCTTAATGACGGGTTTTTTGGAGAGTTTGATACTGATACCAACTGCCAACTAGATGATAAGCATTTTATCAGTAGGCTGGATAGATGTTTTAGATGCTCTCTCGGATTACAAGCTTTCCCAAACATTTCCGTGGAACATCTTCCTCGTGAAAGCTCAGACCATCGCCCTATTTTTATTATATTTTTCATTAGTCATATTGTGCCTAAAAGAATATTCAGATTTGAGAATGAGTATGGTGCTTGGAAGTGAAGTGTAAAGAAATTGTGTTGGAAGTCTAGGGTAAGGATCATCTAAATCTTGCTTAGAAACTCTCAGAGTATGGTAAGAAAGTGTCTCAGTGGAAAAGGTGGTGCATTAAGAAAAGTAAGTGGAAAATTTTGGTAAAAAGGAAAGAGTTAGAGGTTTTTTAAAGGGTACTCTTACTGTTGGTGCTGATAACAAAAAAAAGATGCCCCTTCTTGAGATTGAACTTTTGGCTATGAAAGAAGAAATTTGGTGGCAACAAAGATCTAGAGTTTCTTGGCTCAAGGAAGGGGACAGAAACACAAAATTCATTCATTCAAAGGCTTCTTTTTCTAAGAAAGAAAATGATATCTTTGGGCTCAAGAATGACAATCAGGATATGTGTTATAGTTGGCATAAGCTTGAAACTATCTCCAAAACTAATTTTCAAAAGTTGATCTTCTAGTAATCCAGTGAGGGAAATCTGCTTTGAGGATGTAGTAAGGGACAAACTCTCTCCTATTTTCATCCAGATCTCAATGCTCCGTACTTAACTCTTGAAGTGGTAGAGGCTGTCAAGATGATGGGCTCCAAAAAATCTCCTGGTCATGATGGCAATGGTAAGTTTTTTTAAAACTTATTGGCATATTGTGGGTCTCACATTACTTCCACGGTCCTTAATGTGCTAAGAGGTAGTTGTTTACCTGAGCATTTAAATGACTATTTTATAGTCCCCATCCTAAAATCAAAGGGGTTGTCTGAATTGATGAATTCCGACCTATAGCCCTTTGCAATTTCACCTACAAAATCATCTCAAAAATCCTAGCCACAAGAATGCAGTCTATGCTTCCTTCTCTCATCTCTAATAACCAATCTGGTTTTGTAAAGGGGCGGCTGATCTCAGGCAATATCATCCTAGATGGTGAACTTCATCATTATCAAGACAAATGCCAAGCCACGAATAAGGGTTGCCTAAAACTGGCCTCAGTAAGGCCTATGATAGGTTGAACTGGGGTTTTATTTTCAAAATCCTAAAGTCCATGGGTTTCCCTTCCAATTAGTTAACACCAGTTATGAATTGTATAACCTCAATCAGATGTGCTATTATCGTCAATGGTTCTCTTGGGAAAAATTTCAATAAAAAAGGGTATTCGCCAAGGAGATCCTATGTCTCCTTTTCTGTTTATTCTTGAAAGATGACCTAGCTGGTATTTATAGAGGGATCAAGATGAAATTTGATTGTCCTTCAATCTCTCATCTTGCCTTTGTAGATGATGTAACATTTTTTGGTATGGCCTAATTGAAAATGCCTCTTTCCTTCACAATACCATGCAAAAATTTATGTTAGCCTCTGGTCATCAAGTTAGCTTTGAAATATCATATATCGTCTTTAGTAGGAAATTGAAAGCTCCTAAAAAAATGAAATCTCCAACATTTTGGGAGTGAGAGAGGTTCAAAATTTTACCAAATATTTGGGCCTCCCTTTGAAGATTGGTAGAAACAAAGCTCAAATTGTTTAGGGAAAATTCACAATATACCCCTTTTTTCTTTCGTAATTCACAGTATACCCCTGTTGGTTTTCGTAATTCAACTTTAAACATGCTTAAATGTTGTCCAAAATTGATGAAACTTTACATGGACGATGCTAAAGTGTTATATTTTGGTCCAATATCAAATTTGAAATTTTTTAAGCTCATGTGTGACATGTGGGACCCAGTGAACATGTCACAATTTTCATTGGGTCCCACAAGTCACATGTGAGCTTAAAAAACTTCAAATTTGATATTGGACCAAAATATAATACTTTAGCATCGTCCATGTAAATTTTCATCAATTTCGGACAATGTTGTTCAAAAGAGAATTGATTTCTTAGGCTGCTAGATTCATAATGATGGGTAGTGTTCTGCAGGCTAATCCCTTATATTCTATGGCTCTTTTTCTCCTTCTTCAATCTATTATTGCAAAAATCAATTCCATCATTTCTAGGTTTTAGTATTGAGGAAATAAAAGCACAAAGCCTATGTATTGGTTGAAATGGAGTAAAGTTTGTAGTATGCTGGATGAGGGGGGCTTGGGGTTTAGAGATTGAAATTTTAATATAGCCTTGCTCACAAAATAATTTTGGAGGATTATCTCTACTTCTGAATCTGTAATGGCAAAATCCATTAAATCTTTCTACTTTCCAAATAGCCAAGTCACTGAAGCTATCCTTCCAAAAAAAAGCTAGCCAGATTTGGAAATCATCGTTTTCTAACATCAATATCCTCAAATATGGGATTAGGAAGCAAGTGGGGAATGAGGACACAACTCTCTTTTGGGATTCTCCATGGGCTCCAATATCTGGAGCTTTCCACATCTCATCCTCTAAACCTATTTAGATGTCTTCTTCTACACTGGTTTCACATTTCTTTAACCCAGATCGTGGCTCATGGAACTTCCAAAAACTACAAAAAATGCTCAGTTTCTCAGAAAGTAACTTCATAGCATCCTTACCTACAAATCCTTTTCTCATTGATCTTTTGGTCTGGCCTTTTACCAAAGATAAGAAATACTCTATAAAGTCTAGCTTTTGGTTGATTCAAATCAAGGAGGCTTGGCAGTTCTCTATTCCAAATTGTATCAACGATATCAAGAAAGAATTAATCAAAACATTTGTCCTCCTCGGGCAACTGATGATATGGAAGTTTCTAAATGGCATCACTTCTTGCCAAGGTAATATAACCAACATAACTGGTGTTGCTGCTGAGTGTTTTCTCTGCGGAAGGAAAGACACCCCAACCTATTTGTAACACCCCTCTCCTTAAACACGTAATAATCTCTCTCGTAGCAATAAATAAAACGTCTTACAGCGGAAGAATAAATAATAACAACAATACTCACTCGGGTGTCACCGGCCATTACTCGCCCATGCGAGTAACGAAGCCAAACTATATCCAACAACCAACATAAACAAACTGTTAACCGCTGTGATAACGAGATAACTCCTATACATCATACTAAGTCCAAAACTATAAATGTCGACAAGTGAGCGTCTACCCAATCCCGAATATACATAACCGTACCATAATACAATTCCCAGTCTGACATCGTTATACAAATAAACTCCATGTGCGGTAATTAAAATAAACTCTAATTACCCTGTTCCCGTACTACGGCTTCGGCGATAATCAACAACCTGCGCAATGAGTGTAGTCTCAGCGATAAACGCTGAGTATGCCGGGCCTGGACCCTAATGGTCACTTAGTCATTTTAACCATCTTATTATTAGATTGGTTTCATGCTTTACCATTTTACAGTTATAATCGATACTGTAATATACATGCATAATATACATAATCATCCATCCAGACATTCATAAACCCTATCCATCCATCCAATCAAAACATTCATTTCATATCACAAACAACAGTTGTATAATCGAACATATCGAAACAATTGCAGTATAATGTACAATGTACAATCGCCGTAGCGAAGGGTTTCCATAGTTAATTTACCTTGGCCTTAAAGGCCCCATCTAAACCATGTTTAATTAATTACCAGTTGGGCGTCATGTTAAGACAACCCGATAACCTTATCATCGACAGTAGTCCTCCCGTACACACAAAGGTGCTCATTTCGCCAGAGGTCCGGAGGCCCCTGACTATTCACTTTGCCTCGTAAGGTGTCCATATAAAAGGCCGTAGCCACCTGACCCACGATCCAAATAGGGCTCATTGGGTATAAACCTGGAGCCAAGCCCGATCGGGTACCCCTCAGTGATCACAAATGCGCAACCAGGTAGTTCGTAAACTACACTGGATTCCTCACCTCAACTCACACCATCTCTCTCTCATAATGTTTGAGATATGCTCTTAATCTTATGGAGAATATAATTATTAATTAGCTGTCCAATGGGTCTCACGCATACCTAGAAGTAATCTAGGTCATATACATGTTCGAGATCCATGCTCTAGAGACCGACAATGTCGTGACTCATTCCTAAGTGTTTTACTTAGGTTACCATATACTTAATATTAATACTATGGTATTATATCAAGTAACCGTCATGTTATCACATTAACGTATATGTATGTTTATATAAGTCGATTTATAGTCGACGTAGTGTTAGTCCCATAGGACGTTTCGTGCATAAATAATTAATGCAGTAGCACGTATAATCACATACACGTATCCAAAACACATAACACACAAGTGATAACAACCAAATCCGAGCCCAAGGAATTCCTTAGGACAACTCGGATCAAACCCCTTTACATACCGTTCACCAAGACCTAGGATGCGCAGTGTAGACCACTAGCTCGTCAAGCGTCTTCTTCTGAAGTATGATCTAAACGGTAATAAAACTATAAGTCAGTCTCCATGACTAACTACATCCGGTATTTCCGAATAACAAGTAACCCCGACAGTTCATCCGGATTTCTACAGTTAATTGTTACGGGTTTCCCTAAACCAGTCGGCTTTGTTACTAAACTCGTATGTCGAAATATTTCGACTGTTAAGTTTAATTCGTTAAATTCCTTTAATCTTATCCATTATTTAATTTAGGTATATAACCTATAGTTGCATGTATGCATGCATGACTTATTATTTTGTATCATTTTTCCACCATCCATTATAATACATTGTATTATATAACCCATTATCTTTAGTAAACTATATTTCCATTCAAAAACTTATAACTTATAGTTTGTAACTATTTTTATGTAATAGCCACCACCATTATATTATATGGTTTCCAACCATAATATATATCCATCCTTATATATATATATTTCTCGCATATGTATATATTTACCATATAGGTAAGTTTCATGAGTTACAAAACTCTTGTATTATATGTTACATTTTATCATCTCATATTAGACGATTATTCCCATTAGTTGTATTATATTATACAACTTATATTAAGATTATTATCCTAATATTATGTAACAATTTATGTTGTATATTTACAACTCCTAAGGTTTATTCAATGTATACCTTAGTTTATAAACCTTATTTATTTATAGTTTGTCACATTATTTAATGTGAATATCCTTACTTATTAATCCCATTTATACCATATAATTGTTATAACATTTATAACATTGTAGACCGTAGTCTAAAATTCATTTTCCAACTCTTTGTAATTCGGTACAGCCCTTTATTTCATTTAATTTCATTTTGACCACATAACATTTTGTAATGTTATACCATATACCAATATCATATAATATGATATTTTTATTTCCTTTAACTTATAACCTATAGTTTTTATACAAAACTATTTATATTGCCGCATAGGCATATACATTTATACCTTATTCTTTTCCATAATCCATAGTTTTCTTTATTTACAAAATCATCCCATAATTTATACCATGTTATATATATATCATATAATATAACATTTTTAACTTATAAAAGGGTATAACCTATGGTTATATTTTTGTAAAATTTCCGAACAGACCTTGTCTGATTATAAATTAATTTCCAACCCCTTTAACTTTCCAAATTTATAATTTGACCACATATATAATGTTATGTAATATATATCATATATTATAACATTTTAAACCTTAATAATAATATAACCTATGGTTATATATTAATTAAAATTTGCGAACAGACCCTAGCTGTTCTAAATTATTTTTCTAACCCACCAAGTTTCTATAATTGCCATTTGGCCCAATTTATAACATATAGTTTTATAATATCATTAAAACTATATATTATACATATATCTTATTAAATACTCTTATATAATTCTAAAAATCACCAAATTTCACCAAAGGGTTATAATTACCCTTACTAACCATATACTTTCGGTATTTGCTATTTCCACCACATATACTTATCCAAAGTGTCACAATGACATAATAACTATATATTATACATATATAGTTTATTTTAATTCCAAAATCAACCCAATAAATTCCTAAAAATTCCTAATAGCCCATGGGTGTTTATAATACCATTTTACACCCTTTATTTTCGGTAATAGCATGTTTACCACATATGTTATAAATCGTTACAATTAAATACTTATCTTATTTTAAAACCTTAAATAAGTTATTTAACTTATCTAATTTGGTCAAAACCTACCATATGGTCAAGGTTGACCTCATTAATATTGCCTTGACCATTAATTTCCATATAATATGGTTTCTACCCATATTTTCCAGAAATTACCATTTAACCCCAAAACTTTATAAAATCTTATAATTTTTATTTTAAACCCTCTTAACCTCTAATTTTCGGCTTTATTATTATATAGCCCCCAAATTTAATTTAACTACACTTTATACCCCAATTCCTTGCGGTAATACATATATATTACCTAAACTTAAATAAAACCTTATAAATACATAAATAAAATGGCCTAAAGTACATGGCCTTATTACAAACATTAGCTTATAAAATAAATTACACATAAATGCCCAAAAATGCATTAAACTCTCGGCCTTACCACATAGTTTTCCATATTTACCAATTTTCCACATAATGTCTTAAATTTGACAATTATGATAGTTAATTACTTATATAAATTTACTAAACCATTCCTTAATCACCTAAGGTCAAAATAAGACCTTAATAACCATATTCACTCACGGCATATATATATATACATATGTATAAACACATATTAATATACCAAGTGCAGGTTTAAGTGATTTATACCTTATTTTTGACAAGTATAGGCCTTGTTTGGCCACGGCTGTTTGGAGATAAATTTTCCACAGCTTAGTTTACATGTTTTCAAACAGAAATTAAGGCATGATTAGTCTCCAAGCAAGATCTAACCATAAGAAGTGTTTAATGTATATTTTCAAGGTAAAATTTACCTTAGAATACCAAGGTAGCCAAGGGTAGTCTTCGGCCTATTTATACAGAATAAAAAGAGCATCAAAAGAGCTACTAAACCAAGGCTTAAAACCGGTACAACTTAGATTAGAAGATGGCTAATTTTTACCTTGATTAAAATGCCAAAAATGGTGTTTTTGGCTTGGATTTGGCTATTCCTTGAAGCTCTTGATGTACCAACTGAATAAGTATGTTAAGAAGAAGATTATAAGCCTAGGAAACAAAACTTTCCAACCAGAATTGAAGAGAATCAAGATATAAGTGCTTAAAGCACATTTTTATACCTTAAGAACATGATTAGAATTCTCCACCTCCTTCCCTTGTTACAGCCGAGAATCACCCTTATTTTAACCTCCAAAACAACCTAGATCCATGGATGGAAATGGTTGTTGCTTAGCTCCATGAAAAGAGGAAAGAAATGTGAAGAGAATGAACATAAAATGGCTTAATAAGCTTACCTATGTCAATTGGTGTTCTCCTCTGTATTTGGTGTGTTCTTATGGTAATGGAGGAGCAAAAGAGAGAATGAAGAGGCTTGGTGTCGGCTGGGAAGCAAGGCAAATGAGAAAGGTAAGCTAATTTTGCTTTTATGTTAATTAATGTTACTTTATCAAATAGTAAATGGTGATTCATTAGATTGGCTAGATTTTATGTTTCTAATGGGTAAGGATGACAGCTAATGGGGGCGGCAATGGAGGGCTTGGTCAATGGATGACATTTGACCATAGTTTAAGTTAAGTAATTAAATGTTATTTTTGGGTACTATTCATCCAAAATCACCCATTTTGATTTTATTTTTAAACTTTGATTTAGACTTTATAATATAGACTATCATGTCACATTAATGTTATAAAGAATGTAATCTAGTCTTTAAAGTGACAAAAGTCATTATCTTAGAGCTCATACACAAAAACGTGCTTTAAGGTGTTTTAGTGCACATTTTGTGTCACAAGGTGTTTCTGAGCTTAGTTTTCTTTAAGAACAGTTTTGTTGTGTTCCTTAAATGATATTGGATCTTAGGAATCCAATTTTATATAAAATAGAGGTCATAAGACCTTTAAGGTTTCCTTAGAGCACATTTTGCCCTACTTGACCTTGAAGCATGTAAATGCTTGTTCTTTGTGTTGGAGTGTTGTCCAATGATTGTAGTATGTTTAGTTATGTGTTAATATGATTAGGACAAAGTTTTAGGTCCTAATAAGTTCATTTGGGTATGTATTCACCCTCAACAGTCAAAGGGTGAAATATCTTGCTTTGTGTTGACCATCGTTGTTCTCAATTGACTTTTAAGGCATGTTTAGGCCTTAATTAATGTGATTACATGTTTAATCCATGTTTTATTAGCTTGGAGTATTTCAGTCTACCCCCCTTAAAAAGACTTCGTCCCGAAGTTGCTTAATCAAATAGGTATGTATATAAATATATAACTACCCATTATTCCCATAATGTATATCTATGTGATATATCATTTACACACATCGTATTGTGCTTATACAGCACATAGCCATCACTTTGTGGCGTTAGTTCAATCATATATGGATATAGGTGATCCATCAGCACCATTATTTCCTATCAATTCTATAAACCCTGAAAACCTCCTCAAGGTGTCCATAACATACCATCCTTCCACATTCCATATCTAATGATTCATTTCGTATCTAAGCGATTGATAAGTGTCCAAATGAGCATGATTTATAGGTGTATTTCATATATAATATTAGCACTTTTCTTGCTCATTTCTCCACTTCGGTTAGTTTTCCTCTAGTTTATGTTTTATTATTATCTCACAAAATTATTGGTTTAACATGAGGAAAACCAAGCCGGGAGTGAAGTAGACGAATAGACGAACGCATAGACACAAACGGCTCAGAAAACAGGGTCCAAACGAAGAATCTAGAGCCGGTAGAAGAGAGTCACGTATGGAGCACACAACAGAGGTGTGTCTGCCCCTGCAACCACCTAATAAGCAGGCGGACGAGAGGGAATCAACCGCACAGGAAACCGCCTGTACCATGGGCGGACGTGAGAGGAGAGGAGGCAGCGGACGTCAATGCATGCTACCGCTTCATTCTTAGGCGGTCTGGGAGGCGGTACCATGGGAGGCGGAAGAGAGGAGGCTACCGCATGGCTTTTGGGCGGTTTCTAAGGCGGACAAGAAGAATGCAACCGCATGCAATGCAGGCGGACAACAGGCGGTCGTGACTAAAATCGACGCCCGCACAGTTTTCTTCTTCGCGCCGACTGTCTGCAACTTGCCTTCGCCTACTATATGCAACTCGTCCACTGCCATATCCATCTACTCCGTCCGGCGCCTACCTTAATTCACTCACGCGTTGTCTCCACCTCTGTCTGCAATCAATGAGCTGCAATAATTCATCCACTAGCACGCGTGCTTCCTTCTCCTTCCTTCCTCTTCATTTTCCTTTCCCCTATATAAACACACGTTCCTTCTGTAAAAAAAAAACATCCACCACCCATACAATCCATCACCGTACCACTTCACCACACATCACACGTTCATCTCATTTCTCTCCTCCCGCCTTCTCCATTTTTATTTCACTTTCCACCATATTCACCTCTAGCCCTACGTATACAAAATAGCAGAGCGAGCTGGAGTGATTACAGATGATTTCTATTACTCTTGTTTCTGTTTATCTATTTAATATGTTAGGCTAGAATATTTATACTCGGGGGGAATGGTTATTATGTGTTTGTATTAATTATGCATTATTATTACTGGTTTATTTAAATACAGTTTGTTACGTTTTAAAGGTTATCTCGCACCTTTTTAATAAATGTCATGAGTTTATTAAATTGCTTTCCTAAGTCTATTTTGATCAGACCGGTGATAAATAGATAGGTTAATTAAGACGTAAAACTGGAGGAAACTTGTTATGATTTAATAAGTTAGTATTCAGTTGCAAATGTAATTCCTCAAATACTCCTCTGCCGTTTACAGGCATTTTGCTTGAACCTTGATTAGAACCTTGCATTTTCAGGTAAATGAGTTCTTTTGAGTCTATGACTTAGACCTTAAGAAAATAACAGGAACCTTGCCAAATTATTAAACCAGTAGAGATAGCTTAATTATGCAGATTATAATAACCTGACCCAGAGTTCCATTTAATTTATCTGTTAACTTAGTTTATTTTATCTTTTCTTTTTATTTATATTACAAGTTAATTAATCCCCCCCTCTTGTGACACGCTTAGGTACTATTATATGTATATTAGTCCCACGGTTCGACATCCGGTCGCTTACAATTCACTATACTACCACGACCGGGATTTGTTTGCAGCCCGACGTTTATTTTGAGTTTTTAATTTCTTTTCTTTTAATTTTACACCAGTTTAACCACTCACGATATAACGTCTGCAAAATGGCGCCGTTGCCGGGGACTAGATTTATTCTAGTCCCTAAGCCCCGGATTATTCACTTGTTATATTAGAATATTTTGTCTATATTATTTTTTTTTGTTTATATTAATTATTTTATATTTTGTTTATATTATTATTATGTTTGTTTCTAATTATTTTATTTTCTAATCTGTTTCAGTAGTTTTATTTTATATACAAAAAAACACAAAAAAAAAATGGAAATGGAGCAGGTGTTCGAGCAAGAGTTTTGCTATTCACAGTATTTATACTGCTCCGTATGTGGGGGAGCTCATGATTATGAGGATTGTCTCATATTCCAAGAACAACTCTGGTTAGAAGATCAACCAGAATACCTGGAGAGACTCGCTCAACCAGAACAGCTACTGAAGAGCGAAATAATTCATGAGGTAGAATACCCCACTACGGATGTAAGTTATTCTCTTCCCTCTACAATCGCCTACCGCCAGTTTCCATCCTTCTCTGTGCTCTATCCAGAAGATGAGGATACTTACATCCTCGAAAATGAAGAGAAGGAATTGCCATCACCTCCCGCCAAGATATCCAAACAAAACGCCACTATCACCTTCGAAGAATTAACTTTCTCTGAAGATGATTTTAATCAGCGTTCTTTCTATGAGCCTCACCTACAAGAGGAGGATGTTTACATCCTCCAATTTGAGGAAGAAAAATCAGCACCACCGGGTCTTCTGTTAGAACTACGTTCCCGGCAATACCTCCTCAAACATCAGATTTTGTGGAGTATTAATTTTCTTATTTTATATGCCGAGGTAACGTTTTGTTTTGATCCAGGATAACAAAGCAGGCGTCTAGCCTAAGACGTTAAAGAAGGGCAGCTTCCCGGGAGGCAACCCGGGTGTACTTTTATTTTATTTTGCTTTTATGCTCTTTTTAATTCTCAGGTTCTCTTTAAATTTTATTTTTGCTAACTTTTAACTCCGTTTGTAGTATGGTTGCTTCTGGTGTCTTATGCAGGTGCACCTTCATATTTACACTGCAACCAAGCTACGCTGCTTGAGGCTGAAGCTCAAGTGTGGGGGAACTACTTTGACGACAAGCAAAAATAAAATCAGGGGAGTACTAGTTTCTTTAAATTATGCTTTTATTTAAATAAAAGCTGCAGAGGAGCGTTTATGTGCTTAAATGTTTATTTGTGATCTTTGTGTTATCTCTATTTTATCTACTTACCGAAAAGGTCTTCTGAAACCTTCCCTTGTTTTTCTGGTGAACAATGAGGACATTGTTAAATTTAAGTGTGGGGGAGTGTGCCCTTTTCGGTAACATTTTGTGCTTAAATGTTTAATCTCTCTCCTTATCATGCGTTTGTCCAATTCAAATATTATGGACCCTTTATTGTGGGTTGTTCTCTTTAAGAATAAATATTGTTATGAATTGTAGGATAAATGGTACAAATTTTAAAATTTTGATTACTTTTGAGGAGCATTTTATATGCGGTGTGACCAAATAATCTGCAAATGGTTGGATTTTATTGCTCAGGGTTTCTTTCCGTCTTCTCTCTTAGGGATTGCTAAGGGGTGTTTCTCTGTTAAAAAAAAGAAAAAGAAGAATACAAAATAATAAGGGACTTGCGAGACACCATTGGTATCCAACAAAAGAGAGTTGAGTGTTCTTAAATACAAAGGCATTATGCCTACATTTTCTCATCCCTTATGCAAAAGCGAAACAAATGCATGAATCTATTTTTCCTTTTGTTTTCTCCTCAATGCCCATTCTTGAGAGAAGTTGGCCATGGTAAAAGTTCTCAGAGTCACCTAAAAGAAACATTGAAGTACCTTAGATCATACCCCGAAACTCTATATTTTATTTTCACCCTGAGCACACCTATGCCACCAGCAGTTAATTTTTCACACTCCTCAATAAGTTTAAAGATCATGTTTATCCTACCCTTCATAATAATATTTGTTAGTATTGAGCATTCCCTACTTACTTGGGTACGTGGTTTTGCTTGAGGACAAGCAAAAAGATAAGTGTGGGGGTGTGATAAGTGTCCAAATGAGCATGATTTATAGGTGTATTTCATATATAATATTAGCACTTTTCTTGCTCATTTCTCCACTTTGGTTATTTTTCCTCTAGTTTATGTTTTATTATTATCTCACAAAATTATTGGTTTAACATGAGGAAAACCAAGCCGGGAGTGAAGTAGACGAATAGACGAACGCATAGACACAAACGGCTCAGAAAACAGGGTCCAAACGAAGAATCTAGAGCCGGTAGAAGAGAGTCACGTATGGAGCACACAACAGAGGTGTGTCCGCCCCTGCAACCACCTAATAAGCAGGCGGACGAGAGGGAATCAACCGCACAGGCAACCGCCTGTACCATGGGCGGACGTGAGAGGAGAGGAGGCAGCGGACGTCAATGCATGCTACCGCTTCATTCTTAGGCGGTCTGGGAGGCGGTACCATGGGAGGCGGAAGAGAGGAGGCTACCGCATGGCTTTTGGGCGGTTTCTAAGGCGGACAAGAAGAATGCAACCGCATGCAATGCAGGCGGACAACAGGCGGTCGTGACTAAAATCGACGCCCGCACAGTTTTCTTCTTCGCGCCGACTGTCTGCAACTTGCCTTCGCCGACTATATGCAACTCGTCCACTGCCATATCCATCTACTCCGTCCGGCGCCTACCTTAATTCACTCACACGTTGTCTCCACCTCTGTCTGCAATCAATGAGCTGCAATAATTCATCCACTAGCACGCGTGCTTCCTTCTCCTTCCTTCCTCTTCATTTTCCTTTCTCCTATATAAACACACGTTCCTTCTGTAAAAAAAAAACATCCACCACCCATACAATCCATCACCGTACCACTTCACCACACATCACACGTTCATCTCATTTCTCTCCTCCCGCCTTCTCCATTTTTATTTCACTTTCCACCATATTCACCTCTAGCCCTACGTATACAAAATAGCAGAGCGAGCCGGAGTGATTACAGATGATTTCTATTACTCTTGTTTCTGTTTATCTATTTAATATGTTAGGCTAGAATACGTACGCTCTGGGAATGGTTATTATGTGTTTGTATTAATTATGCAATATGTTTACTGGTTTATTTAAATACAGTTTGTTACGTTTTAAAGGTTATCTGGCACCTTTTTGATAAATGTCATGAGTTTATTAAATTGCTTTCCTAAGTCTATTTTGATCAGACCGGTGATAAATAGATAGGTTAATTAAGCCGTAAAACTGGAGGAAACTTGTTATGATTTAATAAGTTAGTATTCAGTTGCAAATGTAATTCCTCAATACTCCTCTGCCGTTTACAGGCATTTTGCTTGAACCTTGATTAGAACCTTGCATTTTCAGGTAAATGAGTTCTTTTGAGTCTATGACTTAGACCTTAAGAAAATAACAGGAACCTTGCCAAATTATTAAACCAGTAGAGATAGCTTAATTATGCAGATTATAATAACCTGACCCAGAGTTCCATTTAATTTATCTGTTAACTTAGTTTATTTTATCTTTTCTTTTTATTTATATTACAAGTCAATTAATCCCCCCCTCTTGTGACACGCTTAGGTATTATATGTATATTAGTCCCACGGTTCAACATCCGGTCGCTTACAATTCACTATACTACCACGACCGGGATTTGTTTGCAGCCCGACGTTTATTTTGAGTTTTTAATTTCTTTTCTTTTAATTTTACACCAGTTTAACCACTCACGATATAACATCTGCAGCGATACCATATGTAATCATTCTACAAAGCAATATAAATATATATATCACAAGTAGCATAAGAAAAGTACTACACACATGGGTGTATATACATCATTCAAACAGATATCTCATACGATACATACATACAAGTGCACATCACAACAAACAAACCAACAACGTACGCCCCGTGTACCAAACATAACCAACAAAACCTCGTATGCCCCGCACACCACCAATTCACTGTATTCCATGCATACGAAACAAACAAATAAACAAACCTCGTATGCCCCGCATACCACAAACTACTGTATGCCCCGCATACGAAACAACATAACTTAGTGCACACAAGTGCACAGCCAAGAGGCTCTACCCCCCTTAAAAAGGGTTACGCCCCCGTACCCCACAAGTATACAACAACCACTCAACGAGGAGCGCTGGATACTTAGCTCTCATAGAGTTCTCCAACTCATGGATTATCCTCATATCAGAGAGACGGATATGACTCTAGCCCTTCTGGGCTCCATAATACATAAAGGGTGAGGCACTGATCTATTTGTGTCCTTTCCCGAATTCGTTCTAATGGGCCCACTCGCTCCGTACTGAGGTGCAGACCCATGAACATAGGCTCAGTTGCCTCTTTTCATTGCTGTGTATCCTCTCGTTTGGATCACTAGCATACATGCGTATGTCTTCTCTCACTGATATTCAGCTTGAGGTGTAATATGACATTGGCTATTGTTTAGTACTTAGTGCTCTTGCACTAGTCTTAGTAATATTAAGATGTACCAGCCTACATGTCCACGGAGATAAAGCTTGTCATCCGTGTCTCCTGGTGGTTTTGTTCCGGAGTAACACACTGTTGTAGTTCTTTGATACACACTCGTGTTGATATCCATTTCATCTTCCTGTATTCCCACTAGATTAATAACTGCCCAAGTGCAATACCAAAACACCCAGTCATACAGAGTGCAGAGGCGTAAACTCTCAGCAGCTAGTATCTAATGAGTCAAACAGATAAGATGAACGCACTATCATGTGAGTGGTACATTCCAAGTCCATTGTTCCTTGCTTAAGGTATCTGCTTGTATATTAGCTTTGTCTCTCATTATTGCGTAGTCACGCGTTTATGTTCACATCCTCTGGTAGATTTCCTCTGGATTGCAAGAGTTTGCTTGATCCTTATGAGGATTCTACATAATATTCGTCCACAATGGGTTTTCATGTTTCTTCCCTTCGGTTTCACGTCCTTGAACGGTTCCCTTGTCTTCACTGTATACTGTCTACTGCTCTGCGTTGAAGGTTCTTGATTTCTCTAGCCCGTTGGTTTAACTGCGGCTCTTCTCGTCCATCTTCGAGGTAATATGCATCACTGTCCTTAGTATGGAGTTGACTACTTCTCGTGTTCCTAACACGACTTGTCTACATGCATGGGGTACCGTACTGATACATTACTACTTACCCGAATAACTCATAGGTAAGTCTGTCAGGCCCACATGGTCCTATCGGAGTGCGGTCGTCCCATGTCTCGATTAGTTCACTGGTAATATCTGTCACACGATTATTGTGAAGTACTCTGTTGTCAATCTCCCCTTGATGGATATCCTTTTTGTTGTTTACGAGTTCCGGTTATCGGTTATCTTGTTGTAAGTGTTATTGCCCTAGTGGCATCAGTGGTAATTCGTACCATAAGCCGACGTTATTAAGCTCGGTGTAAGTAAAAATTCGTGCTATATTTAGCAAACTTGGTCCTCCTAATTCGATCTCATTGAGTACAACACATATTCCTGTTCTCCCTGTTTATCATGATCATATCTCATGCATAGTTCATATTCGTTCCCTCATCCGTTTAATTGGATGTACTGCAGATTGCATAATAGCTTGAGCAACTTGGCTCTTCAATTCCCAACCATCCCCACTGACGGTGGTGCATCTACAAAGGGTATGCTTGTCCATAAGGACTAAACATTCATCACTAGTAGTGATTAGCATTAAATGCGGGTATACACTGATGGTATTTGGCTAGTAAGCCATGTCTGACAATTCCCGAGCAATTAAACTGGAATGGTTTACAATTAGAGTAGTTATATAATTTCTTCAGTTGCATAGGTTTCTAATCTTAAGGTTGTATGAAAAGGAATGAAAATTTTGGTATATATATGATAAGAGATTAAAAATTAGTAGTAGTTGCAGTTGCAGCACTTGCTGTAGCAAGTGCGCAAGGCAGATGGAAATTTCAGTGGTTTACTTGTCATAGCGCTTGCAATAGCAAGTGCGCCATGCAGGTGGAAATTTGGTTCAGTAATTACCGGTCTCACTGGCTCTACGTCGTTGAGTATGGGCTACATGATAATGTAAGCATTAACATTCTGTTCATATATATAATCCGTCAAGGTTCCAAGGTTACTCGTATCGAGTCCACAAACTAGTCTCAAAAGTCATACACAAAAAGGCGAGTGGTCAATGACACGCTCCCACATATTTATTACATATCTCTGTCTAACATCCAAGGTAAGTACATAACAAAGTAAACAAAGGTCTTCCACCAGCGGTCTCACGGAGTTCAGGGTACTCATGCCCTATCTACTCCCTTGCCTTTCTGGGATCCAGCATCAGTAGATGTCTGGCCATCCTGACCGCCTCGTGGGACTCCAAATCCTCCAACTGAGGTCTTCTGAGTATTCCTTGGTGGCCTGTAGTTACGGCTCTCAGGGTTCATCCAGCACTCGAACTCCCGGTGGCCCTCTTTCTTGCAGCACCGACACTCAACTTTGCGGCCACTGCAGTCGACCCCAGGATGGTCCTTCCCACAACACTTACAATAGAAATGGCGCTGGGGCTGTCCGGTGCCTAATGGTAGCATTTAGTTTAAGTTAAAATCCATTGATATAAAGGTTAAGGTTACAGTTGAATTTAAGAGGTAGGTGTTCTCACCCTTAGGAGGCGCAGATCTCAGAGGCTGAGCATCTATAGCTGGGCCGGTCAACCGAAGGACGGGCTCTTTCCCCTTCGCTCTCTGGTGACCCTGCTGCCCTTTCTTCTGAAAGAATTTCCTGTTTAAGGTCTCGGGTCAGCATTCATAAGGTATTTAATATGATAAGTAGTTTAGAATGGGATAAGTCCTTACTTTCCCTTCTTCTGGCTATCGCCTGGAGATGCTCCTCCACCCTCAAACTCTCCCTCAGGGTTCGTTCTCTTCTTAGTCCCGAGAGTCTCTTCCCGAGTCTGGAGCATTAGCTCCATCCTCGAGGCAGCGTCGTAACACTCCTGGAATCTCATTGGTAAGTTCTCACAAAGTTTAAACGGTAATGTAGTAAGTAAAGAATCACTGGCATTTGTGTTAATACCTGGATGGTAGTATAGAGGGTAGCACCCATCGCCATCTGGATGCGAAACAACAATCCCCCCCAGAACTTCTCGACCTTCACGGTCTCTGAGTAATCAACACCGGGGATAAAGTCCAGCAGACCAATGAATCGAGCGTAGTACTCATCCACGGTCAGACCTCCCTGGGATAATGTCTCGAACTCATGGCGCTTCTTCTGCTTGAGATGCGCCGGGTAGTACTTCCCCCTCAACAACTCGACAAAGGCAGCCCACAAAAAGTCGGGCGTAGCCAGGTGATGGTCCTTGACCAACCTCCACCAAGTGCTGGCTGCGTCCTTCAGATGGAAAGCAGCAATGACAACCTTCTTGTCGGCAGGTACTTGCAAAGCTTCGTAGACCTTCTCATGTTCAACTATAAAACACTCCAAGGCTACGGGGTCTGGCTCCCTTGAATAAGTAGGTGGTCGGGTCTCGGTAACTGACTTCAGCCAGTTTGTTTCCCTGGGCTGTGGCGGGTGGGCTGGTGCTCCTCCAATCTGAGTACCAAGCTGTGCGAGAACAGCAACAATCGTCTCTGCAACTTCTAGAACCACGGGGTCACCGCCTCCACCTCTACCAGTACCACACCCTCTAGTTCCCCCAGACATCTGTAGTACAGTATGTCACATAAATACTCGGTAATTTACCGTACACAACCAGTAGATATTGAATTGCCTTAAAGGCTAACATATCACGCAATTTGCGTTACTAAACACAATTTCTTTTAAGACGAGTCATCTCATACCTCACAAACGTTTCCCGTAATTTCCCAAGTCCTAAGCTCACTGTCTTAACCTATTTTCTTCATAGAGCGGTACTCTGCTCTGATACCACTTTTGTAACACCCCTCTCCTTAAACACGTAATAGTCTCTCTCGTAGCAATAAATAAAACTGAAATACCCCTAACATTTAAATAATTAAA
Source organism: Limonium bicolor (assembly GCA_023374045.1). Lineage (NCBI taxonomy): Eukaryota > Viridiplantae > Streptophyta > Magnoliopsida > Caryophyllales > Plumbaginaceae > Limonium > Limonium bicolor. The sequence continues at coordinate 32,485,190 of CM041777.1, read as the reverse complement.
TATAAGTAAATAACTATTATTTTTGGAATTATAAATATTATTTGGGGAATCATGAAACCCTAAGAAGGCATATAAACACTTGGGCGTTAAAATGCACCTAAACTCCTTAAGGTCAAAAACGTGCATTAAAGGCCGACTTTAAGTTAAACAAGTCATATAAGTTATAAACTTCATATGAAGTTAATCAGGGATCATTATATGACCCTTAGAATGTAGGACCTCATCTAAAACTGAGTAAAAATACAATATGCTCGGGAGTTTCCTTAAAAGCCCTTAAGGCCCGAAAGCCCCGGAAATACATTATAGGATGAAGTAAAACATTACACTTCGTTACAAATGCACCATAACACTATATTAAACATATAAGATGAAGTCCTCAAGCTAAATTCTCAGTTAAACGCAAAGTGCTAGGAGATGCCTTATGGGGGCCCCATAAACCCCGGGAATGCCCAGGAGGAGTGCCGAGGTGGCACGAACTCCTATAAAATTAATTCTTAGAGTTCCTAACATCATTATTCAACATTAAAGAGAATGCACAAGCTACTTCCTCAAAAATAAACAAAGTACTTGGACGAATTTCTTAACGCTCCTTTTTGCCCTGTTAGCCCGGGAGTTGTGTTTGGAGTTGATATAACCCCATATAACTCAATGTAACACCTTAACGTATTATATTGACTATAAAAAATGTCAATAAACACTTGGAACTCATAGCGACTAATTATTTCTCAGAAAAAAAGCACAAAAACGCACCTTCGGGTGTCACAAAAATGCGTTTTACGCAATTGCCTTGAAATTTTTGAGGAGCCACGAGTTGATAATCTTAAAAGGGGATAAATTGACCATATAAATCAATTAATTCCAGTACTAAATTCATAGTACAAGTGGGGGCGATTTTATCATCAAAAAGGTACCTAAAATCAGCATTTTTACCTTAAAACTTTCATCTTTTACCATGGTATAAATGTACCAAATAAATGCTGGAACCTATTACACATATTATTATGGTCTTAGTACAATATAATGTGACAGGAATTAAATCAAAAATCAACCCCATTTGATCCCTATATCATGCGCCAACTTAGGTCACATTTGGCTAGATTTTTACAAAAAATATTGTCTTATGCTAATGTGACTCACCTAGCATATATTATATGATGATGTAACAATTAAATTCAGTCAATTGGGAGCTCATCCACCGTATGCCTACAAGGGAAATGCAAGAGGAGATTAGTATATGTAAACGCAAGGAATAAAATACATGAAAAGTAAACATAGACTTATATAATGTAAAGTTGCAAGAATCAAACAAAAACACCCATGTTACTCTCTTGTAGCAGCCGATTTTGATCCATAGAAAGGGGGAATGATTGCCTTGTATTAAAATCAAAAGAATACATTACCTAACAATGCATGATCATTAGTCAAATAACAAACAAAAGTCCATTGTCTTATACAACCCATATGTGCCGATTTTATGCAAGAGGATGGGGCTCAATTTGCCTTATAAAAATTCAACTAAAATACCTAGCTAACCTAGTATGTCCCTCTTTTCTTCTATCAAAGAAATCAATTTTCATCTATACAACACATTACCGTAAATAACAAGAAGAAAACAAGGACAATTCAACTTATAAAATTCAAGGGAACATGTACCTACCTTGCTTTGTCTTCTTCTTTCAATTATCAAACAAAGACCCCATTATTATGTGACAACCAGCCATAAGTATAGCATAGAATGAGGACATTTATTGAGCCAATAATGAGGAATAAACAAAGGAGAAAAAAAACTAAACAAATATTATGTCAAAAAGAAGAAAGAAATTCCAACCTTGGTAAGCCTTATTCATACGTGAGTTAGCTCACTCTTTCATTTGCCACACCATGGCCGATTGAGTAAGGTTCTCCCCTCCTCTCTTTTCTTCTTCATTTGCTAAGTAATTCCTTAGAGCTTCTAAGCTCCATTAATGGTGAATTAAGTTCTAACACCATTTTATGTAAATTCCTAGTTAAATCTCCTAAGCCTTGAAGCAAGAAATCATCCTAGCAACTCTTACAATTTTCGCCAAGCATTAGATGTTCCAAGGAGGTTCCTAGATTCAACAACAACATAAGGAACAACAAGATCAAGTTAAGGTATATTTTAGCGTTGAAAAATCCTAAGTAATTACCTAAATCATTTTCAAAAATTAAGAGCTTCTAAATCCATATTCTCTTCATTATTTCATGAAGGAAATTTAGATCTACAACCATCTCAAGGTCTACCGAAAATTCCTTGAAATATTCCTAAGGTAAACTCTTGTAAAACTGCTTCAAATCTTATTTATAAATTCTTGTTAGAAGTCTAACAAATGGATCTCCTAAATATTTATAAGGAGGCCGAAAGTTCTTCAAGAAAATACCATTGGAGGAGCTTGGAATTCAAGTACAAGAATTGTCTTGATTTAAGGAGTAAGTATATATAATTAAGGTTTATTAAGTTTAAGCTTGATTTAAGCTTCAAACTTTGGTATAAAAATTATGTATAACCTTTAAATAAATTAGGGCCGAAAATCATAGGTTATATTGTCAAGAAAATAATTTATAACATATAAGGTAAGATTATTACCTTAAGGTATAAAATTGTGTCATAAAAATTAAATATGATACACATATTATTAAACCGAGATATCTAAGGATAATATGTTCTATTTTGAGGTTATAATCATTCTAAGTCATTAGCATAATTTTTAGAAGTGTTATATGGCTTATATACATTTATATGTACTTATTATAAGGTTTAAATCAAGTTTTAAAACTATATAGTAAAAGTTTATTAAAGCCAAGAGTTAAATATATTATTTGGGTGGATTTCGAAATATATAAGTATATTAACTTATATTATAAATTTTGGGAGTATTAAAAAAATCTATAAGTATTTAAATGGCTAGTTAAATAAGTTATGTGGTTAAAATGCAAATTTGGTAAAGTTTGGTGAACAAAATATAAAAGCCGAGAATAAAGGAGTGATTTGGTATAATTATGATATAATATGAGGTAGGGATTAATATTATGAATTTTGGTGAATTTAAATAAGTGTTTATGTGTTAAAACAACAATTTATAAAGTTTTGGGTCTATTTTGTAATTATTGGAAAGTTTAGAGGAGAAACTGAATTACATATGTTTTATGGGTATATTGAAGTATTAATTATGAATGTAACACCCCCGATTAACCAAACCGTAGTCCGAACGATGCGCCAAACGATGATACAACAAGTCTAAACAGCGGAGTCATAGTTCCAACCGGGTGTCACAGACGCCAACCACCCACGTGGTTGACACAACAACACCATCAATACTAAGCTGCGGTCTGAATGACTGGTATTAAAACCATACCCAAATCCAAGTACAAAACAGAAGATACAAACCGAGTACCGAGAATCTACAACATCAGTTCTTAATTTAAACAACATGAACCAAAATGTACAACTAGAGTCTAGTGTTACAAGGTCGCAACCCATACATTTTAAAACATAATACTTAACAGTCTTGCCCCGGTGGGCTACCCCTATGGTAGTCACCCCTGCCTACTCTCCGTCTGCTTCCCGTTTCATACCTGTAAAATAAAGGACTCAGCAAAACTATGCTGAGTATGAACGTGTGAAGCCCGCATGTTACCGGGCTACACGACTACTTGGTCAAATATGATTAAGTCCAATTTCATGCAATAGTAAAGCAATAACACACATCATACAACATCAACAAAGTAACTCACAATATGTTGGGCATAGAGATAGCACCAAGCATCTCAAGCATGTAAAAACAAGTAGAGCTTACATAGAATTTGAATAATGATGATCCACACAGTGGGATCATTCAATGTTGAGTGTTTTTGCCTCTTTCTCTTGGTTCCCATCATGTGTACTTCTCTTTCTCTTTCTTGCACCAGGTCGGGGATGTAGATTGATTCTCGTGACCAGATAATATGGGTGCCCATCTTTCTTTACTTCTTTATAGATTAATTGTGAGTTCTTTTGTTACCGCACGTTGGAGGACGTCTCCTCCATAGCTAGTCCCCCATTCCCGACGTCTTGCGCCGAGAAGGCGGAGTCGCCTCTAGACTCCAGGATAAGCTCCACCAATCTGTCACTCCCCCATTCACGACACCCAGGGCCGGGAAAGCGGAGTCGCCTCTAGACTCCAGGATGTGCTCCACATAGAAGGGCGAAGGATCTGATGCAGATACCAACTCCCGAGTATTCCATACCACGCGGCCCGAGAAGTCATCTTCCCAGGTTATCCTCATGTTCCACCAATTGAGATTTGCTCTTTGTTATCATTCATGAATAGACACCATAGTGGGTGTCATGGTACGTCCTCCATGGTTAGAGAGGAGTTCCCCTTTTATAGAATTTTCTCTGTTTTCATAGTTCCCAATGTTTCAACTCAACTTCCATAAACGCGAAGGGACTAAACTACTGTGTGCGCGCAAATAATATACAACAATGATATAGAAATCATATAACACGATAAGCAAGCAATCCAATTCCATGCTTTAATCTTAAGGTTCTTTTTCACACAGAGCACACAACACACAAGCCGTGTAACACGGAAACATACGAACCACACATGTCCATACCTTATTCGGAAGTACGAGTTGTCTCACACTCGGAGTCCCGGTCGAAGTTCGCTACGGCCCTAGCGTTAATTAAAGCAACGTGTCAGTTTATCATTTCATGTGATGACACTTAATATCGTATGTTATTCCCTAGGTATGTTGTTAAATGCTTAGGTTATATTACCCTTAGAACTTCCCATGTATTAATTCTAGGCTTATCTTACTCCTAGGACATTTACATCCTTGTTTTACACGTTAACTAAGCTCTTTTTCCTAGCTAATGTTTTTGGGCGTTTTAAGAGTTAATTGTGTAACAAGTTACATAAGAGAGATATAACTTGTCTAAAATGAATTCCCTCCTTGGCTAAATAGGTGAGCAATGTTTTAAACCTAGTATCAAAATAATATAGTCTTCAAAATATCCATAAAATCCATTTATACAGAAGTCTCAACATTTATAAAACTATCACATAGCTACGGTATTGAATCACACTCAACCTCTCATTTAATGTATCAATGGTGGCTTTCTTTATCCCAAAACGTTTCATCAACTGGTTAGGTATATTAGCACTGTTTTAACCCTATTATCTTGGTAATATAATCTTTAAAATACTTTTAAAACCTAGTTATACAGAATCGTAATATCATTGAAAAGGAAACTGAGGCAACAACCCCATGTATCTTGTGATTCTTGTTTCTAGTTACTTTAGCTGAGGCTTATCCTTTCCCATAGTAGTTTTCCCACTGAATAAGGGTGTTATCAATGTTTTAATCTCAGAAGTAAACCATTAGGACTCTTAACTCACTTCTGTATAGAAACAACAACTACCGAAACTGAATTCAAACTGCATTGTTTCTCCCTCATTTCTTATCCCTAGTTCAGCTATCAGTTTCCTAATTCCACCCCATTTATTTACAGGTCTTGTTAAGTGCATTAGTTAGGTGTTGGGTTCATTAGTAAGCTAGTACCACACTTACATGCCACAGGTAACTCCGTTATACAGAAGCAACCATTAACTGGAATCTGAAACTAGAATCTGTTGTTTCCTGTTTGACCCTTGCTCGTGGTTGGTTGTGTTAAATCTCTAAGTTTCCCCTCAGTACCTATACACTTATTATGGTATTTTAGAGATGGTTTAGACTCCTCAATAATTCATTACAACCCCACCGAGTCCCTCAGTACCTAGTTGTACTGAAACTCAACTTTCATAAACAGCTAGTAACTACAATAACACCAATCTGATATTCCTCCTGCTATCCTCTTCTGTTACTCACCTAGCTGTCACTAGATTTTACCCCTATGTAATTCTTACTCAGTTATGGGTTTGGTCTCCCCTTTGATAAGTGTCTAAATGAGCATGTTTTATGGGTGTATTTCATATATTATATCAACACTTTTCTGCTCATTTCTCACTTATCGTATGTTTTTCCTAAGATTTATGTCTTGATATGGACTGATATATTTTATGTGTTAAATGTAGGAAAAAGCCATGTTAATGGATAGATAATCTCATGAGCTTTCCAACGCAACAAACGGCGAGTCAAACGGACTTATAACGAAGAATCTGGAGCCAATTGAAGATTAGACTACACTCGTATATATATATAATACCACCGTGTGAGACAACCGCCCACAACATACACGTCCGCCTGGTTAAGGCGCGGACAACACACAGGCGTCCGCCTCGCGGACATGGCAGAGACGTCCGCATCTTATCTCGCGGACAACACACAGGCGTCCGCCTCGCGGACAAGACAGAGACGTCCGCATGATATCGCGCGGACAAGACAGAGACGTCCGCTTCTTATCTCGCGGACAGCACACAGGCGTCCGCCTCGCGGACAAGACAGAGACGTCCGCGCACAAACCAGGCGGACGCGCAGGCGGACGTGACTAAAATCAACGCGAAACAGTTTTCTTCTTCGTTTTTCGCGTTCCTTCTTCGCGGCGCCTACCGACACTTATCTCTGGCGCCTACCGACAGTCCTCACGCGTCTGCAACCCCAATCTTCTGCAAACCCAATCCATCTACTCCTCAACTTGGCCACTTGGTCACGCGTGCTCCAACCTTCTCCTTCCTTCCTCTCCTTCCATTCTTCTATAAAATCTACGAGCTTTCTGCTCAAAATAATTACTCCCTTCCTCAAAATCCAAACACCACCGTTCAAACCACGACAGACCACAGTTCACCACAATCTTCCATCCAAAGTTCATTAAACTTACGCTGTTATTTTCCAGACAGCCAACGAAGAAGACGATCTGCACAAAACCAGTCCATATCCTGATCTGTATCCGCGTACCGTCGTTCTTCTTCGTTCTGTCTGTCTATCTTATTTATTATGTTGTTTTTATAATTATGTGTAATTAATAAATCTAGCTTCCCGGGTTTAGAAGCGAGCTATTTTATATAATTGTGTTATATAAGCTTTCCAGTATAATTTATCTAAGCAGTATTTTGATTCCTCTCCTTAATGCGCTTTAATTCTCTTGTACAATTATTAAAGTGATATTTGTAGTTCTTTGTTAAAATGCAGTGCTGAGGCAAGGTTCTAGACACAGGAAGTCAAATGGGTTAACGACTAGAAGCGAGAGTTTCTCACCATATAGGTTAATCTATCTCCAATAAGGATTATTAATAATGCGATTAATTTATTAATGACTTGAACAAGGAATTGCGCTTGTTATTTAAATTAATCAGGGTTTATTAGACAGGGAACGGTCAATAAACTAATTAAGATTCTTGAGTTTATTGTTAAAATGGGAGAGTTATATTAATATGATTAGATTAAATAGGTGAGCAGAACAACCCGGGATGCTTCTTTAAAACCAAAAAGATTTATAATTTCTATTTCTTTTCTGTTTTAATTAATTGTTTTATTATTGTCTTATCAGTTAGCTATTAATCCTGTCCCTAAAAATGATAAAATCTGTTTATAGAAATCTCAGTCAATTTACTACACTATCAATTATCCACAGCGAGGTCCCCAAGAGTACGACAACCCACTTATCCACTATTCCGCAAAACGATTAGGTACACTGCCTAGGTTGAAGAAGTAGTCACATATTTCTACAACAAGTTTTTGGCGCCGTTGCCGGGGACCTCCGGCAAGGTTAATTGGTAGTTTTTAATTTTTCTGAGTTTTCTGTTTGTAAATTTGTGATATATTTTGCTTCTCTTTAATTTTTGTTTCTGTTATATTTTGTTTCTATTATTCTGCTAATATTTTAATTGTGTAAATTTCTGTTATATGTTTAATTTTCTTTTTATTTTTGTTTTATGTAATTTTACATACCGTTTTTTTTATATATATATTTTATTTTAGCAGTTTTATTTTATCTCTGTTTTGTTTCATATTTGTTTTCTCTATTTAGTTAATTTCCGTTCTTGTGTTTATTTTCTATTTTTAGTTCTATTCTACTTGGTATTTTATTTTTTTTTTTTTGTGTAGGATAGTTACTGATTATGGAGAGCGGCGACGATGAGGTGAAGAGATTATTGATCAATTTGGAATGGACTCACAAGCAAGAGGAGATGTCCTCATATCAAAGGTTGGTCAAGGATTATCAATCACCTCAACAGTCAAATCGAGAGCCGTATTGGTGGGAAGTCGACCAGACTAATACACAGTACCAAGAAGCTCAGTTGGGATACTGCTACTTTAATCAGAATGAACAGCAATCTACACAAGGGCCAGACGAATTTCTCCCAAGTCAAACCGAGCCGCTAGAAGAAATTCCAGTGGTGAGTCAAATGAGTGAAGATCGATTCGAGCCAGATATTAGTGAAGCTGCAAGTTCTGATGAGGAGATAAAGAGACTTATCAGGACATTTTTCTCTAACGCTGAGTTGGAGCAAATGTCTGAAAGTTACAATTCTCCTCCATCTCCATCCCCAGCACAAGAGGAGCAATTAAAATTTGAAGATATTTTGTGTGAGCCTCATCAACCGGAAGAGGATATTTATATTCTCGAATCTGAGGAGAAAGCACTACCACCAGTCTCTCATAAACTCTCACCCTGCCTCCGTAAGCCTCAACAACAAGAGGAGGATGTTTACATCCTCCAATTTGAGGAAGAAAATTCATCACCACCTGGTCTCCTGTTAGAACTACGTTACCGGCAGTACCTCCTCAAACACCAGGTTTTGTGGAGTATACATTTTCCTATTTATTTGCCGACTTAACGTTCTGTTTTGATCCAGGTGGTTTGCTCTTAATTACTACTAACTTCGTTTTCCTGGCGAAGTTGTTGTCTACTTTTATATTTGATCCAGGATAACGAAGTGGGAGTCTAGCCAAAGACTATAATACGGGCAGCTTACTGGGAGGCAACCCAGTGGTTAAATATTATTTCCCTACTATTTTTTGTTTTATGTTTTGCTTTTCATTATTCCTATATATGTTTTTAAATAAAAGAAAAAAGGAAGAGAGGAGAGAGAACGAGGAGAATTAACTTGAGTTCTTCTGGTTGTTTAGAATATTTATTACAGGAACATCTTGCACATTTCTACAGCTGAACTCAAGTGTGGGGGAGCTACTCTACACATTTGCGAACTCTGGGGAGTATTCTCTTTACTTTACACTTCAAAATTTTTATATACCCCCTTTGCTTTGAATTGTGTGAGATAGTAGTTTGCATGACCTCGTTAATTTAATTATTCCTATGCAATGAGGACATTGCTCCAGTCTAAGTGTGGGGGAGGACTCACTTCTCTATCGCTCGTCTTAAGTTGCTCTTAAATTGACATATTGCTTAAAATGCTCCAATTCAATATCGTGGACCCTTTATATGTGGGTTGTTCTCTTTAAAAATAAATACTGTTATGAATTGTGGGATAAATGGTACAAATTTTAAAATTTTTGATTACTTTTGAGGAGCATTTTTTATGCGGTGTGACCAAATGATCTGAAATGGTTGGATTTTTATCGCTTAGGGGTTCCTTCTGTTTTCTTTCTTAGGGATTGCTAAGGGGTGCTTCTCTGTCAAAAAAAAAGAAAGAAAAATAATAAAATAAATAAGGGACTACGAGACACCATTGGTAACCAACAAGAGAAGTTGAGTGTTCTTAAATACAAAAGTTTGATGCTTACATATTATCTTCTCATCTCTTATGCAAAAGTGAAACAAATGCATAAATCTATTTTTCCTTTTGTTTTCTCCTCAAATACCCATTCTTGAGAGAAGTTGGCCATGGTAAAAGTTCTCAAAGTCACCTTAAATCAAGAAGCATTGAAGTACTCCGGATCATACCCCGAAACTCTAATTTTTATTTTTGCCCTGAGTACACCTTTGCCACCAGCAGTTGATGGATCACACTCCTCAATAAGTTTAAAGATCATTTATCCTACCCTTCATAATAATATTTGTTAGTATTGAGCATTTCCTACTTACTTGGGTACATGGTTTTGCTTGAGGACAAGAAAAAGGCAAGTGTGGGGGGTGTGATAAGTGTCTAAATGAGCATGTTTTATGGGTGTATTTCATATATTATAAACACTTTTCTGCTCATTTCTCACTTATCGTATGTTTTTCCTAAGATTTATGTCTTGATATGGACTGATATATTTATGTGTTAAATGTAGGAAAAAGCCATGTTAATGGATAGATAATCTCATGAGCTTTCCAACGCAACAAACGGCGAGTCAAACGGACTTATAACGAAGAATCTGGAGCCAATTGAAGATTAGACTACACGTATATATATATAATACCCGTGTGAGACAACCGCCCAACATACACGTCCGCCTGGTTAAGGCGCGGACAACACACAGGCGTCCGCCTCGCGGACATGGCAGAGACGTCCGCATCTTATCTCGCGGACAACACACAGGCGTCCGCCTCGGGACAAGACAGAGACGTCCGAATGATCGCGCGGACAAGACAGAGACGTCCGCTTCTTATCTCGCGGACAGCACACAGGCGTCCGCCTCGCGGACAAGACAGAGACGTCCGCGCACAAACCAGGCGGACGGCAGGCGGACGTGGACTAAAATCAACGCGAAACAGTTTCTTCTTCGTTTTCGCGTTCTTCTTCGCGGCGCCTACCGACACTTATCTGGCGCCTACCGACAGTCCTCACGCGTCTGCAACCCCAATCTTCTGCAAAACCCAATCCATCTACTCCTCAACTTGGCCACTTGGTCACGCGTGCTCCAACCTCTCCTTCCTTCCTCTCCTTCTCTTCTTCTATAAAATCTACGAGCTTTCTGCTCAAAAATAATTACTCCCTTCCTCAAAATCCAAACACCACGTTCAAACCACGACAGACCACAGTTCACCACAATCTTCCATCCAAAGTTCATTAAACTTACGCTGTTATTTTCCAGACAGCCAACGAAGAAGACGATCTGCACAAAACCAGTCCATATCCTGATCTGTATCCGTGTACCGTCGTTCTTCTTCGTTCTGTCTGTCTATCTTATTTATTATGTTGTTTTTATAATTATGTGTAATTAATAAATCTAGCTTCCCGGGTTTAGAAGCGAGCTATTTTATATAATTGTGTTATTAAGTTCCAGTATAATTTATCTAAGCAGTATTTTGATTCCTCTCCTTAATGCGCTTTAATTCTCTTGTACAATTATTAAAGTGATATTTGTAGTTCTTTGTTAAAATGCAGTGCTGAGGCAAGGTTCTAGACACAGGAAGTCAAATGGGTTAACGAGAAGCGAGAGTTTCTCACCATATAGGTTAATCTATCTCCAATAAGGATTATTAATAATGCGATTAATTTATGAATTGAACAAGGAATTGCGCTTGTTGTTTAAATTAATCAGGGTTTATTAGACAGGGAACGGTCAATAAACTAATTAAGATTCTTGAGTTATTGTTAAAATGGGAGAGTTATATTAATATGATTAGATTAAATAGGTGAGCAGAACAACCCGGGATGCTTCTTTAAAACCAAAAAGATTTATAATTTCTATTTCTTTTCTGTTTTAATTAATTGTTTTATTATTGTCTTATCGTTAGCTATTAATCCTGTCCCTAAAAATGATAAAATCTGTTTATAGAAATCTCAGTCAATTTACTACATTCAATATCCACAGCGAGGTCCCCAAGAGTACGACAACCCACTTATCCACTATTCCGCAAAACGATTAGGTACACTGCCTAGGTTGAAGAAGTAGTCACATATTTCCAACACATTTTAAACTCAAAGCCACTCCCAATAAACCTCACTTACCCTCTGGACAGAAACAGAACTAGTCACCTCCTGAAACTGAAACTCGACACCATCTGTATTTCTATTATCTTGATTTTACAGAATGACTTCCAATTCTCCCCAAATTATTTATGCAGACTAGTAAACATCTCAATATGGTTTTAAACTTCAGACAACTCAAGACATCAAGTGAAAACTACTGCAATGCTCCTCACCAGAAATGAAACAGAAACTGAAACCAGAAATGGATTTTGATATACTCTCTCTTACTCTTTGCTGTTAGACTGTTACACGGTTGCTAATCTTCCAAGTTGTTTTCTTTCCAGATAAGTGGTTACCAAAGTTATAGGTTCATGACAGACAAAAAAACAATCTAGGTAGCATCCCCGAAACTCATTTGCACATAAGACAAGAAAATCTGAAACCTGAAACCAAGTCCTGAAACTTGTTCTTTTCGGTTGCTTTCTTTTTGTGTAACAGACTGTCTTTCTACCTCCCCCCATTCATAATTCACGTAGCTAAGGGTTCTATTAAGCTTCTAAATCCTAAATAACAATGCCTGCACCTCTAAGGTCTCCTTACTCAAGTCTGTAACACAAAAACTCAAACTGAACATTCTTCATTATATTCCTTTACTCTTAGTACACCAGAATAGTTTTTTTTTGTTTTCTTTTCTTTTAGAACACTCCCCCCACATGGGTGGCTTGGACATGTGTATCAACAGTGTTCTAAATACATTCCTAACCCCATACTAACTTCACACTACCCTGGAGAAGTTAGTATACAGAGATCAAACCCAATCTGCAGAACTGAAATATGAACTGCTGCATCATTTCTGTTATCGTTTTTCCTTCTGTTCTATCAATCTGATCCTTAGTTTCCCATGTTTTTCCTCACTCAATTCGGTGGTTAATCACGATCTCACTTCAAGGACAGAACTAAACACACATGGTCAAACTCACTGAAACTACAACAGAAACCTGAGGTGTACATATATGGACTGGTACATTGTTTAATTGTCCTTGTAAGATGTTATCTGTTTTCGTTTCTTTTTCTACAAAGCTCTTTAGTTACTTAGCTAGTTAGTTAGTGTGATTTTATTCTCGAAACAATCCTACCACAACACTGTCTATACTCTGAGAAAGTAATCTACAGAAAACACTACATTTCAGGGACTGAAACTAACTGTTACATCTTCTTCTGTTCCTCTTTCTTTTACAGATCTTTTTTTCCATTTTCTTCTGTTTCAACCTGGTTTAGTTACTAATTAAGTAGGGGTGTTGGCTACTAGGCAAGTACCACTCTTACCCTCCCTCTGTAAGCTAATGTACAAGGTATTGAAGTTACAGAATTCAAAATACTGAGCTCTGATTTGACAGTCTGATGTCAACATTTTTTTTATATCGTAGGATCAGTTCAGATGGCTTACCAGTGATAGCCTAGTTGTTTTCTTTTGTTTTCTCGTTGGTCCAGGCACTCTAGCAGACTCCTTGCACCTCGGTTATTAACACAGCTGAGGAAAAGATCTCCTAGAGGTCAGGCTTGATAAATCAGAGAGAGGTATAACAGAAGCAAGAGGGGAATTGTTTCAGAACTTCACCTTGAGTCAAATTTCCAGGAAGGTTTCGCAGTTCTCCTCAGGGATCTTTTTGAACGAAGCTTATAGGAACTGTATGGGGGAGTCAAGCATGGAAAGGACAAGGGTGTTGAGTATAAACCTTCAGACAATATCAACACCACAAAGGCAATGAACATGTAGCAGGTGGTTCTAAAACACTACCTGAGTGGGTTCTCGAACAAGGAGTACAACAGGTGACAGTGGTTGCTTGTTCTTGTTTTGCTCCCTGGTTACTCCTCTAACCAGGCATGAACAACCGAGAAAATAAGAAGTTAGGCAGCAGTGGATCTCGGACATGGGGAAACAGATGAGGAAATGAACTTCGGTTGCACTTACCTTGTGGAGAGAATGAAGGTTGTTCCTGCCCATGCAGAACAATGCAAGGCAAGAGAGTGAAAGAATGGTCTACGGGTTTTAAGAAATAGATGGCACAGAGCACGGGGGACAATTGCAGGAGTTGTGAGAGTTTGAATCAAACAGTTGATGCGTGGGAGTTTGTAAAGTATGGCTCTCGTGCATAGGATTTTGAAAACAAAACAGACTTTGTCTGTTGACTGAAGCCAAGGTGATGCGGTTGGTACCCATGCTCTCTGTTGTAGTTGTCTTCCTGTTTTACGATGCCACAAAGATATCAGGGAAGCATGGAGGTAATGCTGGGTGTGATGTTGGTCTGGGTTACAAGGAGCTGTCCGGAGGAAGTTCCTGTCGACATCAAATTTTTTTGTTCTTGATTCAAGCGCATAACAGAGGAGATGAGATTGAGCGATTGCTATTGTATGTTTGAAAGGGGATTTGGGAGCCACTCTGATGTGCAAGTTATAAGAGCAGTCACGGGCTCTTGAATAAAATATAAGTTGTCGCCTGTGAGGTTGATCCTCTGGTTCATCATTTTTTTTTCCGATCTGATTGTAGTGAGGAAGAGGAAGAAGAGAGGGCAGGCGATGCAGTTGATTTTTTTTTTTTGGATTTACTTCGTGATTGATACTAGTTTTAGGTTGTTGGTTTTAGTTATCGAATTCGAGCATAGCTCAACCGGTTAAAACGTTCACTAGGCATACGAGAGGTGCAGGGTTTGAACCTCAGCGGGAGCGTATCTGCTCCTTTTTCTTTTTTTTTATAAGCTATGCATATGTTCATTTTATATATGAACGACTATATATTATATCGTGTATTATTATTGTTATTTTTTGTAACGAAGTTATGCGACATATCATTTTTATTACAACGTTACAATATCGTAAGTTACATACAAGTAGTTTCGTACAAGTACAGACTATTAAATATGTCATCGTCACACATTCGGACATGTATATATACTAAATTTAATTGCTCGTTTAATTTTATGTCCGAATTATAAAATGCGTTATGATTTTATACGTTTAAATGTTTGGGGTGTTTCAACTTACCTCTTAAAGAGATTCGTCCTGAAGTCTTAATCCTTAACTTGTATTTTCCACTCCTGTAATCTTAGGGATCAAGTCCCGCATTCATTCACGATAATAATTATAATATCAGTGCTTCTAAGCACCCTACCACCATTAGTGGCGTTCACACAAGTTCTCATAGTAGACCAAGATGCTAGCAATGATATAACATGCTGCTAAAATGCAAACCAACGGCACCCAACATTGCATTCATCATAGCATAACATGTAAAGGACTAAGGCACACAACACATTCATACAGGGCGTACAATACGAATAACATTCTCACACACAAGTTACCCACCACAACATGTGTTGTAGGTTTACATATAGTGACACAGCAATAACATCCAAAACGAAACGTGCTTACCCGCCTTAAAAGAGGGGTACGCCCTCGTACCCTACACTAAACCGAAGTATCGGTGAAAAGATGGGGATACATATCTCTCATCTTATCTTCGAGATCCCATGTGGCTTCCTCTATATCTGGTTTGACCATAACACCTTACTAGTCTAATTGATTGTTCTGGGTCTCTTGGGTCTTAGTGTATAATCTCTGAGGGGTCTCCACTGATCTCAATGTGGGCTCTAGGATAGCCTCGCGGGCTTTTTGGTAGTATGTGTGAGGGACCAGACATGTATTTCTTTAACTGAGAGACGTGGAAAATATCATGAACTCTTCCCAACTCTAAGGGTAGATCAAGTCGATAAGCAACTGGGCCCACACGCTCCCTAATACTGTAAGGTCCTACGAACTTTGGGCTCAATTTTCCTTTTTGCCCAAATCTGAAAATTCCTTTCATCGGCGATACTCGCAAGAACACCTGGTCGCCAACTGCGAACTCCAGGTCTCGACGTTTGTTATCTGCATATGCTTTCTGTCTATCCTGTGTGGCCTTTATATTCTTTCTGATCTGCTGAACCTCTGCCTGAACCTACTGCAAATAGTCTGGGCCTATGATAAAAGCTTCGCTGGACTCGTCCCAGCACAACGGTGTATGGCAAGGTCTACCATATAATGCCTGAAAAGGTGGCATCTTGATTAAAGCGTGATAACTGTTATTATATGCAAACTTGATGAGGTGTAACTTATCCAACCAACTGCCCTGGAAGTCCAAGGCACATGCTCTAAGCATGTCCTCTAGGGTTTGGATGGTTCTCTCCGTCTGACCATCGGTCTGCGGGTGAAAAGCAGTGCTAAGCTTCAGCTCGGTGCCTAACGCTTCTCGTGAAGCCCTCCAATATCTCGAAAGGAATCTCGTGTCCCTATCCGACACTATGGTCTTTGGCACTCCACGGTGTCTTAAAATCTCCTTATCAAAAAGCTCGGCTAGTTTCGATACCTTCCATGTGTCCTTCATTGGAATGAATCGTGCTACCTTAGTAAGGCGATCAACAATTACCCATATCATATTCAATCCTCCTCTGGTCGGTGGCAGTCCAACTACAAAATCCATCGATAGATCATAGAATTTCCACTCTGGGATAGGCATTGGCTGAACTGTGCCTCCAGGTTTTTGGTGTTTGAATTTTATCTTCTGACAGGTGAGGCATCTGATAACGAAGTTCAAGACGTCGTTCTTCATGCCAACCCACCAAAAATATCGCTTCATGTCTTTGTACATTTTTGAAGCTCCAGGGTGAATAGAAGTAGTAGAAGAATGAGATTCTCTCATGATGCGTTCCATGAGCTCTGCGCTCTCGTGGGGAATACATAATCTGCCATTCACACGAATTAGGCCATCCTCATGAAGCTGGTAGTCATATTTCTTCTTATCTAGTGTGCCATCCATTAACTTCCATCTAATATCTGCCATCACTCTGTCCTTCTGCTGAGCATTATGTATTTCTCCAACTAGACTGGTGCCCGCTATGAGTGTATGCAATGAGTGAGCTCTGCGGCTAAGTGCATCGGCAACTACATTGGCCTTGCCTTCCTTATACTGAAGGTTAATATCATAGTCTTTGAGGAACTCCATCCATCTGCGCTGTCTCATATTCAGTTCTTTTTGGGTGAACACATACTTTAAGCTTTTGTGGTCGGAGTAGATGGTGATCTGTGAACCATAGAGATAATGGCGCCAAAATTTGAGTGCAAACACGACTGCTCCTAGCTCAAGATCATGTGTGGGGTAGTGCTCCTCGTGCTTCTTCAGCTGTCGGAAGGCATAAGCGACAACCTTCCCGTGCTGCATGAGGACACATCCCATACCCATACCGGATGCATCACAGTAGAATTCATATCCATCAGTACCTTCGGGAATCGTGAGGATGGGGGCTGAGGTCAATGCGTCTTTCAACTTCTGAAATGCTGCCTCACAGTCTCCTGTCCACGTGAAAGGGGTATCTTTCTTGATGAGGTTTGTCATAGGTTTTGCTATGCGGGAGAAGTCCTTAACAAACCATCGGTAGTAGCCTGCTAGACCAAGGAAACTTCGTATATCTATCACAGACTTCGGTCTCGGCCATGTACGTACTGCCTCCACTTTAGCCGGATCAACTGCTATCTCGGCAACGGAAATGATATGTCCAAGGAATGCTACTTGATCTAACCAGAATTACACTTAGAAAATTTGGCGTACAACTGGTTGGTTCTAAGGATCTCAAGTACCTGCCTGAGATGGTGGTGATGCTCTTCCTTGGTTCTCGAATATACCAGTATATCATCAATAAATACCACAACTGTCTTGTCCAATTGATCTCTGAAAACTCGGTGCATCAAATCCATAAACTTTGCAGGAGCATTAGTCAGTCCAAACGGCATAACTGTGAATTCATAGTGGCCGTATCGGGTCCTAAATGCGGTCTTTTTGATGTCGCTCTCCTTCACTGGAATATGATGGTATCCTGATCAGAGATCTATCTTCGAAAATACTGTCGCTCCTCTGAGCTGGTTGAACAGATCATCTATGCGTGGTAAAGGGTAGCGGTTCTTCACTGTGACTGCATTCAGCTCTCGATAATCAATGCATAACCGAAGACTGCCATCCTTCTTCTTGACAAACAGTACGGGTGCACCCTAAGGGGATACGCTCGGGCGTATGAATCCCTTATCCAACTACTCCTTCAATTGCTCCTTTAACTCCGTCATCTCTGCCGGGGCCATTCTGTAAGGGGCTTTGGCAATAGGTCCTGTCCCAGGTACTAAGTCAATAGTGAACTCGACTTCTCGGGGTGGTGGCATATCGGGGAGCTCCTTAAGGAAGAGGTCTGGAAACTCCCCAACCACTGGTACATCTGAATTAAACTCCGGGTCTTGCTGAGTATCCCGTACATAACAGAGGTACACCTTCTGCTGCTTCTAAATTTCTTTGGCCATGGTTATGGCTGAAATGACTTTCACAACCGGCTGTCGGGGATTCTGGCGGTAAGATACAGTAACGCCGGACGGGCTCTTTATCAGTAATCTATGCTCGGCACACAATATACGACCTCGGTGTTTCTCTAACCAATTCATGCCCACAATGACGTCAAAACCCAGGCCTCTGAACTCTATCAGGTCCAATGGTAAATCCTCCTCTCGGATTCTGATGGTGGCTCCTCGGAAATACCGGGTGCAACGAACTCTTTCTTTAGAGGGTATTGTCACACTGATGTCTTCTAACTCCATGGGCTCGAGGTGTAACCGCTCGGCTAACGTCAGGGATACAAATATGTGTGAGGCTCCAGAGTCAAACAATACTGAGGCTGTAACTCCATTCACCGGGAAAGTGCCAGTGATGATATGGCCGCTGTCGCCGGCCTGAGCCTGTGTGGGAATGCTCAGGGTACCCTCTCTCCAGGGTTCAACACCTATTCCCAAAAATAACGTTCATAAGCATAATTAGTGATGGTACGAGAAGAGTAGTAGATAATCAGCCCTTCTTTATTCATCTTTCCAACATTACATGTTCGTTCCATTACACAACTTAATACAAAAAGTACATGGCTTAATATTTCCTAAAGGTTAGGTTTAGTCGTCCAGGCTTCATATGGGTAGCGTTTATCACTGTTGAGGGTGCTGTGTTCGGCTTGATTCCTTAATCCCGTGGTATAGCATTCTCGATGGTCCGCCTATGATCAACACATCACCGGATTTTAGCCAGATCTTCATAGCTCGGTCAATCCTCTTTTATTCACCATAGAGGAACTCAGCATCATCCCCGATGGACACAGACACTATGGGTATCCCTTGGTCTAGGGACTCTTGCGTCTCGTCCTTGTCTTGGTGTAATCCAAGTCGGCCTTCTCTCGTAGAAGTTGAAGATGCAGATGTCGGCTTGTAGGTCGGGTACTGGTTGCACTTCGTGTTGCTGTGCAACGCGTAGGGTTGCCGTAATTAGGGATAAAAAGTCTTTGGGAATTGGTGGTGCATGTGCTCCGTCGGTGTGATAGCTCTTCGTATATGGGTTCCAAATCTTACCTAGGCACATCATTCTGAGTTTCATCATCTTTCCTCCGAGGTATGTCGGTGTGTAGAACCCGCCTGGTCCCACTCCAAACTTACGACATCTTCGAATAATGGCTACTTGGGCTTTAGGTGTTAGGTATCCTGGTAGTAGAATCATCCCGGGCTGGATAACTTGGCAGTTTTCACTTGGGTAGTAGGGATTCTTAAGGCTGTACCCGTCGGGTTCAAGGTTTGGATTTATTGGGAAGCACATGTCAAAGGTTTCTACTGCATTTAAGGGTAGTCTAGTTCTTTAGCGGTACTAGTAATTTAGCAAATTTCATGCATGATCATACAACTTGGCATACAAGAATTTAGACATGCTTTTCAAACATTTAGGGTTTCGAGGTTTACCTGCAGTTGTGGTGTGTCTGGTCCCTCGGTGCAGTCCATGATGTGCAACACCGCCTTCCCTGGCCTCGAGGTAGATGCCTTCTGGGAGTCTCGGGATCCCGCTCTGTGCGTAGGCTCGGTGTGCTGGGCTCCACGCTGGCCTCCGGGTCCCGATCTCTGGTCACCTCTCGCACCATAGCCGGGCCTGTAATTCTTGCTCTGGGGATTTGCGAAGCACTCAAAGGCCCTGTGCCCGCTCTTCTTGTAGTAAAAACACTCTACCTGGTTGCCCTGACAGTTAACTCCGGGGTGGTTCTTCGAGCATCGTCCACAGATATATCGGCGCTCGGTCCACTTACTCGGACCGGCTCCAGTCCCTAAACAGATTACTTGGTTAGTCAACAACAAGTCATAATAACTGTAAAGATATTTAAGTGCTAGAGTTTGCTTCGTTTTACCCTTGGGTGGGTAAGAGCGGAACGGCTTAGTCATCGTAGCCGGGTGGCTCAGCTGAAGTCTCTCTGTAGGCTTGTTCCCATGGTATCTCGTCCGCTTCCTATTCGGGTAGCGCTTACTCCTGTCAGCACCCTTCTGTTTACGGTCCTCTGAGTCACCGTCTTTTGCCTTCCTTTTCTTCGTGAACTCCTCATCCTGCATCTGGACGGTGATCTCGACCTGGGACGCTGCATGGTAGCAGTCCTATACAAAATAGGGTTTAGTAAACTCTTCACAAAATAATACCTAGTTCAAATTTATAGTTCAAGTGCAACCTGGATCGTGGCATAATGGCTGGGTCCCATGCCGTATCTGATGCGGTAGTTCAACCCACCGTAGAAACGCTCCACTAAGATCTCATCTGAATATCCCAGGCCCGGAAGCACACAAAGTAGAGCAGTGAATGCCGAGTAGTAATTATCTACTATCATCCCGTCGGTCTGTCTCAGAGTATCTAGCTCAAGCCGCTTCTTTGTCCGGAGGTGGGCGGGGTAGTACTTAGCCCTCAGCAACGCAGTGTAAGCATCCCATCCAAAAGTGGGGTCAGCTAGGTGAGCATCCTTCACAAGCTTCCACCAATCGCTCGCTGACTCTCGTAGGTAATAAGCTGCGAGTCTGACCTTAGCCTCTGCCGGAACATTCAAAGTATCGAAGGCGGTCTCTAGGATGCTGATGTAGTTCTCTAAGTAGGTGGGGTCTGTCTCTCCTCGGAACTCGGCTGGTCGAAGGTCTGTTAGGCTCTTCACCCAGTTTGTCTCCCTGAGTGGGTGAGGGGGTGGTGCCGGTGGTGCCTGCTGGGCTCCTGGCTGGAAACCCATGTGACCTAGGGCTGTTGCTACTATCTCAGCTATGGTCTGCCCTGCAGCTATGCTATCTTGCTCCATTTGGCCATGGCCTCGTCCTCGACCTCGTCGTCCAGACAACTGAAAATGTCGTTGTTAGTTTAGAAAATTCACAAGAACTTACTGCAAGTTATTATCGCCCTTGCTGGTGGTTTAATTTGGTAAAGTCGTGCCTCACATACTAACCCTTAACCCCGTTTCCCAAATTTAGGTTTTCCTATTCTCGATACTCCTCTGTTCCAGTCATCAGAGCGCAACTACGCTCTGATACCACTTTCTGTAACACCCCCGATTAACCAAACCATAGTCCGAACGATGCGCCAAACGATGATACAACAAGTCAAAACAGCGGAGTCACAGTTCCAACAGGGTGTCACAGACGCCAACCACCCACGTGGTTGACACAACAACACCATCAATACTAAGTTGCGGTCTGAATGACTGGTATTAAAACCATACCCAAATCCAAGTACAAAACAGAAGATACAAACCGAGTACCAAGAGTCTACAACATCAGTTCTTAATTTAAACAACATGAATCGAAACGTACAACTAGAGTCTAGTGTTACAAGGTCGCAACCTGTAACGCCCCTATTAAACATATTTATAGCGGAAATAAAATACTAAAGGCGTACAGATCATCGGGTTCCCAAACACCCGGCACCAAACCTCACCAATTACAACTTACAATCTATAAAAGCTACGGTCTGAACTCGAGAAAAACTTAACACAAACATAATAGAAATTAAACATATTAACTCTCCACAAAACCTAGTCCCATCCCAAACGCTCATTCTCTTCGTGGCCACCTATAAATCAATTCGTACCTGCAAGATGAAACCAAGCAGCCCACCCCGAAAGGGGTGGGTCAGTTCCCTGGAATGGAACTGGTACGATCCTCCAAAAACAACTTATAACACAATTCTTAAATAAATAATAACTTCGAAAACAGTCACTTAAAACACTCAGAGGAACTAACATTTCACAATTCACCAAATCAAGATAACAAGATAAGAACAAAGGTTAATAACTGAAAGATATGGTTAGTGAACGAAATCACATCATGAGTTAGTGAACATCCATTTCCTTAGTTAATCCCAATACCCGTTAGGAGTAGAAAAACCCAGATAGTCACAAAGGACTAGGAATGATAAAATAGCTCCAAGAACCCATAGCTCAAGAGTGGAATAAAACCCATTGGGAGAGATGGCCCCCACCGCCAGTCAGTTGTCACAAGGACGAGGTAAACAGACCTCCGCTGTCAGTTGTCCACATGGACGAGGTATAGCAGACCTCCACTCCCACCGACCCGTTCTCAGTCATCGGTGAAAAGTGTGCGCACCACTTATTAGAAATAATCCATACTCAATACCAAGAATAACTTTTTCCCATAATCCCACCAGATCACCAACTACCCAGAGCAATACCAAAACACTCAGTCCTACAGAGTGCAGAAGCGTAAACCCTAAGCAGCCAATGTCTAATGGGGCACCAAGTAGAAGGAACCAACCCCAAGTAAGCTTCACATCCAAGGCTCAGTTAGTCACACAAGCTGAGTTAGTCACACAACCAATTCCTTTTTAGAAATTCCTCTTAAAGCCAGTTAGCGTTTTCCAAAACATTCCACAAGTCAATCAGCAAAAATATCGGGGTACGAGAAATCGTACCTGGTGTGTGAAGAACAATAACTAACTCGTAAAAGTGATTCCCCAGCAGTAACCTATAATTAAGGTGTTCCAAATGTCGATTAGTTAAGAGACTTATAAACTTAACAACCTCCTTTACGTACTGATTAATGGTTTCAGGTTTACCATTATTCTTTTACAAGGGTTTGGGCTTGACTTGTTAACTAAATCCTTTGCTAGGCCCATCTCGTTTAATTTGGAATGATTTAGAATTTATTCCTGAGGGTGGCCCAAACTCTCTTTGGATTGTTAAAGTGGCCTTTTGGAGTTCATAGACTTGGGCTTAGTAGGTTAGCCCAAGACGTGTTAAATTTATGTTGTGTAATAAAACTCTTAAATTAATAGTGATTATTTAATCACTCACTGACTAAAACCTAAGGTTTAATATATACAGATAACCTACTTATTATAATTATCACAAGGATTATTACTCCCCTCAACTATATTAATGTACTTATATGTATATTTATATATATATCTTTATGTATTAAGGTTTATCCATAACATTTTTAGGAAATCTTACTGTATTTATTAATGTTCAATAACTTCTAGGCTTAACACAACCGACTTAAGGTTTATAACATAATATGTTTCCTTTATTTATTTAATATATAAGTATACCCGTATTAGAAATTAACTAAGACATTCCCTATGTAATTTACCATACTTAGACTATAAGTTACTCCTTAATTCCTTTTTATAAATGCGTAAAAATAATATATATATATTTGTTCCTTAGTTTATTTAAAATATTAACTCCCATATAATATAGTAAATAAAATGTAGGATAATTAAATTCCTTAATTTATATAAGTTCCTACTTAAGTAAGTAAAAATACATATATGTAAATAATTTCATTTCTCTTAAAAGCTAATACAAAAACATTTATAAACTTACTGTTATAAAATGTTAATTTAGTTCCCTTTATTTTCCCCAGCTTAAAAGTTAATTAACAAACCATACTTTAATTTTTGATTACATTAAAAACCTTATATTATAGATTATTCTTATGAAAAACTCATAAACACAATTTTTAAAACCTTTTACCATTGCCCAAAAATTCCCAAATTTAATATACAGTAACTATAACATTTTAGACATATTATAAAATTTTTATTTCATAAAAATATCTTTTTAATTTAGCCAAATAATTCCAGAAAACCCGTAAATTGTAAAAATCATAACTTATGTTTAAAAACTCCAAAACCATAATAATTTACATCAAAATAAACTACATAAAATAAGGAATCTATGGTTAAAATTTCAAGTCAAAATACATTCGGGAAGATATTTAAATTAACCCAACAAGTTAAGACTATTTACTGGAATTTATTAAAACCCTTATAAACAAATTCTGGAATGTTTTAATCTCGGCCGTCCAATCTCTTAAAACGAGATCGGACGGCCCCTGTACATCGAGTTCGTCAGCGAAGACATTAAACAGATC
Organism: Limonium bicolor; assembly: GCA_023374045.1. NCBI lineage: Eukaryota > Viridiplantae > Streptophyta > Magnoliopsida > Caryophyllales > Plumbaginaceae > Limonium > Limonium bicolor. Next base: position 32,461,155 of record CM041777.1, on the reverse strand, counting down.
GAGTACTAAATCGCCTATAACTCCTAACCTACAGAACGAAATCGAGTGATTTTTGTTTCTATGGATTCGTAATCAAATTTCGGTTCTATTGGTACCGATTTCCCCAATTATAATGCAGAGTTCATCAAGATTCGAATTCGATTTGGAAGCTAGGGTTTATCTCGGTACAAATAAAAATCGGAAGCAATTCATCCAAATTCTCCTAACCTAACACGAAATTGGCTAAATTGGCGCATGGTTTAGGTCGACAATGAAGTATAGATTAGCAACAACGGAAGAATTTGAGGAAACACTCACCGGAATTGCAATATCGGAGGAGAATTCGAGAACGGACTCTGGAAAAACTCGAACTTCCGACCAGTTCGTGAAGCCAACTTCGAGGATCTATAAGTTATTGTACAGATCGATTTAGGTTTGTTAATTGGCTCAATAGAAAGATGAAACTTAGCTCTACACATTGATAACTAGAACTAATCCTAACTCGCACCATACAGAAAGATATTGAAGTTACAAAACACGAGTTTACCTCTCTGTTTCGGTGTTATTTTATGTGCTGTTGAAACCGAAACTTTAGACCTCTATATCTCCCAACTGGTTACGAATGGCTTGGGCATAAACACGAAAATTGTAGAGGGATTAGAGATCTTTACAACGAGCTAAAGAAATCGAATTTTGGTTGATTAACGAAGAAGTTATGATGACGCAAGTTACCTGAAAACGAAGGAAATCTGGAATTCTGGAAACAGTTTCGCAAGGTGGCTACTTTGGCTCGATTTTCCGGTTGACTCAGAAGGATTTAGGGTTTGTATGAGTAATGGTTGGAAAGAGGAATTGTAGGAGAAGAGAATGGTGAAGACGGCATGGAAAAATATTGAGGGATGTAAAAGTTATAGCCGTCTAAAGTTAGGGCAAAGTAAGGGAAATCGGTTCCGAAAATCAGGGAAGAAATCGGCTAAGTGTGGGCGACCCATTACAGAGTGACACGTGGCATCTCTTAAAATTTTGATTCAAAACTTCAATCTAGCATAACTTTGGCTAGGATGATCCGTTTTTGACGTTCTTTTTATCGATCTTCATGGTTTTTCATAACCTATTTATTGGTATAGGTTTCATGGCCTGGTTTGACCATTCTCAAAAAGTCAACTCTAGCAAGGCTTAATAAGCTTTAAGGTTTCTAGAATTTTATATTGACTTTTATGTTTCAAAACAATGTTCCAACACTTCCTAAAATCTTTATAATATATTGGAGTGTTTAGTAATTTTCCCAAGATTTATTGACTTATAAATTATTATTAAATTCATAATACTATATAATAATGTATAATAATTAGGGTTAAATAGGAGAAAACCCCTAAATAAATTTCACAATTCCATATAATAATTTAATATTCATAATTACATATATAATTTAATTTTTAATAAAAGAAATCCCCTAAATTAATTTAAATTAATTTAGGGGTATTTCAGTATCCCCCTTAAAAGAAACTTCGCCTCGAAGTTTAACTATCAACTATGAGACAATAATAACTTCAATGAAATATCATACCATTCCAATCCTTTATCTCCATTTCCACATTCCACTCGAGGGTACCGAAATCAAAGTACCGAAACCATAACAACGTGAATCAAAATATAAACTTGAAACAAAACACAACACAAACGTGACAAGGTACTGTGCCACAACGTAAAACTACGTACATACATACACCTCTCATTACTAACAATGCAACGAGGCATAATCCGGATGAGATAACGAAGGAGGAGTATGCCAGCATATCCCCCTTAAAAGAGCTAAGGTACGCCCTCGTACCGCCACTAACGTGAATCATCTCAGGATAGCAGAGTATCATGCAAACAGATGTGGGTACTTAACTCTCATGGAGTCCTCGGTCTCCCAAGTAGCTTCCTCGACCCCATGATGTTCCCAAAGAACCTTCACTAACTTAACTGATCTGCCCCTCGTTTCTCGGACCTTCGTGTCCAAGATCTGTATAGGAGTCTCCTCATACCTCAGTGTAGGCTCAATCTCAACCTCTCTGGCTGCAGTACGTGAGAAGGGTCAGGCATATACTTCTTCAACTGAGATACGTGAAACACATCGTGTACCTTCCCCAACTCGCTGGTAGCTCGAGTCTGTAAGCAACTGGGCCCACTCGCTCCGTAATCCTGTACGGGCCGACATACTTAGGGCTTAGCTTCCCCCTCATCCCGAATCTGAATATCCCTCTCATCGGGGACACTCGTAAGAAGACCATGTCTCCCAACTGAAACTCGAGCTCTCTGGTACGCTGATCCCCATAAGACTTCTGTCTGGACTGCGCTGCCCTCATGTGCTGCTGAATAACCCTAACGTCATCCTGCAGTGTCTGAATATACTGGCCCAATCAAGACCGCCTCAGCAGGGTCACTCCATGATAAGGGAGTCCGGCACGGCCTGCCATATAGAGCCTGGAATGGTGCCATGCCGATAGACGCGTGGTAAGAGTTATTGTAGGAGAACTCTACCAGGTGTAGACGCTCTACCCAACTCCCCTGATAGTCCAGAGCGACTGCTCGCAACATATCCTCCAATGTCTGAATAGTCCTCTCAGTCTGCCCATCAGTCTGCGGGTGAAAAGCTGTGCTAAGTCGTAGCTGAGTCCCAAATGCCTCCTGTACCTGACGCCAATATCGACTGAGGAAACGAGTGTCACGATCAGAGACGATCGTCTTCGGTACCCCATGGTACCGGATATGCTCTGTGGTAAACACCTCAGCCAGTTTGGGCACCTTCCATGTGTCCTTGATAGGTATGAACCTAGCTGTCTTGGTCAACCTATCGACTATAACCAAATGGCGTTCAGTCCACCTCTAGCTGGAGGGAGACCGACCACAAAATCCATGCTGATGTCGTCAAACTTCCAGCACGGTACTAGAAGTGACTGAATCTGGCCGCCTGGTCGACGATGCTCAAACTTCACTTTCTGACAAGTGAGGCACCGAGAGACAAAATCAGCTACATCCCTCTTCATCCCGCTCCACCAGAATAATTGCTTCAAGTCCTTGTACATCTTGGTGGCTCCAGGGTGTACTGATAATGTCGAGGAATGAGCCTCTGAAAGAATCCTGGTCTGAAGCTCTGTCGCATCCTGAGGAACGCAGAGTCTGCCTCTGACTCGAAGGTGTCCCTCGCTGTCCAGCTCATAGTCGTACTTCAAACCGTCAGTCAACCCGTCTGCTAACTTCTGTCTGATGCCCTGTAGGTAAACGTCACTGTCCTGGGCTGCATACACCTCCTCAGCTATCGGTCGTCTCTAATAGGGCGAGAAGTGAATAAGCTCTTCTGCTCAGAGCGTCTGCCACGACATTTCCTTTCCCTTCTGTTACTGGAGGTTGATGTCATAATCGGCCAGTAGCTCAACCCATCGTCGCTGTCTCAAATTGAGCTCCTTCTGGGTCCAGATGTACTTCAGACTCTTATGGTCTGTCATAATCCGGACTGTGGCTCCATACAAGTAATGTCGCCAGATCTTCAACGAAGACTATGGCGAGGAGCTCAAGGTCGTGGGTGGGGTAGTTTTCCTCGTGCTCTCTTCAGCTGTCTAGAAGCATACGCTACTACTCGGCCATGCTGCATCAGTACTCCACCAATTCCTCTGCCTGAAGCATCGCAATATACCTCGTACCCCTCATTCCCCTCTGGGATAGTCAATACTGGAGTGGTCAAGGCGTCCTTCAGCGCCTTGAAGGAGACCTCACAAGCCTCTGTCCATACAAAAGGGCTGTCCTTCTTCATCAAGGAGGTCAAAGGCTTGGCTAGCCTGGAGAAGTCCTTCACAAAGCGTCTATAGTAGCCAGCCAACCCAAGGAAACTCCTAACCTCTGTCACGGTGCGAGGTCTATGCCAGCTCTTCACTGCCTCAACCTTAGCTGGGTCTACTGAAACTCCCTCAGCTGAGATCACGTGTCCAAGAAATGACACCTTGTCCAGCCAAAATTCACACTTGCTGAACTTGGCATATAACTGTTTCTCCCTCAGTGTCTCCAAGACTGTCCTCAAATGCTGCTCATGTTCCTCCTTGTTCTTGGAGAAGACTAGAATGTCATCAATAAATACGACTACCGACTTATCCAGCTGGGCTTGGAAGACCCTCTGCATCAAGTCCATAAATCTCGCCGGTGCATTGGTCAGTCCAAACGGCATCACTGTGAACTCATAGTGGCCGTATCTGGTCCGGAAGGCTGTCTTCTCAATGTCTGGCTCAGCTACAGCTATCTGGTGATATCCGGATCGCAGATCAATCTTAGAGAACACCCTTGCTCCCCTCAGCTGGTCGAACAAGTCATCGATCCTGGGCAGTGGGTACTTGTTTTTGATCGTGACATTGTTCAACTCTCTGTAATCTATACACAGTCTCATGCTCCCGTCCTTCTTCTTGACGAACAGCACAGGAGCGCCCCAAGGTGAGACACTGGGTCTGATGAAACCCTTATCCAGTAGCTCCTGCAACTGCTTCTTCAACTCGACCATTTCTGCAGGGCCCATCCGGTAGGGAGCCTTGGCAATCGGTCCCGTGCCAGGTACGAGGTCGATGTTGAATTCAACCTCTCTCAGCGGTGGTAGTCCAGGTAGCTCCTCTGGAAAAAAAAACATCGGGGTACTCCGACACAATGGGAACGTCGCTCCTGAACTTCGGATCCGTCCTCAGATCCTGGGCATAGCAGTAGTAGGCAGTAGCGCCCTTGGACACTTCCTTCATCAGGGATAATGCTGATACAACCTTCACAGTCGGCTGCTTAGGCTGCATTCGGTATGATACGGTGATCCCTGTGGCTGACTTCAAGAGGAGACGATGCTCTGCGCAGTGTAGTCTACCTCTGTACCGCTGTAGCGTGTCCATGCCCACAATTATGTCAAATCCCATGCCAGGGAAGACAATGGCATCAAGAAGTCTGCTCCCTTGATGTGCATGCTCAGATTCTTGCACTGTTTACTGCATTTGATCAACTCCTTGGATGGCAACAAAACTGAGCAATCATGGATATCCTCTGTGGGGGCATTTATCTTCGCATGAAATGCTTGGGATATGAAGGAGTGGGAGGCTCCAGAATCAAACAGGACGGTGGCCTCCACTCCATTAATTTGGAATGTGCCTGCATTGAGGAATGAAGTTTTAAGGTTTCTAGTAACTCTTCCAAAGCAGTTGTTCAAGGTTGATTGGTATACCTGTGATGACCGTTCCATTGCTCTTTGCCTGAGCTTGGTCCAACACATTCAGCCTGACCTCTAAATTTCCAGCTCCTACATGAAGAAATAATTTCTTAGAATTTCCATTTTTATTGAAAGCTTCATGAGCAGTTTAATGATTACAAGGCTGAAATTGTAAAGTACATAGCTAGATCTGTCTAAAGGTCAGGTTTAATCTGCCAGGTTTCAGGTGAGTCTGGTTAATAATGGATGTGGGGGCTGTGTTGGGCTTGATTCTCTTCACTCCATGGTAGATGAGTCTAGCTGCCCCACCAAAGATCAGTACATCACCTGACTTCAGGAGGATCTTGGTGGAAAGGTCCATCCTCTTCTGGTCACCAAATAGGAACTCCGCGTCGTCTCCAAGTGATATGGAAACCACTGGAACTCCTTTGGTGATGGATTCTAGGGATTCATCCTTATCTTGATGCAACCCTAGCTTACCTTCTTTCCCATAAAAATTGATGATGCAGACGTCAGAGGTTAGGTCTGGGACGGGCTCATCCTCCAATTCTTGTGCTGCCTTAACTGCAGCTCTAACGATGGTCTGCAGTTCCTCCGGGATTGGTGGCACCTCCTCTTCTTCATAGGTCTTGGTGGTGTGGTTCCACTTCTTACCTAGGCACATGATCTTCACCTTCATGGTCGAACCATTCTTGAAGGTAGGGGTGTAAAATTTTCCTTCCTTCACACCTAACTCCCTGATCTTGAGGATCAATGCATACTGGACTGCCGGGGTCAGGTACTCTCGTAGTAAGATCATCCCGGGTCTCAAGACCTCACACTTCTCTGGTGGGTGTGGTTTGGCTTCAAAAGGGATATTGGGTGTGGTATAGGGCAAAATAGGAAAGCAAATATCGAAAGCTGAGGAACAATTGCCATTAAATAAATAAGTCATGGTTCACAACTGGAAATGAAAGGTTCGTAACGAAACAAAATGAAGGGTTTATATTCATCCCTTTTTACATTGCAACGAAAAAAAAACTAACGACTGAATGTAAAGAAATAAGGTCTAAGCCTCTTCATGAGGAAAGTAGTCCTCACCAGGTGAACTCGGGTCATCACTCGCTGCCTCGACGCGGTCCACCATATTAAGGACTGGTGCCTTGCCCGGCCTCTGGGGGTAGTTCTGTCCCGGCCTCTGTGGATGACTCTGGGCAGGGCGACTGGTAGATGGTCCAGCACCTCCTGTGCTACCTCTACCTCCTCCTCCATTAGTCTTAGGAGCTGGGGCTCTAGTCGCTGACCCGGTGCGTGGCTTGTAGTCCTTGGAATCCGGGTTCAAGAAGCACTCGAAGGATCTGTGCCCCTTCCTGCCACAGTAGTGGCACGTCACCAGGGTTCCGTCACACTCCTTGCCTGGGTGGTCCCGCTCGCACTTCCTGCAGAAGTACTTCCTTACAGGTTGGTTTCCTGTTTCAGTGCAAGGTTAGTAACGTGATAGCATATATGTAGCCATATTATAGATTCTAACTTTTCTCACCCCTAAATGGCTGGGAGCGGAGGGGCTTAGCATCAGCATGATAGGAGACAATGGCTTTCTCGTTTCCTCCCTTGAAAAACTTTCCCCTCCTTTCCTGAGTCTGAGGGGGTCCTCTCCCATTTCCTCCTCCATTGTCATTTCTCCTCTTGCCTAGCACAGAATCCTGATAGGCAATGGTGGTCTCACAATCGTTCGCATCATCAGCTAGTTCCTGTCGTTGCAAGATGTGTTAGTGGGGAAACCTTTGCGTACCAGAAATTTTAAATCATATTCCATACCTGTAGAGTCATCCCTCTGGTGGAACCGATCATGGTCATGATCTTGAAGTTCAAGCCGGTATGGAATTTGTCCACCAGATATCTTGGGGCGTAAGCTCCCTCTCCAATAACAGCAAGTAGTTCCACGAACTTATTGTAGTACTCAGCAACAGAAAGACTCCCTTGCTTCAGCTGCTCAAACTCACTCCTCATCCTCTTCTGTAGATAGGATGGATAAAATTTAGCTCTCAGGGCCACTAGAAATGCCTGGAAGTCAAAGTTCGCCTGGGCCGTCAGCTCGGCTCTAGCAGTCTGCCACCATCGATGTGCGGGTCCCTGAAGAAAGTAGGCCGCTATGTCCACCTGACGATTCACTGGAACATGCAGAGAGGTGAAGGCCTTCTGCATCTCGTCTATGTATTTCTCCAGAGTCTTCGGTTCTGGTTGGCCTTCATAGATGAGAGGACGAAGGTCGTTAACCGCCTTCAGCCAATTGAACTCCCGGGGACCATTCGGTGGTGGCGGTGGTGGCTGTGGGATCTGGGCCTGCTGCTGGGCCAATGCAGCTGTCACTATCTGTGCTATGACCTCCGGGGTGACAGCGTCGGGTCCCAAGCCTCCTGAGGGACCAGCTCCTCCTCTTCGAGACATCTAGCTGGTATGACGGTTGTTGTTACTCAGAAGTCGTATCGTAAAGTCTAACTACTTATGTATTAACATTTATAACGTCCTAAGGACGGTTCGTGTACATGAATTAAAACATAAGTAAGTATGGGGTAGGGTCACGCGCCTTTCTGGAATTCTCACTTCCCAATTCTACCCCAGTTCCCCAGTTTTAAGTGCACCTATAATCTAAGTATTTCACTCGGCTTGTTTTCTCGGGTTCAGAGCGTACGTCTGATACCAATTTCTGTAACGCCCCTATTTAACATATTTATAGCGGAAATAAAATACTAAAGGCGTACAGATCATCGGGTTCCAACACCCGGCACCAAACCTCACCAATTACAACTTACAATCTATAAAGCTACGGTCTGAACTCGAGAAAAACTTAACACAAACATAATAGAAATTAAACATATTAACTCTCCACAAAACCTAGTCCCATCCCAAACGCTCATTCTCTTCGTGGCCACCTGTAAATCAATTCGTACCTGCAAGATGAAACCAAGCAGCCACCCCGAAAGGGGCGGGTCAGTTCCTGGAATGGAACTGGTACGATCCTCCAAAAACAACTTATAAACACAATTCTTAAATAAATAATAACTTCGAAAAAGTCACTTAAAACACTCAGAGGAACTAACATTTCACAATTCACCAAATCAAGATAACAAGATAAGAACAAAGGTTAATAACTGAAAGATAAGGTTAGTGAACGAAATCACATCATGAGTTAGTGAACATCCATTTCCTTAGTTAATCCCAATACCCGTTAGAGGTAGAAAAACCCAGATAGTCACAAAGGACTAGGAATGATAAAATAGCTCCAAGAACCCATACTCAGAGTGGAATAAAACCCATTGGGAGAGATGGCCCCCACCGCCAGTCAGTTGTCACAAGGACGAGGTAAACAGACCTCCGCTGTCAGTTGTCCACATGGACGAGGTATAGCAGACCTCCGCCACCGACCCGTTCTCAGTCATCGGTGAAAAGTGTGGCACCACTTATTAGAAATAATCCATACTCAATACCAAGAATAACTTTTTTCCCATATTCCCACTAGATCACCAACTACCCAGAGCAATACCAAAACACTCAGTCCTACAGAGTGCAGAAGCGTAAACCCTAAGCAGCCAATGTCTAATGGGGCACCAAGTAGAAGGAACCAATACCCAAGTAAGCTTCACATCCAAGGCTCAGTTAGTCACACAAGCTGAGTTAGTCACACAACCAATTCCTTTTAGAAATTCCTCTTAAAGCCAGTTAGCGTTTTCCAAAACATTCACAAGTCAATCAGCAAAAATATCGGGTACGAGAAATCGTACTGGTGTGTGAAGAACAATAACTAACTCGTAAAAGTGATTCCCCAACAGTAACCTATAATTAAGGTGTTCCAAATGTGATTAGTTAAGAGACTTATAAACTTAACAACCTCCTTTACTTACTGATTAATGGTTTCAGGTTTACCATTATTCTTTTACAAGGGTTTGGGCTTGACTTGTTAACTAAATTTGCTAGGCCCATCTCGTTTAGTTTGGAATGATTTAGAATTTATTCCTGAGGGTGGCCCAAAACTCTCTTTGGATTGTTAAAGTGGCCTTTTGGAGTTCATAGACTTGGGCTTAGTAGGTTAGCCCAAGACGTGTTAAATTTATGTTGTGTAATAAAACTCTTAAATTAATAGTGATTATTTAATCACTCACTGACTAAAACCTAAGGTTTAATATATACAGATAACCTACTTATTAATTATCACAAGGATTATTACTCCCCTCAACTATATTAAGTACTTATATACATGTATATTTATATATATATTCTTTATGTATTAAGGTTTATCCATAACATTTTTAGGAAATCTTACTGTATTATTAATGTTCAATAACTCTAGGCTTAACACAACCGACTTAAGGTTATAACATAATATGTTTCCTTATTATTTAATATATAAGTATACCGTATTAGAAATTAACTAAGACATTCCCTATGTAATTTACCATATTTAACTATCTTATTAATACAACCTTAAACTGTATTCTAAGTATATTTCATAAAGTATTTCTTTTACCATATCTTAGGGTTCTAGCTCTTATAATGTTTAGTTATTATAAGTGGTAATTTAATTAGTTCCTTGATTTACTATAAGTTACCTTAATTCCTTTTATAAATGCGTTAAAAAATATATATATTTGTTCCTTAGTTTATTTAAAATATTAACTCCCATATAATATAGTAAATAAAATGTAGGATAATTAAATTCCTTAATTTATATAAGTTCCTACTTAAGTAAGTAAAATACATATATGTAAATAATTTCATTTCTCTTAAAAGCTAATACAAAAACATTTATAAACTTACTGTTATAAAATGTTAATTTAGTTCCCTTTATTTTCCCCAGCTTAAAAGTTAATTAACAAACCATACTTTAATTTTTGATTACATTAAAAACCTTATATTATAGTTATTCTTATGAAAAACTCATAAACACAATTTTTAAAACCTTTTACCATTGCCCAAAAATTCCCAAATTTAATATACAGTAACTATAACATTTTAGACATATTATAAAATTTTTATTTCATAAAAATATCTTTTTAATTTAGCCAAATAATTCCAGAAAACCCGTAATTGTAAAAATCATAACTTATGTTTAAAAACTCCAAAACCATAATAATTTACATCAAAATAAACTACATAAATAAGGAATCTATGGTTAAAATTTCAAGTCAAAATACATTCGGGAAGATATTTAAATTAACCCAACAAGTTAAGACTATTTACTGGAATTTATTAAAACCCTTATAAACAAATTCTGGAATGTTTTAATCTCGGCCGTCCAATCTCTTAAAACGAGATCGGACGGCCCCTGTACATCGAGTTCGTCAGCGAAGACATTAAACAGATCGAGTACTAAATCGCCTATAACTCCTAACCTACAGAACGAAATCGAGTGATTTTTGTTTCTATGGATTCGTAATCAAATTTCGGTTCTATTGGTACCGATTTCCCCAATTATAATGCAGAGTTCATCAAGATTCGAATTCGATTTGGAAGCTAGGGTTTATCTCGGTACAGAATAAAAATCGGAAGCAATTCATCCAAATTCTCCTAACCTAACACGAAATTGGCTAAATTGGCACATGGTTTAGGTCGACAATGAAGTATAGATTAGCAACAACGGAAGAATTTGAGGAAACACTCACCGGAATTGCAATATCGGAGGAGAATTCGAGAACGGACTCTGGAAAAACTCGAACTTCCGACCAGTTCGTGAAGCCAACTTCGAGGATCTATAAGTTATTGTACAGATCGATTTAGGCTTTGTTAATTGGCTCAATAGAAAGATGAAACTTAGCTCTACACATTGATAACTAGAACTAATCCTAACTCACACCATACAGAAAGATATTGAAGTTACAAAACACGAGTTTACCTCTCTGTTTCGGTGTTATTTTATGTGCTGTTGAAACCGAAACTTTAGACCTCTATATCTCCCAACTGGTTACGAATCAGACTTGGGCATAAACACGAAAATTGTAGAGGGATTAGAGAACTTTACAACGAGCTAAAGAAATCGAATTTTGGTTGATTAACGAAGAAGTTATGATCGACGCAAGTTACCTGAAAACGAAGGGAAATCTGGAATTCTGGAAACAGTTTCGCAAGGTGGCTACTTTGGCTCGATTTTCCGGTTGACTCAGAAGGATTTAGGGTTTGTATGAGTAATGGTTGGAAAGAGGAATTGTAGGAGAAGAGAATGGTGAAGACGGCATGGAAAAATATTGAGAGATGTAAAAGTTATAGCCGTCTAAAGTTAGGGCAAAGTAAGGGAAATCGGTTCCGAAAATCAGGGAAGAAATCGGCTAAGTGTGGGCGACCCATTACAGAGTGACACGTGGCATCTCTTAAAATTTTGATTCAAAACTTCAATCTAGCATAACTTTGGCTAGGATGATCCGTTTTTGACGTTCTTTTTATCGATCTTCATGGTTTTCATAACCTATTTATTGGTATAGGTTTCATGCCTGGTTTGACCATTCTCAAAAAGTCAACTCTAGCAAGGCTTAATAAGCTTTAAGGTTTCTAGAATTTTATATTGACTTTTATGTTTCAAAACAATGTTCCAACACTTCCTAAAATCTTTATAATATATTTGGAGTGTTTATAATTTTCCCAAGATTTATTGACTTATAAATCTTATTATTAAATTCATAATACTATAATAATGTATAATAATTAGGGTTAAATAGGAGAAACCCCTAAATAAATTTCACAATTCCATATAATAATTTAATATTCATAATTACATATAATAATTTAATTTTAATAAAAGAAATCCCCCTAATTAATTTAAATTAATTAGGGGTATCACAACCCATACATTTTAAACATAATACTTAAACAGTCTTGCCCCGGTGGCTACCCCTATGGTAGTCACCCTGCCTACTCTCCGTTGCTTCCCGTTTCATACCTGTAAAAATAAAGGACTCAGCAAAACTATGCTGAGTATGAAGTGTGAAGCCCGCATGTTACCGGGCTACACGACTACTTGGTCGAATATGATTAAGTCCAATTTCATGCATAGTAAAGCATAACACACATCATACAACATCAACAAAGTAACTCACAATATGTGGGCATAGAGATAACACGAAGCACTCAAGCATGTAAAAACAAGTAGAGCTACATAGAATTTGAATAATGATGATCCACACAGTGGATCATTCAATGTTGAGGTTTTTGCCTCTTTCTCTTGGTTCCCATCATGTGTACTTCTCTTTCTCTTTCTTGCACCATGTCTGGGGATGTAGATTGATTCCCGTGACCAGATAATATGGGTGCCCATCTTTCTTTACTTCTTTATAGATTAATTGTGAGTTCTTTTGTTACTGCACGTTGGAGGACGTCTCCTCCATAGCTAGTCCCCCATTCCCGACGTCATGCGCCGAGAAAGCGGAGTCGCCTCTAGACTCCAGGATAAGCTCCACCAATCTGTCACTCCCCATTCCCGACACCCAGGGTCGGGAAAGCGGAGTCGCCTCTACACTCCAGGATGTGCTCCACATAGAAGGGTGAAGGATCTGATGCAGATACCAACTCCCGAGTATTCCATACCGCACGGCCCGAGATGTCGTCTTCCCGAGTTATCCTCATGTTCCACCAATTGAGATTTGCTCTTTGTTATCATTCATGAATAGACCATAGTGGGTGTCATGGTACGTCATCCATGTTAGAGAGGAGTTCCCCTTTTATAGAATTTTCTCTGTTTTCATAGTTCCAATGTTCAACTCAACTTCCATAAACGCGAAGGGACTAAACTACTGTGGCGCGCAAATAATATACAACAATGATATGAAATCATATAACACGATAAGCAAGCAATCCAATTTCATGCTTTAATCTTAAGGTCCTTTTTCACAAGGACACACACACACAAAGCCGTGTAACACGGCAACATACGAACCACAATGCCAAACCTTATTCGGAAGTACGAGTTGTCTCACACTCGAAGTCCCGGTCGGAGTTCGCTACGGCCCTAGCGTTAATTAAAGCAAACGTGTCAGTTTATCATTTCATTGATGACACTTAATATCGTTTGTTATTCCCTAGGATGTTGTTAAATGCTTAGGTTATATTACCCTTAGAACTTCCCATGTATTAATTCTAGGTTATCTTACTCCTAGGACATTTACATCCTTGTTTTACACGTTAACTAGCTCTTTTTCCTAGCTAATGTTTTTGGGTTTTAAGAGTTAATTGTGTAACAAGTTACATAAGGGAGATATAACTTGTCTAAAATGTATTCCCTCCTTGGCTAAATAGGTGAGCAATGTTTTAAACCTAGTATCCCAATAATATAGTCTTCAAAATATCCATAAAATCCATTTATACAGAAGTCTCAACATTTATAAAACTGTCACATAGCTACGGTATTGAATCACACTCAACCTCTCATTTAATGTATCAATGGTGGCTTTCTTTATCCCAAAACGTTTCATCAACTGGTTAGGTATATTAGCACTGTTTTAACCCTATTATCTTGGTAATATAATCTTTAAAATACTTTTAAAACCTAGTTATACAGAACCGTAATATCATTGAAAAGGAAACTGAGGCAACAACCCCATGTATCTTGTGATTCTTGTTTCTAGTTACTTTAGCTGAAGCTTATCCTTTCCCATAGTAGTTTTCCCACTGAATAAGGGTGTTATCAATGTTTTAATCTCAGAAGTAAACCATTAGGACTCTTAACTCACTTTTGTATAGAAACAGCAACTACCGAAACTGAATTCAAACTGCATTGTTTCTCCCTCATTTCTTATCCCTAGTTCAGCTATCAGTTTCCTAATTCCACCCCATTCTTTTACAGGTCTGGTTAAGTGCATTAGTTAGGTGTTGGGTTCATTAGTAAGCTAGTACCACACTCACATGCCACAGGTAACTCAGTTATATAGAAGCAACCATTAACTGGAATCTGAAACTAGAATCTGTTGTTTCCTGTTTGACCCTTGCTCGTGGTTGGTTGTGTTAAATCTCTAAATTTCCCCTCAGTACCTATACACTTATTATGGTATTTTAGAGATGGTTTAGACTCCTCAATAATTCATTACAACCCCACCGAGTCCCTCAGTACCTAGTTATACTGAAACTCAACTTTCATAAACAGCTAGTAACTGCAATAACACCAATCTGATATTCCTCCTGCTATCCTCTTCTGTTACTCACCTAGCTGTCACTAGATTTTACCCCTATGTAATTCTTACTCAGTTATGGGTTTGGTCTCCCCTTTAAACTCAAAGCCACTCCAATAAACCCTCACTTACCCTCTGTACAGAAACAGAACTAGTCACCTCCTAAAACTGAAACTCGACACCATCTGCTATTTCTATTATTCTTGATTTTACAGACTGACTCCCAATTCTCCCAATTATTTCTACTACTTAGTTGAACATCTCAATATAATGGTTTTTAAACTTCAGACAACTGAAGACATCAAGTGAAACTACTGCAATGCTCCTCACCAGAAATGAACATAACTGAAACCAGAAACTGGATTTCTGCTATATCTCTCTCTTACTCTTTCTGTTAGACTGTTACACTGGTTCAAATCTTCCAAGTTGTTTTTCTTATCCCAGATAAGTGGTTTACCAAGTTTATAGGTTCATGACAGACAAAAACAATCTAGGTAGCATCCCCGAAACTCATTTGCACATAAGAAAGAAAATCTGAAAACTGAAACCAAGTCCTGAAACCTGTTCTTTTCAGTTGCTTTCTTTTTGTGTAACAGACTGTCTTCCTACCTCCCCCCCCCCCATTCATAATTCACGTAGCTAAGGGTTCTATTAAGCTTCTAAATCCCAAATAACAATGCCTGCACCTCTAAGGTCTCCTTACTCCATTCTGTAACACAGAAACTAAAACTGAACTTCTTCATTTTATTCCTTTACTCTTAGTACATTAGAATAGTTTTTTTTTTGTTTTCTTTTCTTTTAGAACACTCCCCCCCGCATGGGTGGCTTGGACATGTGTATCAACAGTGTTCTAATTACATTCCTAACCCCATACTAACTTCACACTACCCTGGAGAAGTTAGTATACAGAGATCAAACCCAATCTGCAGAACTGAAATACGAACTGCTGCATCATTTCTGTTATCGTTTTTCCTTCTGTTCTATTAATCTGATCCTTAGTTTCCCATGTTTTTCCTCACTCAATTAGGTGGTTAATCACGATCTCACTTCAAGGACAGAACTTAACACACATGGTCAAACTCACTGAAACTACAACAGAAACCTGAGGTGTACATATATGGACTGTTACATTGTTTAATTGTCCTTGTAAGATGTTATCTATTTTTGTTTCTTTTTCTTCAAAGCTCTTTAGTTACTTAGCTAGTTAGTTAGTGTGATTTATTCTCAAAACAATCCCACCACAACAGTACTGTCTGTACTCTGAGAAAGTAATCTACAAAAAATACTACATTTCAGGGATTGAAACCAACTGTTACATCTTCTTCTGTTCCTCTTTCTTTTACAGACCTGTTTTTCCCATTTTCTTCTGTTTCAACCTGGTTTAGTTACTAATTAAGTAGGGGTGTTGGCTACTAGGCAAGTACCACTCTTACCCTCCCTCTGTAAGCTAATGTACAAGGTATTGAAGTTACAGAATTCAAAATGCTGAGCTCTGAACTTGACAGTCTGATGTCAACATTTTTTTTATATCGTAGAATCAGTTCAGTATGGCTTACCAGTGATAGCCTAGTTGTTTTCTTTTGTTTTCTCGTTGGTCCAGGCACTCTAGCACGCTCCTTGCACCTCGGTTATTACACACAGCAAAAGATCTCCTAGAGGTCAGGCTTGATAAATCAGAGAGAGGTATAACAGAAGCAAGAGGGGAATTGTTTCAGAACTTCACGTTGAGTCAAATTTCCAGGAAGGTTTCGCAGTTCTCCTCAGGGATCTTTTTGAACGAAGCTTATAGGAACTGCATGGGGGAGTCAAGCATGGAAAGGACAAGGGTGTTGAGTATAAACCTTCAGACAATATCAACACCACAGAGGCAATGAACATGTAGCAGATGGTTCTAAAACACTACCTGAGTAGGTTCTCGACAAGGAGTACAACAGGTGACAGTGGTTGCTTGTTCTTGTTTTGCTCCCTGGTTACTCCTCTAACCAGGCATGAACAACCGAGAAAAGAAGAAGTTAGGCAGCAGTGGATCTCGGACATGAGGAAACAGACGAGGAAATGAACTTCGGTTGCACTTACCTGTGCATCAGGATCTAGAGAGAATGAAGGTTGTTCCTGCCCATGCCATGCAGAACAATGCAAGGTAGGAGAGTGAAAATGGTTTACGGGTTTAAAAAAGATGGCACAGGCACAGAGCACGGGACAATTGCAGGAGTTGTGAGAGTTTGAATCAAACAGTTGATGCGTGGGAGTTTGTAAAGTATGGCTCTGGTGCATAGGATTTTGAAAACAAAACAGACTTTGTCTGTTGACTGAAGCCAAGGTGATGCGGTTGGTACCCATGCTCTCTGTTGTAGTTGTCTTCCTGTTTTACGATGCCACAAGAATAGCAGGGAAGCATGGAGGTAATGCTGGGTGATGAATGTTGGTCTCGGGTTACAAGGAGCTGTCACGGAGGAAGTTCCTGTCGACATCAAATTTTTTTTTTGTTCTTGATTCAAGCGCATAACAGAGGGGATGAGATTGAGCGATTGCTACTGTATGTTTTGAAAGGGGATTTGGGAGCCACTCTGATGCGCAAGTTACAAGAGCAGTCATGGCTCTTGAATAAAAATATAAGTTGTCGCCTGTGAGGTTGATCCCTCTGGTTTCATTCATCATTTTTTTTCCAATCTGATTGTAGTGAGGAAGAGGAAGAAGAAGGCGATGCAGTTGATTCTTTCTTTTTTTTTGTACTTACTTCGTTGATTGATACTAGTTTTAGGTTGTTGGTTTTAGTTACCGAATTCGAGCATAGCTCAACCGGTTAAGACGTTCACTAGGCATACGTGAGGTACGGGGTTTCGAACCTCAACGGGAGCGTATTTGCTCCTTTTTCTCTTTTTTTTATAAGCTATGCATATGTCATTTTATATATGAACGACTATATATTATATCGTGTTATTATTATTGTTATTTTTTTGTAATGAAGTTATGCGACGTTATCATTTTTATTACAACGTTACAATATCATAACGTTACATACATGTAGTTTTCGTACAAGTACGTGACTATATTAATATATGTCGTCGTCACGCGTTCGGACATGTATATATACTAAATTTAATTGCTCGTTTATATTATTTATGTCCGAATTATAAAACGCGTTATGATTTTATGCGTTTAAATGTTCGGGGGGTTTCAAACGAAATTAAGGCTTGGTCAAAGCGTTGACCAAAAACTTGGGTTAAAATGATTTATGACATAAAATATTAAGTTTATAAAAGTTTAAGGGTGGATATGTAATTTGAAAGTATAAGTGTTAACTGAATTTAATTTGGGGGCGAAAGCATAATTGCCAAAATTATAAGGACAATTTCGGTATTAAAGAAATTAAATATTAAAACTATAATTTATAAGTTAATATGTAACTTATATAAAGTTTTAAGGGCTAAAATGTAATTATGTGGGAGTTTATGTCAAAACCAAAATGGACATGGGGAGAAAATAATATTTTACGAAAGTATAGGGGTTTTTCTTTCGGTATTTTAAGAGAATTAAATATTAAAAGTATAGTTTATAAGTTAATATGTAACTTATATAAAGTTTTGGGGTTAAAATGCAATATAGGAAAAGCATATGTTAAGACCGAAAATAATTGAGGTCATTTGGTAATTTATAAAAATTAATGTGTTTGCTTTACAATTACCGAAAGTTAATATGGATAATTAGTAAATTATAAAAGTTATATGGTTATTTAGTAATTTATAAAAGTTGGAGTATTTGAATTGTAATTACCGAAAAGATATATGTGGTTATTTGGAAAATTACAAAAGTTAATGTGTCCAAAGGTAAATACCGAATTTATAAGGTTATTTGGTAACTTATAAAAGTTATTGTGTCCAACTTATAATTACAGAAATTAATAAGGTTGGTTTTACAGTTTAATAAAGAAAGGAATTTAAACTAGGTATATAATGTATTACGGTATATCATGGAGAATAATACAAGTTTATAGAATAAAGGTGGTTATAATAAAATAACCAAAAGATATAACAAAGAGTTTATGAAATAATTGTGGATATAATAAAGGTAACCAAATTATATTGGTACATGGAATAATTGGAATAATTATGGATATATGATTAATGAAATAAAGATATACAGTACAATGGGAATTCATTATCACATGTGAGTATCACATAAAATAACGAACCGTTGAATTACCTAGAGTCACTGTAAAATAACAGGGGGAAATAAAGAACAAACAGATTAGTATATTACAAGTATTAATTCTACAGTGACTGTACTGTAATGTTTAGTGAATAGTTATATTAATATTACCCGGCATTGCATGTTTATATAACAACGTACGGGAAGGGACTATTGAACAGGAACTTGTCAAGCTAGCAGTTACTTGGTGAACGGTATGTTAATTGTGTGGTCTGAATGTCCTAAGGATTATCCTAAGGTCCAAACATTATGTGTTTAATTATTAAGAGCGATATCTGTGATTTTATGCATATGATATTGTGTACTGTATTGCTCAAACTATTGCGTTGTATGTTATACGCGAACGTCTTATGACTGGAAGTTTATACATCTAAACTGGAACAAGACTAACTGACCCTTAGGTATTATTAAACCTAACTGATGGTCAACTATTATAGTCTTAACTCAAGGATTGATTATTATGTCACTGACTAAAGGGCTAACTTATAAAGAGAGGAATCCAGACTGTTTCGACTTTCTGGTTGCGCATAGTGATCACTACGAGAGACTTCAATGGGGAGTCACTCAAGGGAATCCATCAGCCACATTCAGGATGGCGGAGGGCACTGCCGTTGGTGCACAGGTTCGACGACGATCGGTCAAAATATATTGTCCAGGGCCTTTAGGTCAGCTGGTAACGGTTCCATTGGAACCTAGGGGACTATCGTCTATTAATAAGTTATTAAGGGTTGTCTTGACATGACGCCTGAGGTGGTAATTAATTGGAAAAGGTCAAGTGAATGGTTTAAAAGAATAAGGGCCAGGTGGCCAACTAACAAGTACAGTTTAATACACGTATCTTGTTTGGATTATTGATGTGTGATTATTGGTTAGTTTATTGATGTGAGATTATTGGTTATTACTATGGATTATTGATGTGTGGTTGTTGGTGTTGTGTACTATTGTACATTGATGTTTACAGGTGAAATGTTATGTGAGTGTTTAATGTTACAGTTATTACTGTTATATTGTAAACCAGAATATCTTGTAATGAATCTAATATCAAGATGGCTAAAACACTTAAGGAATCTTGATGATTTAAGACTACATTTAGCATACCAGCATTTCGATTGTTGAGCCCTTCAATGGGCCAAACATTCCAGGTTATTGGAGAAGACTCAAGCCGGAGTGCGGGACATGGGGGTAGCTGTTGTGTTTGTCAACCAACACCTTTGGTTTTATTTGTATTATATTAAAGAGGTTGTTGAATTCAGTTAGTTGCTCATTTAGTGGAATTTGGGTTGTAATAATTAGAAGTGCTCAGTATCTGTTCATCACAGCGTGATGAGTTGTATTGTCGGGAAGGGTAAGGATGCCTTGTTACTCACAAGGGTGAGTAACGGCGTGTAACACCAAGGTAGATAGTTTTATTTTCCGCTACGAATTGCTATTTATTATGCTACGAATTGTGACGTCATTACAGGTTTAGGATTGGGGGTGTTACAAAAACGTCTTACAGCGGAAGAATAAATAATAACAACAATACTCACTCGGGTGTCACCGGCCATTACTCGCCCATGCGAGTAACGAAGCCAAACTATATCCAACAACCAACATAAACAAACTGCTAACCGCTGTGATAACGAGATAACTCCTATATATCATTCTAAGTCCAAAACCATAAATGTCGACAAGTGAGCGTCTACCCAATCCCGAATATACATAATCGTACCATAATACAATTCCCAGTCTGACATCATTATACAAATAAACTCCATGCGGTAATTAAAATAAACTCTAATTACCCTGTTCCCGTACTTCGGCTTCGGCGATAATCAACAACCTGCGCAATGAGTGTAGTCTCAGCGATAAACACTGAGTATGCCGGGCCTGGACCCTAATGGTCACTTAGTCATTTTAACCTTCTTATTATTAGATTGGTTTCATGCTTTACCATTTTACAGTTATAATCGATACTGTAATATACATGCATAATATACATAATCATCCATCCAGACATTCATAAACCCTATCCATCCATCCAATCAAAACATTCATTTCATATCACAAACAACAGTTGTATAATCAAACATATCGAAACAATTGCAGTATAATGTACAATGTACAATCGCCGTAGCGAACGGTTTCCATAGTTAATTTACCTTGGCCTTAAAGGCCCCATCCAAACCATGTTTAATTAATTACCAGTTGGGCGTCATGTTAAGACAACCCGATAACCTTACCATGGACAGTAGTCCTCCCGTACACACAAAGGTTCTCATTTCGCCAGAGGTCCGGAGGCCCCTGACTATTCACTTTGTCTCGTAAGGCATCCATATAAAAGGCCGTAGCCACCTGACCCACGATCCAAATAGGGCTCGTTGGGTATAAACCTGGAGCGGAACCCGATCGGGTACCCCTCAGTGATCACAAATGCGCAACCAAGTAGTTCATAAACTACACTAGATTCCTCATCTCAACTCACACCATCTCTCTCTCATAATGTTTGAGATATGCTCTTAGTCTTATGGAGAATATAATTATTAATTAGCTGCCCAATGGGTCTCATGCATACCTAGAAGTAATCTAGGTCATATTCATGTTCGAGATCCATGCTCTAGAACCGACAATGTCGTGACTCATCCTAAGTGTTTTACTTAGGTTACCATATACTTAATATTAATACTATGGTATTATATCAAGTAATCGTCATGTTATCACATTAACGTATATGTATGTTTATATAAGTCGATCTATAGTCGACGTAGTGTTAGTTAGTCCCATAGGACGTTCGTGCATAAATAATTAATGTAGTAGCACGCATAATCACATACACGTATCCAAAACACATAACACACAAGTGATAACAACCAAATCCAAGCCCAAGGAATTCCTTAGGACAACTCGGATCAAACCCCTTTACATACCGTTCACCAAGACCTAGGATGCGCAGTGTAGACCACTAGCTCGTCAAGCGCCTTCTTCTGAAGTATGATCTAAACGGTAATAATGAAATACCCCGTAATTAAAAATAGTGATTAATTAGGCTAATAAGTAATTTAGAGGCTTAATTAAGTATCAATAATCATGAGGGAACAAATCCCGAAGAAAATGGATCCTTAAAACGGATTAAATCACTAACGAATCTTAAAGCGCGTTTTTCGAGGTAACCGGGAAAACGTGTCTTTAAGCGGGTCAAATAGACTCGTGACAATTTTGGTCAACTAAATAATCATTAATAAATATTAGTGAAGCTTTAGAACCAATAAAATCAATAAAACGAGAGATTAGTAAAACTGTCAAAAACGGGAAGTTGTGGGGTAGAAACATAAATAACACAAACTAGTGTGTCCAATATTACAAAAAGAATTTTAAAACCCATGTGGGCTGTGGTGCTGTCCGATTTTTATTCCCCCCCCCCCCCCCCCCCCACACACACACTCTTAACTCTCTTTTATTTGTAAAAGACAAAAAGAATTAAAAAGCAAAAAAAAGTAACTTAACTATACTACTACCTCACATTCTCTCTCTCCTCTACCCATTCCCTCCTCTTCTCTCACGTAAACCCATCTTCCTCCTCTCTATTTTCTCCTCCTCTACTCCTCAGCGACAACAATGGAGAAATGAAAACACCCACACACAAACCTCTCTTCTCTCCTCTTGTAACCCCCTCTAATCTCTTCCAAAATTATAAAAAGTATACCATTGGAATCCTCTCATCAAGAGCTACATTTCCATCCTTCCAAAATTCAAAACCAACATTTTCGTTTTTATGGGTATGTCCCATTTGGAGCTTCAAGACCACCATTAGAAGGCCCTCCTTCTCCTTGTTCTATTGAGGTAAAAATATTCTTAAAACTCCATCTTTTTCTAGCCTCAAGGGCAAAACGAAAATGTAAACTAAAACCCTTGCTTGCTTCTTTATGCTAGCCGATTTTGGCCTTGTTGGTGGAGATGGATATTTGTTCTTGAGCCACTCCAAGCTTCATTTACACCCTTGCAAGGTAATGAGATTCCTAAACCCTAGAATGTGCATTAGAACTCAAATAGTGTTTAAGGTTAGTATGGTGTATTGAAATATGTATATGTATGGGTTGTATTGTTAGAATTGGTTTCTAAACCGGTGAGAAGAGGAGAGGAAGAGGAAAAGAAGAAGCAAGAAGAAGAAAGAAACTAGTAGAAGAGAACAAGGTAATTATACTAATCTTTGTGTAGTCTTGTATAAGTATGTGAAACAGATTTTAGAAGTTTGAATTTAGTAATGAAAATGGTATTGTGTGGTAGTGTAATGTATAAAAGAAAATAAATGTTTTGAACCCTTGGAAACAATTTAAAAACTGCTACAAAACATTGGGAATGAGGTGTTGAGTGCAGGAATTTTTGGTAGTGTTTAGTGTTGGAAATTGTATATGAAAGCCTTGTGTATTAATGTTGTTGAAAACAGGTGAGATGATGATAATGTGTGAATAAACAATGTGGTGAGAGTGTAAAAATGTAGGGGACTATGGCAAAATTTACCTAGGAATAGAACACTTAGTGTATTAGAAACTAGGGGTCTAATAAGTGTTGTAATAGATTTTAATAGAGAAAGATGGAGGGTAAGTTGAGAGAGGTAGATAATGCAATCTAAATGCATTAGGAGTGTTAGAAATGTCAATAGAAGAGGGAGATGTAGAAGAAGAGTGTTAGAGTCAAAATCTGTAGCATAATGTAATAAGGAAGAAACTAGTGTAAGTGTCAAAATGAAGTTTGGAAAACAAGTGCGTAAATTAGTATGAGAATGAGTAGTGAGTTGATGGAGGAATTAAGGTGTATTAGGAGGCTTAATTAGTGTTAGAACATGTGAGAATAAGTGTAGGAACAATGGGGAAATAATGGGTAAAAGAGAGGACTGAAAACAGAAATGAAAATGCAAATACTGGGCCGGACCGACCTTGGGACCGGACTTGCAAGGTCGGTCGAGCCCAGATTTACAAAGACGGGAAAGTTTCTGGAATGGACCGAACTTGCGACCGGACTTGCAAGTTCGGTCGGACCCGAGAATTCTCCCGTCTCTAACTTACTGGAATGGACCGACCTTGGGACCGGACTTACAAGGTCGGTCGGCCCTGTAATTTTCCAGCGTAATCCCTTACTGACTTCGACCGACCTTGGGACCGACCCTGGGTAAGGTCGGTCGAGTCATACAAAAAAAATTATTTAAATTAAATAATAAATATATATATATGTGTATACCCACATGTATATATATGTATATGTATGCAAGCATGCCAATCTTAAGTAAGAAAATAAAACTTAAGGTAACGAAAAATAAGTAAGTAATGTGTAGGTGTGAGAAGTATAAGGACATAGTAAGTATGAGTTAAGTTAATGGTAGATAGATTAATCATTCAATTGTATGTATATCATAGGATTTGATTTGTGACACCGAAGGAAAGTTGGGATACAAGTACGACGGTGAACGGTATGAATTCCTCATGCCCCGTATGCTATCTTGGTTACTCTGATTTGTGTGTTGTGTGCTAATTGATCACCAAATAAGAAAATGCATGAATCAGAGTTATCATGTTTACTTGTGAATATGTGGTGCTATATATTGTGGTATGTTTTCTTTAAGCTCAGTTTGTATAATTCATGAAATGTATGGATGATAATGAATGTGTGTATGAATGTTGTAATGTACTGTGACCGAATGTGTTGACTTGGACTTCTAACTTATTCCTAACAAGCTAACCATTCTAACTTAAATTGGTAATTAAAGTGGAATGAGTAGAAGTCCGATATAGTTTCGGCCACGCGTGAGGATGCGGAGTCACGAGAGGTTGGCTCCAAATCCTGACTCTTAAACTGGTTCGCGCCTAAACCCTAATCTTAAGTGGGTAGCATCCCGGATTGGTGAGTCAAGTAAATCCCGGAGGTGGGACGGAGTAGTCCCCAGGGCCAGAGGTCCCGACAACTTAACTTGAGTATAAGTAAGTAAGTAAGAATGAGTAAGTAAAGTAATTGAAAGCAAGTAAGTGTAAGTAAGAGAAAGTAAGTAATGAGTAAAAGAGTAAAAGCATTCCGATTAACCCGGATGCATAATTTGGCTAACCTTGTGAAGGTAAGTAAGATGCGTGCTATTTTATTATTGCCTTGGAATGTGTAATGTATTGAGCATGATTGTATGATGTATGTAAAGCATGCATGTATGAAATAAATGAACAGCATGTTTAGTGGACGTCAAATAGTCGGTGTGCCCTAGCTAGCACTCGGTATATGTGGAGTTTATACGCAGCGTTTGCTAAGCCCCTTGGGGCACCATTTTTACTACACGCAGGTACTCGCGAAGGATGAAGACGTGAAGACTTAGTTCTATTTCTTTTGATTTCTTTCTGGATTGTAAACAATGAATGATGATCGGTGTACTGAGTAGTACATGGCTGTAGTTTTTGATTAGCCGTGTACCATGGGGTACACCTTTTTGGGATACTGTGAAGGGATTTTAATTGGTATAGATGAGTAGTTGGTAGGTACTCATTCTTTTGGAAAGATTGGAAAGGGATGTAAGTATACACTTTAAATACTCGGTGATCCAGGAATGTAAGGTTGTTATCTTTTATATTTGGTAAGTAATAGAGTAGCTCGGTATATTATGTTCATCAGACCGTGACTGTAAGTAGAATGAGCCTAGCTAGCCGTATGGGCGATTAGCGGCGTTGTATAACCCACCGTAGTAAGTAGTATTTCCGCTGCGAGTAACTCTGGATTATGGGATGATTGGACGGTAAGCATAGGATTAGCGGTTGGGGTGTTACAAATAAAACTATAAGTCAGTCTCCATGACTAACTACATCCGGTATTTCCGAATAACAAGTAACCCCGACAGTTCATCCCCGGATTTCTACAGTTAATTGTTACGGGTTTCCCTAAACCAGTCGGCTTTGTTACTAAACTCGTATGTCGAAATATTTCGACTGTTAAGTTTAATTCGTTAAATTCCTTTAATCTTATCCATCATTTAATTAGGTATATAACCTATAGTTGCATGTATGCATGCATGACTTATTATTTTGTATCATTTTTCCACCATCCATTATAATACATTGTATTATATAACCCATTATCTTTAGTAAACTATATTTCCATTCAAAAACTTATAACTTATAGTTTGTAACTATTTTTATGTAACAACCACCACCATTATATTATATGGTGTCCAACCATAATATATATCCATCCTTATATACATTATTCTCGCATATGTATATATTTACCATATAGGTAAGTTTCATGAGTTATAAAACTCTTGTATTATATGTTACATTTTATCATCTTATATTAGACGATTATTCTCATTAGTTGTATTATATTATACAACTTATATTAAGATTATTATCCTAATATTATGTAACAATTTATGTTGTATATTTACAACTCCTAAGGTTTATTCAATGTATACCTTAGTTTATAAACCTTATTTATTTATAGTTTGTCACATTATTTAATGTGAATATCCATACTTATTAATCCCATTTATACCATATAATTGTTATAACATTTATAACATTGTAGACCATAGTCTAAATTCATTTTCCAACTCTTTGTAATTCGGTACAGCCCTTTATTTCATTTAATTTCATTTTGACCACATAACATTTTGTAATGTTATACCATATACCAATATCATATAATATGATATTTTTATTTCCTTTAACTTATAACCTATAGTTTTTATACAAAACTATTTATATTGCCGCATAGGCATATACATTTATACCTTATTCTTTTCCATAATCCATAGTTTTCTTTATTTACAAAATCATCCCATAATTTATACCATGTTATATATATCATATAATATAACATTTTAACTTATAAAAGGGTATAACCTATGGTTATATTTTGTAAAATTTCCGAACAGACCTTATCTGATTATAAATTAATTTTCCAACCCCTTTAACTTTCCAAATTTATAATTTGACCACATATATAATGTTATGTAATATATATCATATATTATAACATTTTAAAACCTTAATAATAATATACCTATGGTTATATATTATTTAAAATTTGCGAACAGACCCTAGCTGTTCTAAATTATTTTTCTAACCCACCAAGTTTCTATAATTGTCATTTGGCCCAATTTATAACATATAGTTTTATAATATCATTAACACTATATATTATACATATATCTTATTAAACACTCTTATATAATTCTAAAAATCACCAAATTTCACCAAAGGGTTATAATTACCCTTACTAACCATATACTTTCGGTATTTGCTATTTCCACCACATATACTTATCCAAAGTGTCACAATGACATAATAACTATATATTATACATATATAGTTTATTTTAATTCCAAAATCAACCCAATAAATTCCTAAAAATTCCTAATAGCCCATGGGTGTTTATAATACCATTTTACACCCTTTATTTTTGGTAATAACATATTTACCACATATGTTATAAAATCGTTACAATTAAATACTTATCTTATTATAAAACCTTAAATAAGTTATTTAACTTATCTAATTTGGTCAAAACCTACCATATGGTCAAGGTTGACCTCATTAATATTGCCTTGACCATTAATTTCCATATATACGGTTTATACCCATATTTCCATAAATTACCATTTAACCCCAAAACTTAATCTTATAATTTTTATTTTAAGCCCTCTTAACCTCTAATTTTCGGCTTTATTATTATATAGCCCCCAAATTAATTTAACTACACTTTATACCCCAATTCCTTGCGGTAATACATATATATTACCTAAACTTTAATAAAACCTTATAAATACATAAATAAAATGGCCTAAAGTACATGGCCTTATTACAAACATTAGCTTATAAAATAAATTACACATAAATGCCCAAAATGCATTAAACTCTCAGTCTCAGCGTACCACATAGTTTTCCATATTTACCAATTTTCCACATAATGTCTTAAATTTGACAATTATGATAGTTAATTACTTATATAAATTTACTAAACCATTCCTTAATCACCTAAGGTCAAAATAAGACCTTAATAACCATATTCACTCACGGCATATATATATACATATGTATTAACACATATTAATATACCAAGTGTAGGTTTAAGTGATTTATACCTTATTTTTTCCAAGTATAGGCCTTGTTTGGCCACGGCTGTTTGGAGATAAATTTTCCACAGCTTAGTTTACATGTTTTCAAACAGCAATTAAGGCATGATTAGTCTCCAAGCAAGATCTAACCATAAGAAGTGTTTAATGTATATTTTCAAGGTAAAATTTACCTTAGAATACCAAGGTAGCCAAGGGTAGTCTTCGGCCTATTTATACAGAATAAAAATAGAATCAAAAGAGCTACTAAACCAAGGCTTAAAACCGGTACAACTTAGATTAGATTAGAAGATAGCTAATTTTACCTTGATTAAAATGCCAAAAATGATGTTTTTGGCTTGGATTTGGCTATTCCTTGAAGCTCTTGATGTACCAACTGAATAAGTATGTTGAGAAGAAGATTATAAGCCTAGGAAAAAACTTTCCAACTGGAATTGAAGAGAATCAAGATATAAGTGCTTAAAGCACATTTTTTTACCTTAAGAACAAGATTAGAATTCTCCACCTCCTTCCCTTGTTACAGCCGAGAATCACCCTTCTTTTAACCTCAAAAACGACCTAGATCCATGGATGGAAATGGTTGTTGCTTAGCTCCATGAAAAGAGGAAAGAAATGTGAAGAGAATGAACATAAAATGGCTTAATAAGCTTACCTATGTCAATTGGTCTTCTCCTCTGTATATGGTGTGTTCTTACGGTAATGGAGGAGCAAAAGAGAGAATGAATAGGCTTGGTGTCGGCTGGGAAGCAAGGTAAATGAGAAAGGTAAGCTAATTTTGCTTTTATGTTAATTAATGTTACTTTATCAAATAAATATAATGGTAATTCATTAGATTGGCTAGATATTTATGTTGCTAATGGGTAAGGATGACAGCTAATGGGGGCAGCAATGGAGGGCTTAGTCGATGGATGACATTTGACCATAGTTTAAGTTAAGTAATTAAATGTTATTTTTGGGTACTATTCATCCAAAATCACCCATTTTGATTTTATTTTTAACTTTGATTTAGACTTTATAATATAGACTATCATGTCACATTAATATTATAAAGAATGTAATCTGGTCTTTAAAGTGACAAAATTCATTATCTTAGAGCTCATACACAAAAACGTGTTTTAAGGTGTTTTAGTGCATATTTTGTGTCACAAGGTGTTTCTGAGCTTAGTTTTCTTTGAGAACAGTTTTTTTTGTGTTCCTTACATGATATTTGATCTTAGGAATCCAATTTTATATAAAATATAGGTCCTAAGACCTTTAAGGTTTCCTTAGAGCACATTTTTGCCCTACTTGACCTTGAAGCATGTAAATGCTTGTTCTTTGTTGTGTTGGAGTGTTGTCCAATGATTGTAGTATGTTTAGTTATGTGTTAATATGCTTAGGACAAAGTTTTAGGTCCTAAGAAGTTCATTTGGGTATGTATTCACCCTCAACAGTCAAATAGTGAAATATCTTGCTTTGTGTTGACCATCGTTGTTCTCAATTGACTTTTAAGGCATATTTAGGCCTTAATTAATGTGATTAGATGTTTAATCCATGTTTTATTAGTTTGGGGTATTTCACTATTGCTTTTTTAGTTGTTGTTCAGTTATTGATATCTGGAGCAATAATATCAATCTTCAGTCAGTTCCAAAAGCTGATGGTGGTGCTATTATTGTCTGGTTTCTTGATCAAGCTAAAGGATGGGGGAGGAAAAAACTGTCTTTGGTTATTAATTTCATGTTAATGATCTATGATGTTAAGAATAGATGCAAACACGACTCTACTCTAGCCAGGTGGACGACGATTAAAAAAAACATAGCCTACATTGAGGCTTACCAACATACTATCATTGCTCATGCGCAGGTAAATGAAGGAGTGGAGTGGAACCCCCACCTGCTGGTTTCATTTCAATCTCTTTTGAAGTTTTCATGAGGAAGAATCAAGCTTATCAGCCTAGTGGGGTCTTGAGAAACAATGAAGGTATTCCTTTCTTAGCCTACAAGAGAATGGAAAGTAATTGTAAAGTGTAAATTGTTGTTATCAAAACATCAAGCATTGTAGTGAAACTCTCTATTTTAGGGGGTAACCACCATATATGTTTTGATAACGTGAAGGAAGACGTTTTCTAGATACTGTTTGGAGATAAGAATGATCACATTTTGGAGATTAGAAATGAAAAACATGTTATTAGAAGCCTTTATAACTCTTCAATTTTTTAAAGGGCAGCTACGAGGGCTTACTCATCAAAAAGTATTATGTATCCTAACAATACTATGAGGGATTTCAATATCCTTCCATAACTTAAAGTTTCAAGTACTATTAAACAGATTAGTGATAAGAAGAGCAGGAAAGTAAAGAGTACCATTATCCTTACATAGAGTTAGAATTAGATCATTAAATAAAGGCTTAAACCAAAAAAATGATCCAAAGCTTGATTTCCTTGAGCTAAATTGAAGTTCTGATGTTCTCAGAGGTCTATTTGAACTCTCAGGTAACCTTCTTCTAGTAGCCAGGCTAGGCAAAAATTGATACCCTAGAATTCGGCCTCTCGAATCTTATGTCTTTCCAGAATAACTTTGTTGAAGATCATGATAGGACTACCTCTATGATCTCTGATAGAACCACAAAAGATAGTAGGCCTTCTTTTCCTGCATTTAAAAGAACAATTAATCTTCATGAAATATTGCTTGGGAGGAATCCACCCTAGATAATTGGAAATTATAGGGAGATTTTTGCTCATATTGATCTTATACGCTTCACATAATAGTGTAACACCCCAACTACAAATAACACACTTAACAATACTTTGCAGCGGAAACCACAACTCACAACATAACTCAACTCTTTGGTGCTACACGCTGTTAGCCACCCAAAACGTGGCTAACAAGGCCACATACATACCCGTACCGGTCTATGGACTAAACTCCCGAGCAACTACCCATTAATCCCGTTCCATGTCCAACATTCAATATACACTTACATTACAACTGTACCGAGTAGTATTTACTAACTCACGCCGACACAATTTCGGTCTTACTACACCTACAATACATCCACATTTCACATTGACTACCACATACAAACAAACTACCCCGTCCTACTCTCGAACAGCTTCCAATTCCTTGTACCTGAACAAGAAAAAGAAGAAAAGGGTGGCCCCCAAGGGGCTCAGCACCTTTGCTGGTATGGTAATCCCGTAGCCCGCATGCTACCGGGCCACGCACAACTAATTGTCATCTTAGCATGCGATTGATTTTATTTTAAGCATACACAACTACACACATACTTCATGCTTAAAGCACCATCCATTTGTAGGACACAAACACAAGATTAGCACACACAACGTAAAACAACACGCTTCACTTGATAACAAACACAACTTAGTTCCGTTCTTCTTAGAGAACATAAACTTTACTTAGGGAGTGTCGGGGTGATAGAGCCCGAGCACAACATACATACATTTTCTTTACTTAGGTGTGGCGGCCTCATATAGGACCGATCACACCTTGCACAATTTCCCCCTAGCTCCAATAATGACGAGTAGGTAAGCTTGGTTAAGCTTGTGGGTGGTTGTAATTCAAGGAGGAAAAACAACCGTAACATAATAAAGAGGGAGTCGAAGCGAACTTAGGCATCAACACCCTACCAACATTAAACATGATTTCCCCCTACCCGATTGGAAGTTGGGTAGGTAAGCTTTGGCTAAGCTAATGGGAGGTGAGGTCGAAATCCAATGAAGGAAAGCAACCCTTAACAAACAGGATGGGAGTTAATTTCACATATATACATCAACTCCCAAACAACACACGCGACCAGAACGACCGGATTCCTCACCATACATAACTATACATATTAGTTAAAGGTTTCCTTTATGGAACTCATCATACATACATCACATAGTGTTACTAACTCTGTTAGGCCAGAAGGGGAGTAACCTCCCTTTTTAACAAACATGGATAACTGTATCCGAAGCACAACAACACAAAACAAAGTCACATACATCACACCTAGTCACAACATACTCAAACGCACGGATAGCCGTAGTTAGAACGTTCCCGTGGGTTGGGACGTTTTATTCCGAATACCGATCTCTTATGTGTACCTAAGGTCGGTTAACTATTATTTAACACATAATTAGGGTTAAGCGGTATCGGAATTAATTACGCCACAATAATGAATTACTATAAACTCATTTCATGCTTTATCTTGCAAGGTGGCAAACACACAGAAAAACACATTGGCATACAAGCCGGTTGTAATCCGGTAGGACACAGGTTGCAAGAAAACCTACCTTAACCATGGGTTACTCTACCGTGTTCCCGAGGGTTCACTCCAACGCGTCATCTCACGCTCCCCGGGAGTTTTTGAACAACTGATAAATTTCAAATGTTTTATTAACAACAAAGTCTTACAGTATGTAAACTTCTATTACTCCCATACTTACCCCGTTATCCCGTTGTTTCGGTTTAACTCAGTGTACATAATACCTTAACTTACTCACTCATTTCCAGCACTTGTTTTATACTTCTTAGGACCTTATAAGTCACCAACCACTCCTAAACTTAATCCAAAACCATACCATTCAAACCCCCATCCTTTTAAGCCTTAAAAACACTCACGGGTGAATTCTGGGGGTGGTCCGGACCTGGTCCCTACCTATAGTCCCGGACCAAGGCATTGTCTAACTTCTCGGGTGAATTTAAAAAGTGGTCCGGGACCTTGTACCAAACTCAAGTCCCGGACCAAGCACGGGTAGCAACTCTCGGCCTGAATTACATGGGTGGTCCGGGACCTTGTCACTCTCCCAAGTCCCGGACCAAGTGCGCTAGGAAAAGTCTCGGCCTATTTTTATGGGTGGTCCGGGACTTTGTCCATGGACTAGGTCCCGGACCCTGCTACAGATTTTACCGATTTGGAGTTTCTAAATCTGTTACAACTCCATTCTTTCACCATTGATCTTCCAATCTTCCCCACTTATAATCTACATGTTTAAGCACTTAATTACCCTTCTCAATCACCTTAATCCAAACACCAAGTCCTCTCACGAACTTTTGGTTGTTTCACTCAAATCACCTATACTTTAATAACTAGTTCTCTAGTTCTCATCACTTCCTGTGACAGATTTAGTTCCCTCTTTTTACCATTCAAATAATGTCATTTCCAGCACTCAATTGACATTATTTCTACTCTCATACACATTCTCCTTGGTTTGGTTTCCAACTCATTAACCACTCACTTGAATCTCTTTAAACACACTAGCTTCTTCCTTTAATAAAAACACTCAGTCCAAAATCTCCTAAACAAATTTTGACAGCACTTGGCTACTTTCTTAGCATTCTCACCACAATTAAATTAGCTCACAAACACTTCTTCTCCCCTGTTTGATTTAAACATCACCAACCACATCAAATTCCCATTCATTTACTCCTAATCTAGCCACACCCATAAGGGTCCTATCAGCACACAATATCAATCCAAAAATCCACCAAACAACACTTATAGCTCCCAGTCTCAATACACCACAATATAACTTCAAACTCAACCCTTTGGCTCCAAGGCCCTCAATTCAAACCAACATTTCACAAAATCCAACTACCCACAAATCAAGCACCTTATTGCTCCAGATTTTATCTCATCTTTTATTTTTCCCAAACCCAATTCTAAAACAATTAATATAGGCATTAAGGTAGATTCTTACCTTTATCCACAAGTTTCTCCTCTTGCTCCTCCTCTTCCCAATTTCGATCAAATAGGTGATGGAGTTACCAAACTCATCCCAACATCCAAATTACACAAAAGTACACAATTAAAATTCTAACCCTTAAGATAACACAAATTCAATTTAAGGGCTTAAAACACACGGTTAGAGTTTACCTTTGGAACCTTTTAAGATGGGTTCTCACCCTTGAATCAAAGGGGATTATTCCAACATGGGAGGGTTGAAATGAAGCTCCAAAACAAGAAGAAAAACAAGGTAAGAGAAGTAGCCAAAATCGGCCAAGGCAAGAAAATGGGGAAAATGAGATTTTCTCTTGAAACTTTTTACCTTGTTTGAAAGAGGAGACTCCAAGCTTCCTTTTGATGTCAATTTCTCTTCAAATGGGGAAAACCCATGTGGATGAAGTTCATTTTTTTTGAATTTGAAAAGAGAGATTGATAGAGAATGATGAGGAGATGAAGAATATGTAATTATTTTTGTGATTGGAGCTTGTATGAAGCTTGGGCATGGCATTGAAGTTGGAGTAGCCATTGGAGAGAAGAAGAAAGAAATTGACAGCTTGGGGAGAAGATGGAGCCGGCTGGGAGAAAGAGAGGAGGAGGAAAGAGGAAAGGAAAGAGAGAAATGAGAGGAGAAAGAGGGTGGGGGCTCCTTTTTACTTTCTTTCTTTCCTTTCTTTTTTTTCTAGCTTATTAGGTGTGTGAGAGGGCTGTCTCACAATTAAAACCGGCCCACTTAATTGTTACAAGCTGGAGCGTTTTCGTCTTTTACAGAAAACGCTCGTTATTTTACCCGGTTTAGCACTATTCACTAACCGGGCCTGTTTTCCGGAATTTCTCGTTTACTTAATTTTTAATGGTTATTATACTCCCATTAATGTTTATTTATAGTTATATGATCAAATATAATTTTTACGGGGTCATTTGACTGTTTAAAGTCACGTTTTCGGGTTTTCTCAAAAAACGCGCTTTAGACTCCGTTAGCGTTTTAACGCATTATTTGGATCCGTTTCTCCGGAATTTTTCCCACATGTTCTTAGTGTGTAATTAGGGTATATAAATATTTATAACCCTAGTGAAGGTTATATACTTCCTAAAATAGTTAAATACGTTTTTCACCTTTTGTGACTTTTACGTATTTTCTTTTTCTTTTGGTTTTTATTCTTCACCAATGATCTCAAGGTCTTAATTTGCCTTATAAAAATAATAATATTAACATATTAAGGTTTGGGGTATTTCAAATAGAGATTCAAATCTATCAGAAATAACCACATGTATTCAACATTATGTCTCACAAAACAATTTACATCATTGATTGACCACATAAGATTAACAATCTTAGCAAGCTTTTCAGAACTTTAGTTGTTTGAGGAATGATAGAACCAGTCCTGGATACTTGTATCACCATTAGGAGGTAGGTTGGATAAGTCTATTAATCCTTCCCAGAATTGACGCACCATAATGCACTGGAAGATACTATGATTGGTAGTATCTTTGCTCCACATAAGCAACATTTGTCTGACCCCCATAATCTCCTAGCCATGTTTGCCATACAAGGAATAATATTATAGAGAAACTTCCAAAGAAAGAGTTTAGCTCTAGGACCGCACTGTCAGCTTTGATTCTGTGAGGATCGGGAAATAATTTGAGGACTCATAGGAATAAATATTCTCCTCCTCATTTTAGCAGTATTATACACTGATTTAATAGAAAAAACCATCCTTAGAATGATGCCAAATCCACTTATCTTCTTCTCAAAGATCATGTTTAATGATATCCTCAACTATACTCCAACTGAGTTCCCGAGGGAAGAAAGGTTCCAAGTTCCCACTTTTGAGTCGATGAAGTGATTGACTCTGAGATTTATCTCAGAGGTTGGAGGGGTAGTAATAGGTCTGAATGTAGTTGGTCTTGGAATCCACGAAGAAGTCCAATAAGCTATAGAGCCATTGCCTATTTGAAATCTAGCTCCTTTATCTACCAAAGGGATAGTCGAGATAATAGAATTCCAAATAGGACTAGAATTTTTAATGATGACAGAATGAAGGATATATGAAGTTGGGAACTAGATCCCTTTTAGGATTCTTGACTGAAAAGCATCAGGATTCTGAAGGATATTCCAAACTTGTTTTGCTAATAGGGATTTGTTAAAAAGAGCAATGTCTTTGAAGCCACTACCTCCTTTACTTTTGGTAGAACAAAATTTCTGCCAACTTAACCAGTGCATCCCTTTTTTATTGACTGTGCCCCCACCAGAAAGACGAAAAGATAGAAATTATCTTTGCTACTTTAGTGTCAGGGAGAAGGAACAGAGACATTGTGTAATTTGGAATAGATTGTAGCATATTAGAGATTAAGACTTCTTTAGCAGCTTAAGACATAGGACGAGACTAGGAGTGGACTTTTCCCCCCACTGACTCTACCAGATAGTTGAACATTTTAGTTCTATTTCTACCACCTTTGACAGGTAAACCAAGGTATTCGGACAGCTTGGGAATTCTGGATAACCTAAGATAGAACATATCTTTGTTTTGATATTCGAGTTAAGTTTTCCATTGAAAGAAATCTCTGCTTTTTTACTGTTGATGTTGTGTCTTGAACTGATAAGAAAGTCTTGTATGATATTTTTTTGATTGAGTGACAATTAAGGGGTTAGCAGCACCACAAAACAGAATATCGTCATCAAAAGCCAGATGTGAAATAGAGGGGCTAGATCTTGAAAGTTTAATACCCTGAAAGTACCCTTTTGTATCTGTGTTCAAGTGCACTTGAGAGTGCTTATTGAACGATGATGAAGATAAAGGGAGATAAGGGATCTCCCTGACGGATGCCTCTGGTTGGAGAATAGGAAGCTCCTGGAGCACCATTAATGAGAATGGAGCATCTCACAGAGGTTAAGCAATTCATGACATGAGTTAACCACATGGAAGGGAAACCTATATCTTGGAAATGCTCTAGATAAGGCTCCATTCAAGCCTATCATAGGCTTTACTTAAGTATACTTTTAGAGCAAATAATCATTTTTTCTTAGCATGGCTTCTATTAAGCGCATGCTGGATTTCACCCGCTATGATGATATTGTCTGTGATATTCCTTCCCTTTACAAATCCAGATTGAAAACTAGAAATAATATTAGGGAGAATACTCTAAATCCTAGTAGCAAGGACTTTAGAAAAAAATTTATAAATAAAAATTACACAAGGCAAGGGGGGCAAAATAACTAATATCAACTGGACCATTAATCTTAGGAATAAGAGTAATATAATAGTCATTCAAATTCTCAGGTAGAGAATTACCTTGAAGAACTTGCATCACTGTCTGAGTCACTTGAACTCCAACTACACTCCAGTACTTCTTGAAAAACCTGCCATTAAAGCCATCCGGGCCAGAAGCCTTGTCTAATCCCAATTGTTTTTACTGCATGAAAGATCTCATTAGAGGAGTAATCAGCTTGTAATTCTAAGACAGATTCTTGGTTGAGCTTCCCAGGTACCAGATGAAGAAAACCCCAGGATCTGGGGGAAAGAAGTCTGATTTTTTTTTCAAAATGGGATTTTGCAATCTGTTCCAACTGAGACCATTGATAACTCATCTCATTATGATGGTTAAGGAGCCCAAAATCTGGTTTTTTCTGGCTCTAGTAGAGGCTTTGGTGTAAACACCCGGATTTTCTACCTTTTAATTGGTCAATCAATTTTTTTTTTTTGCAGTTAAAGTTTAATATTAGTAAGCAGCGGAATCGAAACTAAACCCGGGGCATTATTGCCACACTCGCAACTAAACGAGTGCTAAGGCCTAAATAATTAACTCACTAACAACCTATTATTAATAAATTAAATACAACGCCTATTAAAATAATTTCTTACAAATGTAGAATTATCAAGCTAAAAATAAAATCCAACTATAAATAATCAGACTATGTGGAGTCGCCTTCCCAAACCCCAAGAACTTCATCAGTACCTGTGGCAGAAATCCAAACAAACATAGAAAGGCCCACGATAAAGTCAGAAAAACTGAGTAAGCTACCACTTCACCACGTAAAAATCATTTTCTCTTTAGAAATCATTTTTAACAATATAACCACACAACATACAACACATTTCAACAATATTAACACACAACAACAAAATTATCAGTAAGGTAGAATACTCCATGATTTCTTATTAACTCAAGAATATAGTTGTCAATTTCATTTAATTATCTTCCTTGTCCCAACGCGCAGCCAGGACAAAACAACTTTACTTTCTCTTTGGGTACAACACGCAACTGTAACCCGGACCCCAACACGCAGCCGGGAATCCAACCAAGCCACTAAATTCTTAAGTGTGCACACCCCCAATAGTTCAAAAGACTACGGAGTAGATCTAGGGCTAACTGTGTCCTAGTGCGGCCCACAGTATCTCAAACTTATGCGTCCTAATGCGGCCCGCATTTATCATCTCATTCATGTGTCCTAATGCGGCCCACATGCACCATGGTTTTCTCCTCTTAAAATTCTTTTATTCGTTATTATTTTTTACCGTATAATATCATCAAAATCCACATACTTCACCATAAATAAATTATGATATCATCCTTATTGAATAAATAATTCAATTTTCACAAAATCATTTCGTTAACGATTTCACAACAATATCAGTTGATCTCATAAAAAACTCATAACAATTTTCCATCAATCACTTTTAGAAAATATATTTAAATAACCACTGATATCCATTACAAAATAAATCACTCACATAAGAAATGAAATGATCACTAACACTTAACACTTCAATCTCAAACAATGATCACACACAAAATTCACATCCACGTGAAAATTCATTATTATAAATATAATAAAACTTAGTGAACGTAGTAACTTACCTCAAAAAGAACGTTATCATTTGCACCCACCAAACATATAATTAGCCACTACTCTTCCTTTACAAATTTTAGCACCGATTTGCTGACATCATCAATGAAAGAAACAACTCTAGCTGCTGCTACATGCTACCGTTACTTCATATTGTGGCCTCCCAAGATAGAAAAAGAAAACTAATTGATCCATTTTTTCATCTTTTCCTTTTGTGTGTGTGTGAGAAGATAGATTTTTTTCTTTTTGAATCTATGATATAGAGAAAGGAGGCGCGACATAGAAGGAATTTTTTTCTAGTCTAGATGAGAAGAGAGGTATTCGAGTATAGAGGATGGGCGGATAAAATGGAACATCAAATGAGCGTATATATAGGAGGTCAGAGGGTAACTGAAGAGCAAGGAATATGAACTGTTTAATTAATACAGAAAGTAATTATTCAATCAATAAAGAATATTAAACCTTTTAATGAATATAAAATTAGAAGTTAGGAAATGTGAAGAGGTAAAGATGATTTAATAAATGGAGTTGGAAATATGGAAAGTTTAAAGTGATTAACTAAATAAAATCAGAAAATACCAAAAGGTGTAACCGACATATACTAAAACTAACTTATTTAGTGTGTGTAATTAAATCAAAACTATCATTATTATAATAAGTTATAAACAAATAAATACACTAAAATAATACGAAATACACATGGATCATATTATTACATCAAAAATCATAACCGAAGTATTTTGAATTAGGTTATTTATTAAAATGAATCATTTTATTAAATACTATATAACATGCTCGTAAATCATAGTATAATCCTCAAAACTACTTATTATACTTGCGAACTAATATACTACTAACTATAGATGTACTTTGAATCAACAATATTATTTGAATCATATCCTTATTATTATTACTCCACTTGTAATTAATAAATATATCGAGTTAGCTAGAGAAATACAAGGATCATTAATACAAAGATAAAAATCACCACTACCATAGTTTTAAAACAGATTATTTTATTAAACGCATTGTCTTTATTAAATACTGTATAATATGCTCGCAAACAATATAATATACTCGTGAACTATAAAGTAAATATATTTAAAAATTTAGGGGTATTTCATTTGGCATGAAAAAAGCCTATGTTTTTGTCTTCTTCTTTAAACCACTTGTCTCTTGCTCTTTGTTTCCAGGCAATTTTCTCCATCAATCTAAGAAGCTCAATCTTCAGGATAGTTCTTTTTTCTGTTTAATAGATTGTCAGTAATAGGAGGAGAACTGTCAATCTTTACCATATCATGTTTCTTCTTATTTGTCTTCCACTTCACTTTGCTGAAGGACCAACCATTCCATTGAGAAAGTTTTATAGCAAAGCTTCACCTTTCCTATTAGATTTAGTTCATTATGTCCCCACACATCTAGAATAATATCGTGACATTTCTTCTCATTAATCCACAAATTATCAAATCTGAAGGTTTTAGCTGGTTTTTATGAGACCCAAAGAATCTTATCAATATTGGATAGTGATCAGATCTACCTCTCTTAAGGTGTTGTACAAAG
Organism: Limonium bicolor; assembly: GCA_023374045.1. Lineage (NCBI taxonomy): Eukaryota > Viridiplantae > Streptophyta > Magnoliopsida > Caryophyllales > Plumbaginaceae > Limonium > Limonium bicolor. The sequence goes on along the minus strand of CM041777.1, from coordinate 32,421,436 downwards.
ATATTTGAGAAGAAAGAAAGACCTTCCCTAGAGCAATATGCTCTATCTAATCTACTGATATAGTTGTGATCATCTGATTGAGAGTTTGTAAAATTAGCATAGTTCCCAAAAAATAAAAGATCAACTAGCTCACAATTTTCCAGACAGTCTCTGAAGGGTTTCCTGACAGATTCATTTATGATTCTTCCCCCTTCCTTCTTAGAGTTGAAAGCTTTCTAATTAAAATCCCTCATCACCACCCAAGGAAGATTAACTTGATTACGAAGTACCTTTAACAATATCCAAGACAGATATTTGAGATTCCAGTTTGCCCAACCATAAAATGCCGTAATAATTGAAACCAAATACCTCCTGGAACTTTCACTTCCACTGCTATGTGGTGAGAAGAAAATTTTACCAACACTACCTCCATAGATTTTTTTCCACATAAAAGCAAAGCCACCACTTCTACCAGAGCTTGCTACCGAAATTCCAAAATAATCAACATACTTACTCCTTAATCCATCTATGACTTGAACCTGTGGGTCTCCATTAAGAAAACAAGCTCTGGGTTATATTTAATAATTAAATTTGTAGTCCAAGCTACTGCCCGAGGGTGACCCAACCCTCGACAGTTAAAACTAACACAAGTTATTTTCCTGGCAGCCTTGTCTTAAGACAAGGTCTGCCTGCTCGAGGTTTAGTTCAGTATCATCAGAATCATGAACACACACTTCAAGGATTGAAGGTTTGCTCACCTGAAACCGACTTCTCAAACTTCTCCTTACTTTTTTGTTTCTTTCTTTTACTTTTTCTTTCTTTACTTTTATCTTCACTGCTTCCCACATGAAACACAACTCCTTTACCAGCTCCTTGGGAAAATGCTAACTCAAAGCCTTTGTCTTCAAGACTGCTAACGATATTAGGCTGATGGAGCTTCCCTTTTTTGTTTGCTTCCAGCATAATACTATCAATATTCTGCTTGGTAATAGAAGTAATTTCCACTTTTCAGGAAATCTTATTATTCTTCTGACCAAAGTTTTCCAAAGCACTTTTCCAGTAAAAGGATTCATACAACTTCCTCTTCCACCTGTATTCTTATTGAGTAAAGCATCTTTAAAACCAGGAGGGAACACTGGGCTATTACAATCCTCAGGATCAAGAGAAAGCAACACATCATCAGAGCAAGGCAGGGGAGTATCTGTATGATTAAGATCTGAACCAAGGGGAGGTACATTAAGCATAAGAACTTGATTAGGAGTCAAGAGATTAATAGAGGGATGAGTAGAGTCTTCTGGTAAACTCTTATTCCTAGCCTGGAAGTCTAAAAAGTTCTTTAAGGGATCTGACCAGGAGGGAGGGATGGGAGGATCTCTTTATTTTGATCTATCAAGAAGGACTCAGGAAGTGACTACTTACCCCAGCAAATTCAGATGTCATCCAGGGTCTATATCTTTCAACCCCATCAACTTTGATCTTAAGAAAAAGACACTCTATAATCATATGGTCTAATCTTTCGCATCTGTAACAGAAATGAAGAAAAATATCATAGGACACTCTACAATATCGCTCCTGCTTACCATCATCAACTATAAGAATTCTGCATAGAGGTTCTGAGATATCAATTTCCACCCAAATCATAAGAACCTTTGAGGCAAGGGGATAAATTTTTTCTGAACAGGTAACAAAGATGCCAATCTTACTTCCCAAGGTAACAACGAAGACTTGAAAATACATCATAGGTAGATTATAAATGGCCACCCAAATCTTGATAAACTTAGGGTCATGCTCGTCTACGTGGATAGAAGGGTCGATGGGCATCACAACCAGCAGGCTATTTTGATAGTGCCAAGGTCCATTTGACAAGATATGTGTAATATCAACTCCAAAAGAAATTGAAAGGAGAACCTATTATAATTGATCTCACAGACTTTGAGGAACGCCTTTGGCTTCCAGAGCTGAACAAGGAAGAGTTAAAACGCTTTGGTAGACACTCTGTTAGAGTGCCAAACTTTGCCAAATAAGGAGGTCTTCATCTCAGGGAGGCTAGCACCAAAGCGTAACATCTGTCCTTCAACCTTTTCTCATTCTCCAGGATGAATCTTGCGCTTACTCCAATCAGCTAATACTTTATCCATGACAGGGTAACTAACTCAGTTGATGGAGAAACATACTTTTGAAGAAAACAGATCATGAAAACCCAACCTGTCCACACTCTTCTCTTGAAGGTTGAAGTTTCAAGCTTTGCAGTAAAAACTGAGGATGATAATTGAAAGGAAGATGAACTCAATCAAAATTTTTTGATCAAGCGAGGGAAATCTTGACAAAAGCTCTATTACAAGGATGGATAAGACCTTTATCTACCGTCTTAACCTCTATGCTTGCTGTAAGGAGACATAACTTCTGATGTAAAATAATAAACTTACTATAAGAGTAGGTATGTGTATCTTTCTAGTGGCCCAACACACACTTCTAACACTCGATTACCCTTGAGTAAATAGTTCGTACGTAGTAAGTTAGCATGCTACTTACACTCTCCTTGCTCACTCTTTGATGGGACTGAAGAAGTTCGCCATCAAAATCGCCTAATGGCTCTCCTGAATCGCCATATTCCTTTCCTATCTAGAGAGAATCTGCTGACTGCCATATGATTTTCAACTTTTATAACTCTTCAATTAGTTATGAGTGTATTAGATGTAATAATTACTTTAATCTTCCAACTTTACTAGCCTAGATTTTTTTAAACATTTTTCATTTGATGTAAAAGTGTGGAAAGGAACTCATATTCCCAACTGTATTGTTACCTGTTTTGGAGAAGGAGAAATTTGTAACCTGTTACCTTAACGAAAATCTCAAATTCTATTAAAAAAAGTGTAGCGTTGTTTTGGTGTTTTTCCTAAGAAAAAGAAAAGGAAAATATGGTGTGTGTGATTTTTTCAAAATTATTGCTTTAGCGACCGGAAATTACTTGACTGGTTGTAACACCCCTACCGCTAATCCTCTAATTACTGTGTAATTGTCTCGGTCATCATACTAATCACAGCGGAAATTCAATACAATCGGCGGGTGATAAAATGCTGTTAGCCGCCCATGCGACTAACAAGGCCCAAACTACATACAGTACGGTCTGATAGACTAGAAATACCAAGCTCCCAATAAAACATTCCATACATAATCTGCTACAATTAATTACCGAGTACTACAAATCGAAATTAAAATACAATCTGTTCTCACAACTCTAAACACAATTACCATGAGTCTAACATCTTACTCATGTCTCACAAGTCTACATACTTCCCAAAATACAAAAGGGTGTACCACATGGTACCCCGGCGATCCAACAGGGCTACTAGCCCATGTACAACTCAGTACATCGCTCAAAACAATCCTAGCTATCAAAAGTAATACGGTCCGGTCTCTTACATCGACCACCAACCATCTCAGGTACCTGAAAAATAAAAAAAACCCCAAGGGGCTTAGCAAATTGTTGGCATGAAATTCGCATACCCCGCGTGCTAACGGGGGTACGCCGACTACTTGGTCGCCTACATGGAGTTCATTTTAATTCAAGCATACATGCTATATGAACAATATTAAAATCATGCATAGGCACACTCATACATCGAGCATCACACAAGCAATGGAAACAATACACAATTCAACAATTACCGAGGCCCCTGAGATTCACTTCTCAAGTTTTAGCCTCATCACTTGTTAGTTAATTTCCCATTCGGGTTAATCGGATGTTCTTACTCTTTTACTCTTGATCAATGACTTACACTAGCCATGATCTTTACTTTACCAATTACTCCTCTTTACAATAATACTCAAGTCAAGTCGGTATGACCTCCGGGCAGAGACTACTCTATCTCACCACCGGGCTTTAGGTTGGCTTACTTCCTCAGGTTGTTGCCCATTTAAGGGATTTGGACCATGAGGGAGGTTAGGCCAGAACTCGGAAACAACCTCTCGTATTTCCTCATTCTCACACGTGGCCGAAAATATATCGGACTTCTTACATACTCCAAGTTACTACTTTTCTCAAGTCAGAAATCCACAAGGTTAGGGAGTTAGTGGGAATCTTCGTTCAATACCATACGGTTAGCACACTTCACATCCAAGAAAATAATTACTTCATTCAACAATCATTTCCTTCATGAATTATACAAACTTAAAGGATAGTCACCACTCGGCAAGGAATAATACATCACAAGCATAAGGAAGTACAATGAATCTGATTCGTGCATTCCATCTTGATCAGGTGATAGCATATAAACACACAAACACACAAATCGGGGTAACTTCGGTAGTAGCATACAGGGCATGAGAAAATCATACCGTTCACCGTAGTTCTCGGCTTGCCGACTCTCCTTCGGAATCCAAATATTCAAGTCCTATAACATACATGGAATCGGGCGGTTAATTATCTATAATTAACCTAACCCATTTCATCTTTAGTGGTTCCCGTTTTACAATTACTAACTCCTTACATTTCAAACTCATTCACATAAGTTACTTACTTCTCATTACTTCTCAAGCTTGTTTATACCACTAATGACCATTACATATCATTAATTAAGTCTTAACAATCTTATAATATCAATACCATTCAAATCCCCATCATAAAATTTCATTTATACACATTTTAAGGCACTTTTGGCTTGGTCCGGGACCTTGTCCGAGTCCCAAGTCCCGGACCAATGGTGGAATGAAGTTTCGGCAACTTTTAATGGATGGTCCGGGTCCTTGTACTGGACTCAAGTCCCGGACCAGGTGCTGAAGAAACTCTCGGCCTTATTTTAATGTTGGTCCGGGACTTGGTCCTGGACCTAAGTCCCGGACCCTACTACATTTTGACAGATTTTAACATTTCAAAATTTGTTCTAACTCCATTCTTTTGCCAATTTCTTCCCAAATCTTCCCACATGTTTTCTAACATGTTTTAACACTAATTTGACACTCTAAACTTCCCTAAATCATTTAGTAAACTCATTACTCATTTCTTGGCTAATTACACAATTTTCCCACTCTTAATTTTTCCATGAAGTTCTTGTTACAGATTTTTGCTCTTACTCTTTCCACTACTCAATGGTTCTTCTACTAATGCATTACTAGTGTTCATTGCATTATTTTCATCCCAAGTCTTACCCAAATACAACATTCACTCACATCTAGTTTCCAAGGTGATTAACTACTCAAATTCAACTCTAAACACACCTAGTCATCCTAGGTTCTTTCTTCACAATTACACACCTATGTCACCTAGTTCCCAGGGAAATTTTGACAGAGTTTCCCCACAATTTTAGACATTGCCCACATGGTTTATTCAGCTCATCAACACAATTCAACAACTCATTATTCTAGACACTAAACATCACATTTTAGTTCCAGCACATTAATCCTTATTTCACTTGGCTCCAAGGCCTTTAATCATCAATATAACAGCACTAAAATAACTCAAATTCTTACTCTCCATTGCAGTAGCATAACATTACCAAAGCAATGTAAATTTCCTCATACAACAAGGCATTCAAAATCTGTTCAAGGTAAGTCAATTACCTTGGAGTTTTTCTTGGTTTCTTTTCTTTTCTTTCCTCCTTCCTTTCTTGTTCTTTCCTTTCTCTTTTGTTCTTGTTTACAACCAGCCAAGGGGATTTAAATATCTAATGCTACAGCCATGCCCTTGAACACTAATGAGCATTATGAAAACACTTAAGCACTAAAATCAGCCCTAAGATGCAAGGGAGGTTTTAAGCTCTTAGGATGGGAGGTTGCCTTCCAAATCTCTAGGTGAGTGTTTGGCTAGTACCACAACAATATTCCAGCACTTTTGAAGCTAGAAACTGGCTGGAATAATAGAACAAGAGGGTTCAAATCTGGAATTTTCAGTTTCCAAAAGGAGAGCTAGAAAGAGAGATTTTTGAACTTCTTTTTACCTTAAACTAACAAGGGAATGATGAGCTCAAATTGGTCTTCTTCAACCTTCAAAAGGAGCTCTAGCCATGGTGACCAACTTCACCATTTTTGGATATTGAAAAGAGGGGAATGCTCTCCAAGATGAGGGGAGTCTAGTGGTGTAATTTGTTTGCTATTGGAGTTTGTTTGAGCCTTCAAAAATGAGGAAGAAGAGAGAGCTGGGTGAGGGGAGTTAAAATCGCCATTGCTGGCTATAGGAAGAAGATGGAGTTCAGAATGGGGGAGGGAATACGTGGAGAGAAGAGGGAAATGAGGAGGAGAGAGATTAAAACTTGCTTTTGTACTCTCTCTCTTCTTTTACTTTATTAATTTGTCTCCTAGTGAGTGAGAGAGCTTAATGAGAGTTGGGAGAGGCTGAGAAAAACATGCCCCACACACAAATAAGAGTGCCAGCTTTTTATTTACAAAAGGGGGGAGGAGTATTTTGGTCTATTTACACTTAACACCCCATAAGTTCCCGTTTTGTCACTATTCACTCATCCGGGTCCGTTTTCCGGAATTTTCTCGTTTATTTAGTTTTAATGGCTCTAGACCTTCACTAATGTTTAATTATAGACATTTGATTGACTATAATTTTTACAAGTCATTTAAACTACTTAAAGTCGTATTTTCCCGGTTTTTTCCGAAAAACGTGCTTTAAGGCTTCTTTTGCGTTTTAACCCATTTTATGGATCCATTTTCTTCGGGAATTGTTCCCACTTATTTATTTAGGAATAATTAAGCTTTTAAAAATTCATTAGCCAAATTAATCAGTATTTTAAGTTCGGGGTATTTCACTGGCAGAAAGTAAAAGGAGGAGTGGTTTTTTTTCTATTACTCCCCTGAATTGACACTCCTATTTATTATTTGGATATATCATTTGATTTCAATATTAGATATAATAATTTTAAAAATTTTAATTTTACTTATGAACTATGTACTATAAAATTTAGTTTTATAAAATTATTTTATCATATATGCTGAAAGAATATGTAATAAGTTAATTCAGTGATGGAAAGTTATATAGAGGTACACTTCATAGATGATTGCGCTGTGCTGGTTTGAGTAGATAGGCGCCATCAAATCGACCTTACCACCTCTGTTGAAGACTGAAGGGCCCTTCTTTGGATAAAAAGTTAATTGGATGGGAAAGCAAACAAGTGCCACGATTTTTGGGGAGAATACGCTCACCCGGGGCGCCCCCACGACCTTGCCCGGGCTATGTGGAGGGGTAAATCACGGTTGCATAGCGACCTCATAGGGTGTCTAGCTCATTGTGGACAAACCCCACTGCCGCCCATTGGAGAATCAAACCAATTGCCACCCATTGGGTTCCCCCCGAACCAATGTGCGTTGAGCAGGAATAATTCCACCAAAGTGCGTTGAGCAGGATTCGAACACGGGAGAAATGCATCTTGGCAAGCTTTCAGCAACCCCGAGTATCCGATCGCACTGTGCCCATGCGGGCAGTGCCAAGGTTTTTTTACCAACAAAGGACGTTCCTTTTTCTCTTTTTTCTCTTTCTGCTGCTGAAGAAGTACATCTGTCTACCAACACTTTTAATCAGATCATGTTTTAAAAAAAACATTTTTATTCAGATCAGACCTTCAAAGTTTCTCATTATCTATCAGTTTGATTTGGCGGGTGTTTAGTTCGAAGATGTTGCATGCGGTGGGGACCAGAACTTTAATACTTGGGGTCCAAATGTTTTTAAAATTACTAGATTCTATTAAATTCTTGAAAAAGTAAAATGACACCGATCAAACATTGAATTTATAACCTTATAAATACGTCTCTATAAAAAAATAAACTATTTTCGACATTAACATTTTATCAAAATTTATTTTATTTATAAAATTATCTAATATTATTAAAAAATCTATAGGGTCCACCCGAGGGAACTTGCTTAGGTTCACCCCTAATTATGAGCCTTATATTTAGAGTTGCTCAAAACTAGTCCGGCTAGACTCGACAGCCCGACCAGAAAAAAGCCTGACAGACTTGGACTCGATAAGTTGTCCGGACAAGTCAAGACAAAAAAGTGAGCTAAAAAAACATTGGATCGGGCTGCAACACATTTCCAAACTCACGGGTCAGGCTTGTCCCATCCGGTTTAAATATTACTGATTATTTTTCTTTAAAATAAAATATAATATATATTACAATTATATTTACTATATAATTTTTTTATATATTTTTATTAATTATATATTTTTATTTTATATAAGAAAAGGAAATTTCATAAAATACCACTATTTTAGGTTAATTCATGAAATGCGACTAAAAATGTCATTATATTTTTCCTAAAATTCATGAAATACTAAAATAGCTGTTGACCATAAGAAAAAAAAAAGACAAACATACACACATTTAACAAACTATTATGAAAGTTATCAAATTCAAAAAAAATCAAAATATTGTAAACAAATGTAAATAACTAAAATATAATTAATTTTTAATGATATAATTAAAGATAAAAAAATTAAAAGATATCATAAATATTGAAATTTTATAATAATTCTTTGATAATTAGATTTTTTATTAACTAACATAAAATATAATATATTTTTTAATGATATAATAATTGTAAAATAGTTTGAATAACTGTTTTATTTTAGAAAAATATAAAAAATATTAAATTCTAAATTAATATTTTTGAAAAATTAAAATCTTTTAATGAAGTACCAAAATTCTAAACATATTGTACAAACATAATTTTGACTATAGTATTATACTATTTCAAAAAATAAAACTTAATAAACTAATATTCATTTTTTGTTTACTACATATTTAATGGGTTCATTTAATGTTAATTGTTGGGACAATAGCAAGCCGTATAAATGGATCAAGTAGAAGAGAAAAAGTGGAACCTAGCTGTCAGCGGTCAGATTTCAGTTGGCAACTGCCAAAATCAATAAAGTAGAGTAAAAAATAGGAATACATTTGTAAAAGTTGGTAGTTGCCAACTGCCAAAACGAATAAAGTATACGAGAAAAATGGGAAATATGGCGACATACATTTTTGGGTCATCAAACGGAGCCAATATGATAAGACACAAATGCAATCTATTTGTAAATTTATTTGTGTTTAGTGAAGGAGCATGTAAAATTAGAGAATGTAATGAAGAAAAGAAGTATATTAAATTACCTTGTTTGTAGTTGAAAACTTTTCAATAATTATGATTTTAAAAAAATTTCCAAATTATCTTTTTTCCTACAAATTTAAATTATTTCTTGAAAATAAATTATTTTCAAAATTTTCAGGTATTATTACGTCTTTAAAAATATATATTCTTTTTTACGGATTACTTTATGAAATAGTATACTTGTTTTTTTCTTTGCACAACTATTGTTTCTACAATTAGTAATTATAATTTATAAAATAACACTAAAAAACAGAAAATACCATATAATCTTTAAGCTCTACATTTTACTCTATGATACTTAATAATTTAAAAAAAATCTTAGAAATATTAATCTTTTTTCAATTTATTGTGATATATTATCATTTTTTTTCAATTTTTATAATATTGTTACATTTTTATAGTTATCTATATTTTAATAGTGTTTTGAATTGTTGTAAATTTTATTTTAATTTTTTAACACTTAGTTTGTGAATTTTATTTAATTATTTCAACACTTAGTAGCATATTGAGCACTTTCAAAATACTTTGTTAACTAGTAGGTTTATTTTGTCTTTTTTATTATAGTTAACAGTTATAATGGTATTTCATGAATTTAGGGAGATATAGTGGTATTTCACAAACTTTTTTAGTACATTTCATAAATTAGCAAAAAATTTACTGGCATTTCATGAAATTTCCTTTAAAAAATATATAAAAACCCAGGTCGACGAGACAACCACCGACAGAGCTAGAAAAACATAAACCTAGCTCGGCTTGACTTGAAATATAAAAACGAACCCAATTACCAAAAGTAGATCCGATCATTCTAAAAAATCTCTCCAATTTAAACCCACCCGAATGATGAGCTACAAACTACACAACCAGCCAGCCACGGTTGCCAAAACCTTTCCGTTGAACGGGGATGATGATTTTCTTTTTTGATTATTTTCTCTTATGGATCAAGAGTATGTGGCATTGAAAGGTACGATGGAATATGATCTTACTTCATGCCCCTTGTCGTTTCTGTGGTTTGTGAAGGAAAAAGGTGGATTGGCTCAAGGTTAAAGACAAGGCTCTTATGGTTTTGTTTCTCATTTGTTAGCTTTGAATGACTTCATGTTTATGGAATGAATTGTTTTGAATAATTTGAATTGCCCCCTCGATTGGTAAAGCTAGCAATACTTTCTTCTGTGCTCTTCCTTTTCTGTTGAGTTCCATTAGCTTGGCCTTACTTGTGCTAGAGAGTTTTGCTGGGGACAAGTAAAAGGCTAAGTGTGGGGTTATTTGATAAGTGTGAAGTTGATATAGTTTATAGGTGCTAAATTCTTATTTTACGCAACCTTTTCATGCGCTTTCTCACACTTATCGTATGCTTTTCATGACTCTTACATTGGGCAAAATCTGATGCAAATTTATATTGTAAAAGCAGGAAATGATGGTGAAAATGCATAGTTCTCCTCAAGAGCTTTCCAACGCCTCAAACGGGGAGCAAATCGGAGCAAAACGAAGAATCTGGACCCAGTCGAAGTTTGCGGAAAAAAGGGCACAAATATACACGTGTCCGGACTTATGTCCGACCCAGTTTCCCAGACACGTTGTAACCTGTCCGGCAAACTGGTGCGGACGCTGAGCCAGACATGACTAAAATCTCACCAGTCGAAGCTTTAACGTGTCCGGATGACGTGTTCGACCCTGTGACCCGGACGCGCTCAGAAGGACAAAAATATTTACGATCACGAGTGCAACGCGGAGATTTCGATACATATATGCGTCCACCCGGGGTGTCCGGCTAAGTGACTCGCCTGACACTCTATCTCACGTCCGGCTAAGTGACCCGGACAGGTGAGCCGGACGTGTGTATTTTATGTCCAAAATTTCTTTTTAAAGGAGCGTGCGCGAGAGAGATTAAACATTCAGAATTCAGAATTGAAATTGAGAGCCACGACCTAGTTCCTCCCTCTACAGCCGTGCAACCAAGGTTCAACCAAGGAGAATTTATGCATCAATTTCTTCACTTTGTTCAACCCTACAACTAGCAAATCTTTGGGATTCGACATAGAGATGATTTCTACTCCTTATTCTCTAATTGTTTCCTCTTTCGATATGCTCGGCTAAGGATTAAACTCAGGGGAATGGTGGTTGTAAATAGTTAGGTTTTGCAGAATTAATATTAGTTGATTTGGGATCTATCAGGGGTTTGTTTCAGATTATAAATATTGTTTGCGCTATCAATAAAACTTGCTATTTTATTTTTAGCTTCGTGAACGTTGTCAAGATCTTATCCGTGATTGATAGCTAGGTCGTTATAATCTGTTAATCTGTGGAGAGCTTTATCTGATTGATGAGTTAGCCTTCAGATGCAATTTAAATTCATATGCTTAATCCCTCTGCGTTAGTAGCGATAGGTTTATGATTTAATCTGTCGCGTTCTACACAGTGGAGTTCTAATTGGCTAGGATTTAGTCTTTTAGAAACTTGCTAGAATTTGCCGAACCCTAATCCCTAATCAACTGGTAATAGAATTGCATGACTTAACTAGAAAGACCACCTGAACCCGGAGTTCCGCTTTCGTTATATTTTTATCAGTCACTCTTTGCTTGTTCTTAATTTTATTTGATCAACAATTTCCCCCGATTTACACCTTTTGCTAGGATTAGATTTGCTTTCTTAGTCCCCTGGTTCGATACCACGGTTGCTCATATTACTTTACTGCTACGACCGGGAATTATTTGCAACCTGTAGTTTTATTTTATTTATTAATTTCTCGGGATTAAATTCGTAGTTTTTAATATATCAAAAATAAACGTTTGCAAATTGACGCCATTGGAGCAATTATTGTTTGTTGCTTCTTTGGAGGAAAAGACTGCCAATCTTGAGGGGTGAATGCAGCGCTTACTCATATGGAGAGAGGAAAGGCTGGGTTTCAATCTTATCTCCCTTCGTTGGAGAGGCTTGATAGAGAGATTCAGAGGCCTATTCCTTCTGTCTAGCAGCCACCTGCACTTGAGCTTAAGGAGCTCCCTTTTAACCTTAAGTATTCTTTTCTTGCTGATAATAATTGCTTGCCTGTCATTGTTTCTTCTTCTTTGACTTCTGGGCAGGAAGGCAAGTTACTTAAGTTTTAAAGAGCACAAGAGAGCGATCGGGTGGACGTTAGCTGACATCAAGGGCATTGACCCTACCTTCTGCACACATCACATCTATATGGAGGAAGATTACAAACCTGTCAGACAACCCAGCGTCGGCTCAACCCCCAACAAGCAGGAAGTAGTTAAGAAAGAGGTGTTGAAGCTTCTGGACGTTGGGATCATATACCCCATCTCTGACAGTACATGGTGAGTCCTGTACAGGTAGTCCCTAAGAAAGGGGGGTTTTGAGGTTGTTCTGAATGATAAAGGTGAGTCCATTCCTCAAAGAAAAATCACTGGCTGGCGTTATGTGTATAGATTATAGGCGTTTGAACTCTGCCACCAGGAAAGATCATTTCCCTCTCCCTTTTATTGATCAAATTCTTGAGAGGTTGGCTGGGCAAGAGTATTATTACTTTTTAGATGGTTTTTCAGGGTACTTTTAGATTCCTATTGCGCCAGAGGACCAAGACAAGACCACTTTCACTTGTCCTTGTGGTACCTTTGCGTACAGAAGAATGCCCTTTGGACTATGCAATGCTCCTGCCACCTTTCAGCGTTGTGTATGCAGGCGATCTTTGCTGACTTCATCGAGCAGAGCATTGAGGTATTTATGGATGATTTTTCTGTTTATGGCTCTTACTTTGATGTTTGCTTGGCGCAACATGATCTAATCTTAGGCCGATGTGGCCGATGTAAGGAGACAAATTGGTTCTTAACTGGGAGAAGTGCCACTTTATGGTCAAGGATGGGATTGTGCTAGGCCCACAAAGTTTCTCTAAGGGGATTGAGGTTGACCAAGCCAAGGTGGAGGTAATTAAGAAATTGCCAACACCTACTTGTGTGAAAGAGGTAAGAGCTTTCTCAGGGCATGTAGGTTTTTATAGACGGTTTATTCAGGTTTTTCTAAAATTGTAAAACCGTTGACTGATCTGCTTCTGAAAGATGCCCCATTTGTTTTTCTGATGATTGTTTGTCTGCTTTTGATTCGATTAAGAAAAAACTGGTAGCTGCACCCATTGTTGTTTCACCTGACTGGTCATTACTTTTGAGATTATGTGTGATGCCAGTGATTATGTAGGGGGGCAGCTCTATGCCAAAGGAATGATAAAATTCTCAGGGTCATTGCTTATGCAAGCAAAACTTTGAATGACGCCCAGAGGAACTACACTACCACTGAAAAAGAGCTTCTGGCTGTGGTATTTTCCCTAGATAAGTTTAGATCATATATTTGGGGAAGTAAAGTAATTGTTCATACTGACCCACACTACTCTTAGATATTTATTGCTAAGAAAGAGGCCAAGCCCCGCTTGCTTCGTTGGATTCTCTTGTTACAGGAATTTGACATTGAAGTGAGGGATAAGAGTGGTAAACTGAATGTCGTGGCTGACCATCTTTCTCGGTTGGTGGTTCCTGATGATGGTGTACCTACTAATGAAATTTTTCCTGGTGAAACTGTCTTGTTTTGCATAATGTGCACGAGCCATGGTATGCTGACCTAGCGAATTATCTTGTTTCTGGGGTGGTACCTCACGATTTCTCTTATGCTCAGAAAAAGAAATTTCTTTCTGATTCTCGTCATTATATTTGGGAAGACCCTCACTTGTTTCGAGTATGTGCAGATGGTTTGATTCGCAGGTGTCTTCCTGATGATGCGGTGAGCAGTGTGCTCGAGTTCTGTCACTCCAGAGAGGGTGAAGGTCATCATGGTTCTCACAGAACAGCTGCGAAGGTTTTGGAGTCCGGTTTCTATTGGCCTACTCTTCATAAAGACTGTCAAGCTTTTGTGGCCAAGTGTGACAGTTGTCAAAGGCTAGGCAACACATCCAGACGGCACGAGATGCCCCAGCACGGCATTTTACAAGTTGAATTATTTGACTGCTGGGGTATTGATTTTATGGGCCCTTTTCCTTCTTCTCAGGGTTACCAGTATATTCTCGTGGCCGTTGACTACATGTCAAAGTGGGGTAGAGGCTATTCCTAGCCAGCATGCTGATTCCAAGACAGTGGTTAAATTTCTGAAGAAGCACATCTTTACTCGCTTCGGGGTTCCAAGGGCGATCATTAGTGATGGAGGATCACATTTCTACAATCGCTCCTTCGATGCCCTGATGGCTAAGTATGGAGCGCCCATAAAGTTGCTTTGCCCTACCATCCACAGACAAATGGACAAGCTGAAGTGTCCAATCGAGAGCTCAAGTGGATTCTCCAAAAGACCATCAGTTCTTCCAGAAAGGATTGGTCTCAGAAGCTCGATGACGCTCTATGGGCCTACATAACTGCATTCAAGACTCCCATTGGGATGTCTCCTTTAGGTTAGTATATGGTAAGTCTTGTCATTTGCATGTGGAGTTGGAGCACAAGGCATACTGGGCACTTAAGGCCCTTAACTTTAATATTCATGCTGCTGGTGAGAAAAGGAAGTTTCAGCTCTCAAAGTTAGAGGAGCTAAGGGATCAGGCTTACAATAGTGCAAAAATCTATAAAGAGCGCACCAAGAAGCTCCATGATCAGATGATTCAGAGAAGGGACTTCAAAGTTGGAGATTGGGTGCTGCTCTACAATTCTAGATTGAAGCTTTTCCCTAGGAACCTTAAGTCCCATTGGGCCGGTCCTTTCAAAGCTGTTGGTATCACTTCTTACGGGGCCTACGAGCTTGAGAATAAAAAGGGTGAAATTTTCAAAGTCAATGGGGCTCGATTGAAAAAGTATATTGGTAGTGTTGATGCTAATCTTGATTTGCATGCAGTGTCTTAGTGCAGGATCAACCGGCTGCCCCAGATGCTTCAACCCTCTCGAAGTCGAAAGATAAAAAGAAGAGAATTTCTTGGAGACTTCAATATGCATTCAGGAAACTTTGAGACCTCACTCTAGGATGTGGTGGTATTCCCAGCCATACTTCCTCTTATTCTGATCTGTAAGCTTGGGAAGTCTAGCCAGAGACTTTAAATCTGGGCAGCTTGGTGGGAGGCAACCCACCGGTTTGTGTCTCTTTTCATTTTCTTAGTTAGTTGTTTGTTTTGTTTTATTTCTCTTTTAATTTGTGGTGTGCTGACTGGTGCTATGCTTACTGCAAGATCCTTGGCTCTTATTATTTTTCTACTAATGATTTTGTCTGGTTCCACTTGAGTTCTTCTGGCTTTGCATATAATATTATCAGCTTGCTTACTTCATCACTTAGCTGAACTCAAGTGTGGGGTTGGCCTTGCTACACACCCTGAGCGGACTCTGGGGAGTATTCTTTACTTTTCTACTCTATTATGTTTTATACGCTCCCTTCTAATCTGCTGTGTGCGATTTTGTTTCCCCCGTTGGATTGCTTGCGCAATGTTAATTCTTCTTAAGCAATGAGGATATTGCTTCACTCTAAGTATGGGTGGGGTAAGCTCCTTCGCAGCTTGTTTTTGTGCGTCTTTGAGCTTTTTTCTCTTGCATTTGTTAAAGTTTAGCTGTGGTTACTCAACTTGGAAGGAAGTCATAGAGGAAGTATAGTTGGTTAGCTGGTCTTGGGGTGCAAAATCTTCAAAATTTTCTGGTCTTTAATTGCTAAATTGAAATCTTTTTTCTAGAAATGCTGAAATAAATGAGAATATTCTCCATCTGAACTTTGTTCTTAGCTTTGAGCCTTGGAATGAACTGGATTGAAATGGTTGGAAAAGAACAAGGCAAGGTACTCCGCTGATCCTAAGCATGCTAATTTTAATTCTGATCCAAAATCAGGCCTCGTCCACTTGGTTATTAAGTCCTTTGGGGTGCTTTATCACCTAGCTACCTAAGGTCCTTGTGATCTGGGATAGTTGACCCAAAGCCGCAACATGGGTGGAGAGAAAAGTCTGTGGAGAAAGAAATTAAAAGCGCTTTAATTGAAATATTTATGCAAATGCTATGCTGAATTTAGATTATTTTCTCTTATGGATCAAGAGTATGTGGCATTGAAAGGTACGATGGAATATGATCTTACTTCATGCCCCTTGTCGTTTCTGTGGTTTGTGAAGAAAAAAGGTGGATTGGCTCAAGGTTAAAGACAAGGCTCTTATGGTTTTGTTTCTCATTTGTTAGCTTTGAATGACTTCATGTTTATGGAAAGAATGAATTTTTTTGAATAATTTGAATTGCCCCCTCGATTGGTAAAGCTAGCAATACCTTTCTTCTGGGCTCTTCCTTTTCTGTTGAGTTCCATTAGCTTGGC
>CM041777.1:32247873-32404561 GCA_023374045.1 Limonium bicolor | reverse complement strand
AAGTGAATGCATCCTCCTAGGAGGGGAAGAATAGAGATGGAGGTTTGCCTAATGGGTAGACTTCATTTAGCTTCTTGGAATATAAGGGGGCTGAATGCCTCTAATAAAAGAATAGCAGTGGAAAGATTGTTGTAGATAATAATGTTGTGATCCTTGGGGTTTTGGAAACCTGTGTGAGACAGAATAATTTTGACAGTATTGTAAATAATTTAGACAAGAAGTGGAAGTTGGTCTCTAATTGGATTATGATAAGAATTGTCAAATACTATTGCTATGGGATGATAGTTTGTGGGATCTTCAAGTTTCTAAGACTATAATCTAGCAGTGTAATGTAAGGCTATTTCTAAAAATGAGACAGTCTCTTTTTGCTTGACAGCAGTCTATGCTGCTAATCAAGCTATTGATAGGGATTGTTTGTGGAATGATATAAGGAGGATTAATCAGACTATAAAGGAGCCTTGGATAATCTTAGGCGACTTTAATTGTCTATTAAAGGTTGGAGAGAAATCAATTTGTAACTCTACTATGGCTGAGATGGACCCACAATTTGTTAGCCGTGTGGAAGAGATTGACGTCCATTGTTTGAAATTTTCTGGTGCGTTCTATACATGGACTAACAAATATGTTAAAGATCCGAAATCTAGGATGTGCTGCAAACTAGACAGAGTGCTAGTTAACAATTGCTAGATTAGTAAGTTTGTAGACTCTAATGCTGAATTTTGTCCCCCTGATGTGTCTAACCACTCTCCTACTCTGGTTAGAATTGATAGTGATGTTAGGAAGAAGCCTAATATCTTCAGATTTTGAAATATTTGGATTTCGGATAGCAGCTACTATGAGTTGATTAAAGGGGTGGAAAACTGATATCAAAGGGAGTCCTGTGTTCAAGGTGGTGCAGAAGATGAAGGCAGTTAAGGAGAAATTGAAGATTTGAAAAATCTAAATTATGTAACTTCAAGAAGATGGTGGAGGCTCGAAAAGGTAAATTACTACACATACAGAACCCCTTTAACCAGCCTAATAACTAAGAAAAACTTTTCTTTGGATGATAATCTCTCATCCAAGTATAGACCAGTCTATCCCAATCTCGCCCACCATCACGACTCTCCAAGGGGGGGAATCCACTCCATACTCATCACCTCCATTCAAGACTGCCCTTTCTTCATCACCCCTGGAACTTTCTTTTTTTCACCGGCTTGTTGTAGATCGAAGTTTAGCACCTTCAGAGCCCAATAAGATTTATGCTCTAATTCCACAGGCAAGTGACATGCCTTCCCAAAAACTAGTTTGTAGGGAGACACGCCGATAGGTGTTTTGAAGGCGTTACGGTATGCCCAGAGTGCATCATCCAATCTAAGGGACAATCTTTTCGAGAAGCGCTCACCGTCTTCTGTAGAATCCATTTCAATTCTCTGTTTGTTATCTCTGCCCTGACCATTTGTTTGAGGATGGTATGGTAGAGCAACCTTATGTCGGACTCCATATTTCTTCAGGAGAGCATCAAACTGGCGATTGCCGAATCGAGTGAAAATTTTTCTTTATAAACTTCATCACAACTTTACCATCATTAGTAGAGCAAGCAAGGGCTTCCGCCCATTTAGAGACATAATCGACTGCTACTAAGATGTATAAATTTCCAAAAGAATTTGGGAAGGGTCCCATAAAATCAATCCCCCAAACATCAAACAATTCAACCTCCATCATATTGTTCAAGGGTAGTTCATTACGGCGAGAAATGTTACCTTGCCTTTGACACCGATCACAAGTAGACACAAAAGCATGTCAGTCTTTGTGAAGGGTGTTCCAATAGAAACCGGATTCAAGTACCTTAGCAGCTGTACGGGTTGCACCGTGATGTCCGCCGGTTTCTCTAGAATGGCAATGGAGAAGGATATTTCTGATTTCCGTCTCTGGGACACATCTCCTTATAATACCATCTGCACAGATTTTGAAAAAAAATGGATCATCCCATAAATAATGTTTGACAATCGAAAAGAACCTTTTCGCTGCTGATATGTCATATCAGCTGGGATGATCTTCGTAGCCAGATAATTTGCAATATCGGCAAACCAAGGGTCTCCTGCCGTTTGGATTGTGAATACTGCCTCGTCCGGGAAAAACTCATTGATGGGTCTTTCGTCTTCTGGTCCTTCATCCTTGACAAGTGGTCAGCCACGACATTCTGGATACCTCTCTTATCTCTTATCTCTATGTCGAATTCTTGTAAGAGAAGTATCCATCTTATCAACCTGGGTTTTGCATCTGCTTTGGCAAATAAATACTTGAGGGCAGAATGGTCAGTATGAATAATAACCTTACTACCCAATAAATATGGACGGAATTTATCCAAAGCAAAGACGACTGCCAGCAATTCTTTTTCGGTGGTGGCGTAATTTTTCTGAGCGTCGTTTAAAGTGCGACTAGCATAATAAATGACTCTCAGAACTTTATCCAATTTTTGGCACAAAACAGCACCCACCGCATAATCACTGGCGTCACACATGATTTCAAAAGGTTGGGACCAGTCGGGTGATACCACAATAGGAGTAGAAACAAGTTTTTTTTTAACAAATTAAAAGCTGCTAAACATTCATCAGAAAAATGAAATTTAGCATCTTTTGTCAGTAAAGTACAGAGAGGCTTAAAATCTTGGAAATTTTTTAATGAATCTTCTGTAAAAACCAGCATGTCCAAGAAAACTTCGAATACCTCTTACAGTAGTGGGAGGTGGGAGTTTTTCTATTACCTCAATTTTAGCGCGATCCACCTCAATACCTTTTGAAGACATGTTATGTCCTAGCACGATCCCTTCTCGAACCATGAAGTGACATTTCTCCCAGTTCAAGACTAGATTTGTGTCTTTACACCTGGCCAAAATAAGATCGAGATTCTCCAGGCAAGTGTCAAATGTTGAACCAAAGACAGAGAAGTCATCCATAAAGACTTCTATGCATTTTTCAATGTAGTCAGAAAAAATAGCCATCATGCACTGTTGAAAAGTAGCTGGGGCATTACATAATCCGAATAGTATCTTTTATAAGCATATGTTCCATAAGGACAGGTAAAAGTAGTTTTATCCTGATCTTCTGGAGCAATTGGGATCTGAAAGTATCTTGAATAGCCATCTAGAAAACAATAGTAATCCTGACCTGCTAACCTTTCCAGCATTTGGTCAATAAAGGGCAGGGGAAAATGATCCTTATGTGTGGCAGTATTCAATTTCCTGTAGTCAATACAAACTCTCCAACCAGTAGTAGTGCGTTGAGGAATCAACTCACCTTTTTCTTTAGGAACTACAGTTATTCCTCCTTTTTTGGAACCACCTGTACTGGGCTTACCCACTTGCTATATGAAATTGGATAAATAATGCCAGCGTCAAGTAGTTTTATTACCTCCTTTTTTACCACCTCTTTTAGAACGAGGTTGAGACACCTCTATGGTTGTGCCAATGCCCTAAAATCATCTTCCATATAAATTCGATGAGAGCACAAATATGGGCTTATTCCTTTGATATCCGCTATCGATCAACCGATAGCGGTCGTATGATTGCGTAGCACCCCTAAAAGTTGCTTCTCCTGCACATGTGATAATTTAGATGAGATAATAACTGGTAGATCAGATGGCTCCTTTAGAAAAGCGTACTTTAAATGAGGGGGAAGAGGTTTCATTTCGACTATAGGTGCTTTTTCGATGGATGGCTTTGGTCTATCTGCGTTTCTTTCTATTGGCTCGAATCTTTGTTGGTAGGAACGGAAATATGGCTTATGCTTGTTTAACTCTTCAGCCATATTAGCAATATCAGGATTTTCGTCATCAGCTTCGCAAGATGCCATAAGACATCTTTCCAAAATTGTTTCTTCATTTTTGCTGAGGAACGTCTCCTGTACTAAAGAGTCAACAGTATCTATGGAAAAACAGACATCTTTCCAATATGTGACTACTTCTACCACTTAGGCAGTGTACCTATCGTTTTGCGGAATAGTGGAATTGTGGGGTGTCGAACTCTTGGGGACCTTGCTGTGGTTTAACTGATAGTGTAAATTAACTGAGAATTCTAATTAGACTATTTAATAGGAACTTATCACTTTTTAGGGGAATTGTGGTTAACACTAAACGTAAACAAAACAGTAAAAAGAACAATTAATCAAAACAGAATAATAATAGCAGTTATAAAACTCTTTTGTTTTTAAGGAAGCACCCTGGGTTGTTCTGCTCACCTATTTTACTCAATTATATTACTGTAAACTTCCACCGCTTTAGCAATAAACTCAAGAATCTTAATTAGTTCATTGACCGGTCCTTGTACAATAAACCCTGATTAATTTAAATAACAAGCTGCAATCCTTGCCCAAGTTATTATAAATTAATCGCTGTATTAACAATTCCTATTGGAGACAGATTAGCCTATAGGTGAAAACTCGCTTCTAGTCGTTAACCCGTTTTGACTTCTTTTGTCTAGAATCTTGTCTCAGCACAACATTTTAACAAGAAACTACAAATATCACTTTAATAATGGCCTGAAGATTAAAGCGCATTAAGGACGAGAATCAAAATATTACTTGAATAGATTATAGTAGAAAGTCTACGTAACACGATTTAGTAAAATAGGCTTGCTTCCCAACCCGGGAGGCTAAGATTATTACTCACACATAATTATACAAACAGACGTCGTAAGCACGACAGACATTAAAACAGAATACAGTTAAAGAAAAAAAGAACTCTCTGCATTTGCACGGGCTGTGTGGGAGAAAATATTTTCTGGAGGAAGTGTGATTTGGAAGTGAACGTGAGTGAATCAGAGAGTTGAGTTGTGGTGAACCAACGTGCGCATTTTTTCTGATGAAGTAGCAGTGGTTTATATAGAAGAAAGGATGAGGATGGAGATAGAACTGGACAACGCGTGAGGGATTTAAGGACTGCCGGCGCCTGATATTGTTGATGGGGTAGATAGATGTGTTTGCAGGCGCCGCAATAAAATTTGGGGAAGACGGTCGGCTCAATCAATTATCAGGAGATCTGGGTTGCATTTAGAGGCGTCCTTGTTTAAATCCCCGGTCATCTTTATCTCTTGTCCGGTCATTTTTACACGGACATCTCTACGTAGCCTCAGTGTTGTCCGGCCTTATTTCCCCGGACAGGCCACGGACTCCTCTTCTCCGTCCGCCCTTTTATCCGCGGACACACCACAGATGTGGCTCTTGTCCGCCCTTTGTTACCCGGACATGCCACGGACACATTGTCCTTGTCCGCCCCCTGTCCGGCCAAACTTCCACGGACATGGTGTATTTTCTTCCTCATTTTTCTGCAATCTTCAACTGGGCTTAGATTCTTCATTTTAGCTCCGTTTCACACGCCGTTTGTTGTGTTGGAAAGGTTGTGAAGTAAACTATGTAATTCCAAGACTTTTTACTGTATTTGATACATAAAATGTATCAGTTCATATCAAAACATAAATCTTAGGAAGAACATACGATAAGTGAGTAATATTATCCTGGAAGTAAGTAAATATAAGGTAGATTAAGCCCTTAAATGAAATACCCCAAACTTAATAAGTTGTTTAAACATTAAATAATAAATATTAAGACTAAAAAGAGTCTTTGAAACATTAATAAACAATTTAATAAATAGTGAATACAATAAATTGTCTAAAAGGCAATAAAGGGCGAAATATGCTCTAAGCTTGGAATAACCTTGGTTAAGACTTAATAAACTTACCAAGACCTTATATGTATATTAATGAATTTATTAAATCAGTTACCAAAGAAAACCGAGCTTGAAAACAAATTAAAATACAAAATGTGCTTTGAGGAGCCTTAAAAGCACGTTTTGAGTAACTGTCGTGTAAATGAGTTTTAAATGGCTAAATGTCCATTATTACTCTTTAATAATATGTGTACTATTTAGTATCACATTTGGAACTTTAAATTAATAAGAAATAAATATTTCACTTTTATGTGTTTTGTTATAGTGAATAGTAACTAAAATAAGCTAGTTGTAACATATGTTAACATGTGTAATTTAATTGAGCTATAAAGACTACATAACCCCTTATATTTAAATGGGGCCGGTTTTGCATATGGTGAAACGTCACCTTGCTAGCTGATTGAACAAATCAGTGAGCAAATAAGTGAGTAGTGAAAAGCACTATTTGCTTTATGTATTAAAATCCCCAAAAGCAAATTCTATCTTCATTTCTCCTTTCCTTCTTCATTTCCCACGTAGCAAACCTCTCTTCTATCTTCTTCTTCTTTTCCATCGGTTATGCTACAGCTCCAGCACCATCTTCAAGCTTTGACCACATGTAACTCCTAGCTCCATGGTCCAAATTCAATTTCGAGACCACCGTTCTTCTAGTTGGAGCAAGCTCTTCGACTTAGTCCTTTCAAATCTTCAAGAGCTCCACTTTGGTGCCAAGAGGAATTTCCATGGAAGGAGCTTGAGTTCATCTTCTTACGTATTATTCTTCTCCTTTGCTTCAAGGTATGGAAACTCAAAGAAAATGGTGTTTCCTCTACGTTTATGTTAACCAAAGGTAGCTTAAAATTCCTTTGGAAAATGAACGTACGTTGTGTATTCAAACTACCTAAAGAGCCAATGGTTATGACATAGAAAAATGTTCTCAAAAGACTAGTAAAAAACATACGAACTGCTGTTTGTATTTGCAGGTGAAAGGCAAATATATTGTGGGAAATTCAGTGTTTAAGATTATTGCATTTTAAGAGCCTAAGAGCTAAGCAATTTAAATTGTGCACTATGTTGTTATGTGGTGTATATTTGATGAAGTTTTGAGTATAAGAGTGCACGTAAAATTATTTGGGAAGATATACTTATGATGGGTGTAAATAACATACGTAGCAGGACTTGAAAAAAATTGCAGTACGTCGAATTCTGTAGGTTGGTCCGGGACCTAGGCCATGGGTAATGTCCCGGACCATGGTGCAAAATAAGCCGAGAGTTCACATTGTAATAGGTCCGGGACTTAGGCCATATGTAAGGGCCCGGACCAACCCCTAAAATAATACCGTGAGTTTTCATTTGGCTTTAGGTCCGGGACTTGGCTCTTGTACAAGGACCCGGACCAACTTGTTAAAATTACCGAGAGATTTTTGCCTAGAATGGTCCGGGACTTAGGACCTGTAGGAAGTTCCGGACCACCCTGCTAAATACGCCGATGATTTTCTGTAAGTATTGATCCGGGACTTAGGGTAAGGACCAGGTCCCGGACCACTCTAAAAATGTTGTTTAAGGTATGAAAATGATGTTTAATGATGGGGATTGGTGGATAGTGACGTTGTAAGGTTGTTAAGGACATGTTTGGTGAGTTATAATGACAATTTGGTGGGTGGGAAGTTGGAATAAAATGTGAGAGTAAAACAAGTTAAAAATGTAAAGGTGTTTAACTAGCTGACGGAGTTAACTATAGTCATGCGACGTTACACAAACATGTTACCCTAATGTTAATGAAGGTAACTTTAATGTACCAGTTGTTCGAGAATTGTTCGAGGAACCTAAATGGACATGGTAGAGTGGACTCCGGCGACAGGTATGGTTTTCTTGCAACCTGTGTCCTACCGGATTACACCGGCTTGTATGCCAATGTGTTTTCTGTGTGTTTGCCACCTTGTAAGATAAAACATGAAATGAGTTTATAGTAATTCATTTATGTGGCGAATCTGGTCACCGATACCGTTTAACCTCAAATAGGTGTTAAACCTTAGCTAATTAAAACTAGGAACACGTGAGAGATCGGTGTACGGAGTTAACGACCCAAACCTTGGGGACGTTCTAACCACGGCTATGCGTGAGTTAGTTGTGTATGGTGATTGTTTGTAGGTGTGAACCTCCCTTACATGATTAACACGGTTGTGATACCGAATGGTGTGTGGATGTGATAGGTTCCATAATGGAGCCTTAACTACTTAATTATGTGTATATGTGTACTAATGGGGGGTGAGGAGTCCGGTCATGTTCCGGCCACGCGTGTGATGGACGGGAGTCGATGTCATACCCGGTTCGACTCTCTTGGTGTATGTTAGGTTGTTTACTCATTGGGTTTCCAATCTTCCCTTTAGCTTATCCAAAGCTATGTTGCTACTGACACGTCGGTTTTCTGGGGCATACAATGGTTGTTCGGTGTGCTTGGTTTACTGTACCCAACGCACCTTAGTGTTAAGTTATCTGTTCATTTAAAGAAACGGTAGCAAGTTATGGAACGAGCTTATCACGAGTTTGGCAACATTCTTTAGGCTCTAAATGAACTAATTGTGGGTGGGTTGGTTCCTTAAGAGAACCGTACCCGTTGAGTTATGTGTTATGGATGTATTGCAATTCCTATTCGGTGTGAAGTTATATGTGGTAAATTGTGGATATGTGGATTATGGTTATGAGTTCAGGTTTATAATAAGAAGCATTTAAGGATAATTTGATTGGTGGGTAAATGTTGTCTGTTAAGGAAGTAACTCCATTAAGAGGAGAGTCACTCTAGGGTTAAAGGAAACAATGTTGATTTGTTATGTGTGGATGTATGGATGTGTTGGGTGTTTGTTGAGCCCTACAGCTGGGCGTATGCATTGTGTGTGTGTTTATGGTTACATGCAGGATTTAATTATAATCAACAGCATGCTAAGACGACAATTAGTTGTGCGTGGCCCGGTAGCATGCGGGCTGCGGGATTACCATACCAGCAAAGGTGCTGACCCCCTTTGGGGGCTCCCATACTTTTCAGGTACAAGGAACTGGAAGCCGTTCGAGAGTAGGACGGGGTAGATGATTGTACATTGGTAGCCCTTTAATGGTGTATGTATTATAGGTGTAGTAAGACCGAATTTGTTATCGGCATTGGTTAGTGAATACTCGGTACAGTGGGGGATGTATATGTAAAAATTGTTGAAAGTGGAATCAGGATTGTATGGTGTAGTTGCTCGGGGATTTAGTCCATCAGACCGATATAATATGTATGTATTAGCCTTGTTAGCCACGTGGGTGGTTAACGGCGTGTAACACCAACGGATTAAGTAATGTGATGGTTTATGTTTCCGCTGCAGATGGTTATAAAGTGCGACGTTGTGGATGGGGTGTTACATTAAATGTCTATATATTTCTCACTTATCAATCTCCATGGGGTTTTGGGCATTTGAAGAGTAAATCATATCTTCTTGGAGCTTGGAGTCTCCTTGTTGGTTTAAGGTAAGAAAAACCATAAAATTTCATCCTTTCCTTCATTCCTTGGTGACCGGTTTTGACTCCCTCATTTCCCTTCTTTTTCCTTCCTTGAATGAGCCACATTCAAGCTTCAAAAGCTCATGGGGAGTCCTCCTTTGAATCATGATCAAAAGGCCATCTTAAAGCTTCAAGGTAATTCTCCATTTTGGTGCTCTAAGCACTTTCCTTGCCCTAGCTTAATTAATAAGCTTAAGTGTATTGAATTGTGTCTAAACCCCCATTTCGGTATTGACTTTGAGGTTGACAAGGGTATTGACCAATTTGACCAAAAATCAAGAGAGGAAAAGGAAGGAGAACAAAGGAGGAATATGTGAAAATTTAAGGTAAGAAACTTATCTTAGTGTTATCCTATATGTAATAGGATTTGGGAAGGGTTAATAAAACAAATGAACTCCACTTGAGTTGTGGTAATAATGTGCTTGTGAAGTAATAATGCAAGTGAGAAAACATTTGTGAATTAATGCTTGATTTGGGGGCTATGTCTTTGATGGTTTATGCATTATGGTGTTTAATGAGATTTTGCTTGATTAATGAGGAACTATTGAGTGCTGATAGAACCCTTGGGGTTTGGCTAGTTTTGGATGAACTAGATGATGATATGAGTTTTGGGCAAAGTTAGAAAAGTAGCCAAGTTATGGAAAAAATTGTGTAAAGATCTAAGTGGATTAAGTGTTGTTTTGAGTGAATAATAACCTAGGGTTGATTAGGTATGTATGGAGATTGAAGTGGGTTAGTTAACCACTTGGGAAGGCTTGTTCAAGGGGAGGAAACTGATGCTAAAATCTGTAGCAAAAGAGTGGTTTAGTGCCTTAGGAGTTTTTAGAAAACAAAGAAGATTTAAGGCTTCATGAATGGGGCATGAACCTTGGTATGATAAGTGCATTGTCTTGGAGTATTTGGAATGGTCAAAGGAAGAGAGAACAAAATGCAAGTGCCAAGAGAAGTTAAAAATGCACAAGTGTGCAAAGGTGTTGAAATGAGAATGGAAATTTGTGAGTTTTGAGTAAGAATTTGAGTAAGGGTTAACCCATGATTTGAAGAGGTTTAGAGCATGTTTTAAGGTGATTAATCATGTAGAAATCTTGTGGAAAGATTAGGGAATGATTAGGGGTGGATTAAGGATGAATTGGGGTTGAAAAATAATGCATGTTGCAGGTTTTAGCAGGGTCCGGGACCTAGTCCTTGGACAAAGTCCCGGACCACCCCTTAAATTTATACCGAGAGTGTAGTCTGTGCTTGGTCCGGGACTTGGGATAGGGACAAGGTCCCGGACCAGTGTTGAATTCCACCTGAAAGTTACGATCAGTATTGGTCCGGGACTTAGGGTAAGGACCAAGTCCCGGACCACCCCTATAATTGCCCGTGAGTGTTTTAAAGGTTTCTAATGATGGGGTTTGAATGTTAATGATGTTATAAGATGTTAAGGCCTTGTTTGGTGACATGTAAAGGCCCTAAGAAGTGTAAGAAAGTGTTAGAAGTGAGTGAGAAGTGAGAACTCAAACTAACAAAAGTAAAACCGAGATAACGGGTTAACGAGGTAAGTACGGGAGTAGCAATTAATTATGTACCGTATGAGTTTAGTATTAATAATAATGTTTGAAACATTATCAGAGGATCGTGTGAGAACCGAGCATGGTGAGATGACACGGTAAAAGTAAAAACCCCGGTGAAAGGTATGATTTTCTCATGCCCCGTATGCTAACCGAGTTACTCTGATTTGTGTGTTTGCGTGCCGGCTTAATCAAGATTTAAGCATGAAAATAATCCTTGTTTGATTATGTATGCCTTGTTGTATGTTGTATGAGCTAACATACTTGTGTGCCGGTGTGGTCTAACATAGTGTATAGACCGACTCATAGTGAGTATTGATTGACTAGAAACCCGTAGATCGGGTAGTCTCATAAACAATGGTAATATGCAAACACACCCAAGCTATCGAATAAAGTATAACGATCATGCAAACTGATAAGTGTCCAAATGAGCATGATTTATAGGTGTATTTCATATATAATATTAGCACTTTTCTTGCTCATTTCTCCACTTCGGTTAGTTTTTCTCTAGTTTATGTTTTATTGTTATCTCATTAATTTATTGTTTAAACATGAGGAAAACCAAGCTGGGAGTAAAGTAGACGAAGAAGACGACGCATAGACGCAAACGGCTCAGAAAACGGAGTCCAAACGAAGAATAATCTAGAGCCGGTCAAAGTTTGAAGAAAATAAGTCACGACAACACATGCAACCGCATGGGGGGAGGCGGACGCTTAGGCGGACAGGACCAAGGCAACCGCCTGAACCTGGGCGGACGGCTAGGCGGACAGGACAGTGATGTCCGCATAAAGCCAGGCGGACGCCTAGGCGGACAAAGGAGGAGACCGCCCCTGCGTCCTCGTGAAATAAGGCGGACAAGAGTAATATTAGCTAGAGGTGTCTGCATGGAATGAAGCGGACAACAAAGCGGACGCGTGTAAATGTCAAGAATTAACGCGATAGTTTTCTTCGCTCGTCGACTTCGCCCGTCGACTTGCTTCTGCCATATCCATCTACTCCGCACCGCCTACCTTATTTTCCTCACGCGTCATCAGCTCTGTCCCCTACAATTAATGAGCAATCAATGCTCTTCCACCTCTGTCTGCAATCGATCTTCTTCTTCCTCTCCTCTATAAAAAGCCACTGCTACTTCATCAAAAACGACTGGCGCTCACACACGTTCCACCCCCAAACTCAACACTCAAAATCTCTCATTCCATTTACAGAAATCTTACGTACGCTCTCCACTCTTCTTCCTTTTCATTTCTCCATTCACCATCCACACCTGTCGCATTATTATTTATATTACGTCCAACCTCTGTCTGACTTATTACCAGTTAATATGTCAGGCTAAGAAGGATTTACTCCGAGTGAAGGTTTAATTATGTATTTGTATTAACTATGCAATATTTCTACCGGTTAAAATAAATTCAGTTTGTTACGATTAAAGTTTTGTTTCTCTCCCTTTTAATAAATTTCATCGATTTATTAAAAAGCCTTACTAAATATGTTTTTAATCTGATCGGTGACGAACAGACAGGTAATTAAGCCGTAAAACTGTAGGAACTTATTTTCATCGTTTAAGTTAGTACAAGTTGCAAGAATAAAATTCCTCACACTCCTCTGCCGTTTACACGCATTTTGCTTGAGTTTTCATCGGACCTTGCATTTTCAGGTAAACGAGTTCTTATGAGTTTTCATCGGACCTTAAGATAATAACAGGAATCTTGCCAAATTATTTTATAAAACCGGTAGAGATAGCACAATTAATCATACCATATTAACCTGAACCCGAAGTTCGTTTAATTTATCATAATTCACTAAATTAATCTATTATTTACTTTTCAAAAACAAGTCAATTAATTCCCCCCTTTTGTGACACGCTTAGGTACTAAATAATTCACCTTAGTCCCACGGTTCGATATCCGGTCGCTTACACCTTACTATACTACCACGACCGGGATTTGTTTGCAGCCCGACGTTTATTTGAGTTTTAATTTCTTTTCTTTTATTTAATTTCACCAGTTTAACCACTCACGATTACACGTCTGCACAAACATATGAACTCCCTAGAATGTGAGGAGATGAACTGGTTGAGAGTAATATCCGATAACGGTTAGAAAACCATAATGTACCAATCCACGAAATAAACAAGAGTGGAGAGATAAATGAACCTCCATCTAGAGGATAGTAGATAGCGCAAGATGTGAACTTGTAACAAAGGTAAAAGAGACCTAAGGGATTATTTAACTTCTTGAGACATGGTCAACCTCCTATATGAGGATTTTACCCGTTATGAGAGATTAACCGAATGTATAAGTAAATGAAATGTATGGGTAACCCTAAACCTAAGATTACCCGAACTTAAGTAGTGTTCCCAAAATCATTAGGAACATCGAGAGTGATGCTCCTAGATTAATATACCTAATTATATTACAACTCCGAGAGAGGAGTGTATGGGAATGTGAGTAGTCCGAGAGTAGTCGGACCTATGTGTAAGTAGTAGGAACTAAGAGAGAGTTCTGGGAGCTAGTTGAACTAAGCTCGGAAGCCATGAGTTTTGGCTTAAGTATGAATCAAGAGAAACAAGCGAGAAGAGCGTAGGAGACCTGAAGTGTCTCGAGAGCTACGTGAGCTTGAGTATTAGTAACCCAAGAGAGTGGGTGAGTTAAAGAGTAATAACCCTAGAGTGTGGGTGAGTTAAGAATATGTAACCCAAGTGAATGAGTGAGAATAAGATTAAGTAACCCGAGCGTATGGGTGAGTTACCGAACAAGTAACCAAGGCATAGTGAGGTACAACCCTCAAGGCCTAAGAGTCAATTAACACAACTAACAACCTTGTTATGTTAGTTAAGGATAGAATTCCATGGTTGAATGTGAATCCTTGTGTAGTGTACATGTGTAAGTATTGTTATGATACATGTTGATTGAATTGAAACGAACTCCATGTATATCCGACCCAAAGTAGTCGGTGTACCGCGGTTAGCACGCGGTATATGCGAATTTCATATGCAGCTTTAAGCTGAGCCCCTAGGGGCATCGTTTTTATTCGCAGGTACACCGAAGACGAACCCGTTTGAGAGTAGGACGGGGTCGGTGGTTAGCATGGGTAGCTAGACTTTAATTACTTATGTATTTATATGAGGTGTAAGACCGAATATGTTATCGGCATCCGTATATTGTAGACTCGGTATAGTAAAGAGATGAATTGAGTGTTGTATTTGTATTGTGTACTTGGTGTTCCTGTCCATCAGACCGTTACTGTATGTAAGATAGGTCTGGTTAGCCATATGGGTGGCTAACGGTGTTGTATCACCCTTCGTTGTAATAGAGTTCCGCTGCGTGAGTAAGTGTAATTTGTGACTGTTTTAGAGGTAATGATGAGATTAGCAGTTGGGGTGTTACAAAAATTATTACGAGTCTATTGACCGCTTAAAGTCGCGTTTTCACGGTTTCCTCGAAAAACGCGCTTAAGGTTATTGTGTTTTTAATCCGTTTTAAGGATCCGTTTTCTTCGGATTTGTTCCCTCATGATTATTTAGGTGTAATTAAGCTTCTAAAATACTTATTAGCATAATTAATCACTATTTTTAATTACGGGGATTTCAATCTACCCCCCTTAAGGAATTTTACCCTCAAAGTTGCTCAAGGTTAATGGTTTAATAATTCTACTCATTAGGCAACCTAATTGCCATAATGTGTCTTACTACCACCTATGAGGTGTTTACTTCCTCTGCATTACAAGCATACTGCTAACAGAGATTTTAGTAGGAAAAACTATATACAAAATGGATAAAATAAATAATTAAACCTACACTCTACTACGGGTAGCAAATAAAACCCGGTCGGAATATAGCATGAGCAAATTACGACCAAGAGTATCGAACCCAAGGGACTTATAGAAATTAGTCCTAATCCGGTAATAACCTATTCTAAACAAGGGGGGAAATTGAATGTAATTCTAAACCTAATTAAAACTAACTAAACTACATGGTAATTACAATGAATTTATTCTTGATTAAAGGAGTAAAACCATCTAAGCATCAATGTGAACTCGAAACATAAACACAAGCCTTCGAATTAACCAACACTGAATACGCCGGGTGTCCTGCCGGATACCACTTGCACGGCATATTCAAAGACATTGAATATGCCGGACATTGGCCACCCGGCAGTGCATCCGGCATAGCCATAATGCATATTCTTTCTCCAGTTTCCGAGACGGGAACAGAAGACTCATTACCTATTAACAATCCGAGCATATATCATGCCACGAAATGAACAAAGTAATGGGAAAAGTGGGTTAATTCTCACTCTCACTACTAACTTCTTAATTCATAAAAAGGAAGTAAAAGACCATTAAGAGAGTCTAACCTATCTTACTTGGGTTTTTGTCTTCCACAAGTAAGAATTGCATGAAGAGAAAAAGAGATCAACCAATTCTCTTTCAATAAGATCCTTACTCTTAATAAACTTGAAATTATATTAAGAAGAACACATTGTTTTACAAAGAGAGTTTCATTCCCTAACCAAAGAACAAACAAAGAATTCCTACTCCACCATCCACACAAATCGAGAGAGAGAAAACACAGGAGATAAGAAGATTTGATATAGCCTTAACCCGCCATGGACTCTTCTCTTCGCGTGGAAAGTTGCATAGAACTTCCTTGGACACCAACACCTTGGAGGAGTGCGGAAATGGCGATGTGAATGGAGTGTATAGGGGTGTTGAAGTGTGTTGAAAAGTGTAGCCCCCTGTCCTATTTATAGGCATTAATTATGTCGATGCCGGGCGTCGTGCCGGGTCCCAGTCATCCGGCATATTAAACACGTGCCCAACTGCTAACGGTCGAAACCGCCTAATCTGCGCGAAAAGGTACCAGTGCCGGACAGGATATGTCCGGCACCATACCCGGCATAGGTTGGTTTGGCAACGGTCAATAACTGCCATCGTCTGGTCAATCGAGGCGACTTTTCTCATTTGCCGGATTGGATATACCCGGCACGTACCCGGCATAGAATGCTTTTCTGCTCCATGCTTGTGCCGTGCAGGTATGATCCGGCCTTATGTCCGGCATTGTGGTCAGAAATGTCTCCTTGTATGGAAAAACATATATAAAACATCAATCTGAACAAAAAAAGACTTAATACAAAATATAGCATAAATATTAATTATTCTAACCTTAATTTGGCTAATAATCTTATAATTAAGTACACTAAAACATGATAAGTCTGAGGCTTATCAAGGCCCTACACTTACCTTTTGCTAGTCCTCGAGCAAAACAAGATTTAGAAAGGAATAAATACTTATGCACAAAACAGATAAACTTTAGAATGACAATTAGATAAATATTCCTAACCATATGACTCTAATTCATAAGTATCACTTAATCATCCTTATTCCACCTGAAACATACTAATGGGTATAAAATAAACAATTTCAAAACCGATCAAAAACTTTCGGGTTATTTTGCATAAGGGATTTTGTAATCTCTCCTTTTTCCGGTTTCCATCATTCAGCTCTATTTTCCAAGAGTTTCTGAATGTGGCCAAGACACTCATCGATGGTTTTATATGTTCAGCCCTATTTTTCAAGGGTTTCTGAATCAACCATGATTTCTTTTGCTTTGAAGAACGGGGAATTTAGGAGAAAAACAAAAGGAAAAACTCTCGTTTGTTTCTTTTATTTTGAGGCAATTTTTGCAACCTCATAATGCTTCTTTTTTTTCGAAAGAAGATTCTTCTTTTTTTTTCTTTGAAGCTTCTTTTTTCCTCTTTTTTACATAATCCCTATTTGAGATATTCACCCAAAAGAATTCTCACCATTTTGAAAAGAAAAGAAGATATTACCCATAAGTAAATCTGTGATAGAACTAGGAGTAAGGTCATATACTCATGTTAATAAAGAGAATCAAGAAGTTAAAAACAAGAATCTACAAGTCATTAGAAAGGTTACCTCTTGAGAGAACAAGCTTTCATCCTTTTCTACTCTTACTTTGCCAATGACATGCAAAAGCTTAGTAGAACATTGATAAAATCCCAGCTTATAACATATTATTTAGATACAAGTAGTTTGGCAAAAAATAATTTTTTTAAGGGGGGACCCCTGCCCTACACTTGGCAGGAACACTGTCCCCAGTGTTTCGAAAAGAATAAAGAATAAAAAATTAAAGAATTAAAGAATGTTGTTTAAAAATAGGATGAATAAACAGAATAATAAGAATACTCCCCTTTGGAAGAATGAGGGCACAAATGCCCTACACTTGTGATGAGCCGCGGAGTCTGAATTGTCACAGCATGAGCCAACTAAAATAAAGGCACTGTAACCAAAAACTCACTAAACACAACGCTTCCATAATATGAAGAGAGAGTTAACTGAGAATCCATTAGTCATACATTAGGCATACAAGAATAATAAAAATAAAACTAAAAGAAAAGCAAAAGGATAATAAAAGAAAATGGAAGGAAAGAAAATAAAATAAACAGAGAAAGGGAGAAGAACTAATGAACTGCTGCCTGCATGGAGGATGGTGGTGGAGAGTCTGAAGAAGAATCAGGTGAAGCGTCTGGAACATCAGAAAGACTAGAAGAGCTAGGGGTAGGAAGTCCCTTCTTCTTCGCCTCTCGACGCGCCTTCCTCTTCTCCTTGTCCCGACGTAGAAGACTCTTAACCAAAGCAGCTATGGAACAAGATACCCTCTGCTTCATCTCCTTTCTCGCCTTCTTTCGGTCGGCCGCCATGGACTTGTTCATCTCAGCTACAGCCAACATGAGACGATCATCAACCCGCCTCTCCTGCTCATCCTGGCGCTGAGATATACGCTCCTCAAATGCCGCCTGTCTCTGTCCAACCTCATCCTGCTGCTGCACAACAGAGTCTACTCTGGTAGTCAAATCTGTGCGCATACCCTCATAACTCTGCCGGAAAGAATCAAAATCCCCCCATGCGGCCTGGAAGGCCTCCATAGAGTGACGCTGCTGCTGGAGCTCCTGACGGAAGTGATCGAGCTCTGCAGCCACTCTAGGGTCTGCATCTGAAGTAGAGGTAGGAGGTGGTGCAGTGGCGATCGGAGGTGGTGGAGGCAATAATAGCTGATCACCCTCCCCCTGGTAACTGGGGTAGTCCTGAGCAGTAGGGGTCCGGGTCCTCCGATCTGGGGGAACATAAAGGAACTCCCCTGAGGGTGACTCTCTGAACCACCAGCGTCGAATGAGAGCACGATCAATAGGGGCAGACTCGGGCTGAAAATGTAGGCCTCGTGGAATCTGAGCCTCCCCTATCGTCTGCATAATATGCTGGTGAATGAGCATGGGGAAGATGGGGCGTGTCCATCGCGATGCATGATGGCGCGGACCAACTGCGCGAACATCAATCTCTGAACCGGGAAAACGCGAGTCAAACTGCTCCCCGAGCTGGTCCGAGAAGATACGTAGCAGAGCGCAGTCCATATCATTCAGCTCGTCATGCTTGCACGGCCGAATGTTATGGCGGATAATCTCCATGGCCACACGTAACTGGAGATCGGTGATGTAGGTCAAGAGGGATCACCTCGCGATCCTTAGTTGAGCTTATCCATGTAGCGAGTGATCTGTGTTGATCCGAATCGAGAGCGAATAGCGGCATGAGCATCTGCGAGAGTCTGTCGACTGAAGGATCTCTGTCGAGGGTCAGCGTCGATGCCCAAGATCTGTGCGATGCTCTCTGGTGTAATAATGATACAACGTGTAGAGACAAAAGAGCGTATCAGAACTCCTGACGTCTGGGGGGTCCCACGGTACTCGGAGTTGGCGTAAAACTCACGCACCAACCCGGGGTAAAAGTGTCCATGGCCAATGTCTAAGATCCCCAACCAACCATGTCGCTCGAAGAGCTCTGAAATCGCAGATAGTAGGCAGACCTCAGGATGCACTCGCCTCTCCCGTACCCACTTACCTTTCATCTTGGACTGATGATAGTACTGAGCAGCAGAAGGATTTACGAATCCTTCCTCATCAAAAGTAGGTACATCAGGAATGCGAGGAGGGAGAGGGAGAGGTGTACCAAAATCGTCGTGCTCTGGAGCAGAGGAAGTGGAACCAGGGCCGCTCCGAGTCTCAGGAGAAGTCCTCTTCTTCCTCTTGCCAGCCCTTGTCTTCTTGGCTGGAGGCGGCGCGGCACTGCTGGAGGCTGGCTCCTTGCCTGCCCTTCTGGTAGATCGACGAGGTGGCGCAGGTGCAGGAGGAGCCTGCTCCTCCTCCTCTGTAGTGGCATCAGCGAAGGCTGCCTCAGCCTGGTCTAACAGCTCATCCTCCTCTGAGTCAAAACCAGAAACGCGTGGAGGGGTAGTGGCTCTTCTGCGAGTCATCTATAAGTAAAGAGCAGAGGAAGATACCAGACAATAGTTCATCAATGTTAGTTTTACAGAAATTAAAACTCGAATATCCTGTAGACGGACATGGTGCGCCCTTATGCCTGTGAATCAGAATCCTAATCGACTAATTCTCAACAAATTATTACTATAGGCATTAATTCAAAAGACTAGATTCACAAATAGGCAAAGAAGAAGCAATAAGATATCTTGCCGGGTGGGATGCCGGATATATTCCACCCGGCATTAACAAATTAAATCATGCCGGACACGATGCCGGACCGAAACCATCCGGCATATTCATACTTCGAACCCAGAAATTTGCAGAAACGCACAGAGTCACACCACAACTCATACTTTAACTACAGAAGGTTCCGAAATCCCTAAATCACCTTACTAAACCGTGAATCTAACAAAAAACGACACATTGCACTAAACAATGAAAAAAAGTCGAATTCGAAATAATAATACAAGATGAGTGGAACCTGGTTTTTGGTTTGTAATTGCAGAAATGGTAGAGTGAGATGCTCACGGTGGTCTTGGTGTGGAATGCGACTGGAATGCGCTAGTTTTGGATTTGTTTCGGATTCGTTTTGTGGTGTCGTCCTCGCCTGCTTGTGGAGCAGCTGGTGGGTGCGGCGGTAGGGTAAAAGTGGGATTGTAAAATCCCAACTTACCCGCTGTTATTTTTTTTCAGAAACCACGACATGCCGGATGACAGGCCGGGTTTTGGGTATCCGGCATAGTGGGTTTTTTACTAAGCCGGGTATGGAGTACCCGGCCATGGGCACGGCATGTCTCCATGGGGTGCTTCTTCCTGAGTTTGCTTACTGCCGGGTTGAGTGCCGTGTACATGTAATCCGGCACATGAGTTGTGTAGTAGGCCGGGTTACCCTAACCGGCATAATTCACGGCATACTCAACAACGAAGGATTGTGTTAAAATGGGTAAAATCAATGGATCAAATATGTATATACATAATTTAGAAGAATAAAGAATAAAAGAATTTATTAATTGAAAATCTAACATTATTTACAGAAATAAACCGAAATAAGAAAGTGAAATCAACAATGCCAGCTACGGTGCCGGCTAAGGTGTATCCGGCATCGATCATCTTCTGCACATGCCGGGTCTAGGATACCCGGCAATGAGGCCGGCATATTCATCTAGTAAATAAAAATAATGAACGTTTTAAAAAAAAAAGAATAAGAAATGAAAGAAAAAAGAATAGGGCGATTACCACTTTTAGGACTTGGACTAATTCCAAGTCCCCGGCAACGGCGCCAATTTGCTAACAGAGATTTTAGTAGGAAAAACTATATACAAAATGGATAAAATAAATAATTAAACCTACACTCTACTACGGGTAGCAAATAAAACCCGGTCGGAATATAGCATGAGCAAATTACGACCAAGAGTATCGAACCCAAGGGACTTATAGAAAATTAGTCCTAATCCGGTAATAACCTATTCTAAAACAAGGGGGGAAATTGAATGTAATTCTAAACCTAATTAAAACTAACTAAACTACATGGTAATTACAATGAATTTATTCTTGATTAAAGGAGTAAAACCATCTAAGCATCAATGTGAACTCGAAACATAAACACAAGCCTTCGAATTAACCAACACTGAATACGCCGGGTGTCCTGCCGGATACCACTTGCACGGCATATTCAAAGACATTGAATATGCCGGACATTGGCCACCCGGCAGTGCATCCGGCATAGCCATAATGCATATTCTTTCTCCAGTTTCCGAGACGGGAACAGAAGACTCATTACCTATTAACAATCCGAGCATATATCATGCCACGAAATGAACAAAGTAATGGGAAAAGTGGGTTAATTCTCACTCTCACTACTAACTTCTTAATTCATAAAAAGGAAGTAAAAAGACCATTAAGAGAGTCTAACCTATCTTACTTGGGTTTTTGTCTTCCACAAGTAAGAATTGCATGAAGAGAAAAAGAGATCAACCAATTCTCTTTCAATAAGATCCTTACTCTTAATAAACTTGAAATTATATTAAGAAGAACACATTGTTTTACAAAGAGAGTTTCATTCCCTAACCAAAGAACAAACAAAGAATTCCTACTCCACCATCCACACAAATCGAGAGAGAGAAAACACAGGAGATAAGAAGATTTGATATAGCCTTAACCCGCCATGGACTCTTCTCTTCGCGTGGAAAGTTGCATAGAACTTCCTTGGACACCAACACCTTGGAGGAGTGCGGAAATGGCGATGTGAATGGAGTGTATAGGGGTGTTGAAGTGTGTTGAAAAGTGTAGCCCCCTGTCCTATTTATAGGCATTAATTATGTCGATGCCGGGCGTCGTGCCGGGTCCCAGTCATCCGGCATATATTAAACACGTGCCCAACTGCTAACGGTCGAAACCGCCTAATCTGCGCGAAAAGGTACCAGTGCCGGACAGGATACGTCCGGCATCATACCCGGCATAGGTTGGTTTGGCAACGGTCAATAACTGCCATCGTCTGGTCAATCGAGGCGACTTTTCTCATTTGTGCCGGATTGGATATACCCGGCACCGTACCCGGCATAGAATGCTTTTCTGCTCCATGCTTGTGCCGTGCAGGTATGATCCGGCCTTATGTCCGGCATTGTGGTCAGAAATGTCTCCTTGTATGGAAAAACATATAAAACATCAATCTGAACAAATAAAAGACTTAATACAAAATATAGCATAAATATTAATTATTCTAACCTTAATTTGGCTAATAATCTTATAATTAAGTACACTAAAACATGATAAGTCTGAGGCTTATCACATACACAAATCAAGCACCATACGCAACTACCATACACAATACACCATTTCCAATACACATCATCACACAATACACATTACCATTGAGTCAATACCATACCACACCTATACATTACACATTACACATACATACCAAATACACTTCGCACTACATGTGCCATCAAAACATACTACAATACATACACACTATGCAATGCTAACCCGAAGCAATGCAAAAGCAAAATGGCTCTACCCCCCTTAAAAAGGGGTACGCCCCGTACCCATACCCGCTAAGTACTAGACTATCTAGTCTATGAATAACTGTGGGTACTTCGCCTTCATGGCGTCTTCTAACTCCCATGTCGCTTCTTCGACATCATGGTTTGACCATAAGACCTTCACCATTCGTACAGACTTATGGCGAGTCTCTCTAGTCTTTGTATCTAGGATTCTAACAGGAGTCTCGACATATCTCATGGTCAGTTCAATGGATAGTCGCTCGGGCTCTAGGACATGAGAAGGATCGGCGATGTACTTCTTGAGTTGTGACACATGAAAAACATCATGGACACGCCCCAAGTCCTCAGGTAATGCTAACCTGTAGGCTACAGATCCAACTCTCTCGGTGATAGTGTACGACCCTACAAATTTCAGGCTCAGCTTGCCCTTCTAGCCAAATCGGAATACGCCCTTCATAAGTGAAACACGCAAGAACACTTGGTCGCCCACGGCGAACTCAAGGTCGCGTCGTCGCACATCCGCATAGGATTTCTGTCTATCTTGGGCTACTTTCATGTTAGCTCGAATTCGCTGAACTTTCGCTTGGACTTGTTCAAGGTACTCCAGTCCTATGATGACCGCTTCACTCGACTCATCCCAATACAAGGGTGTACGGCAAGGTCTACCGTATAAAGCTTGGAAAGGTGACATCTTAATCGAAGCATGATAGCTATTATTGTATGAAAACTTGATAAGATGAAGCTTATCTAACCAACTCCCCTGAAAGTCTAAGGCACATGCTCTAATCATGTCCTCCAGTGTCTGGATGGTCCTTTCTGTCTGATCATCGGTCTGTGGATGGAAGGCGGTACTCAGCTTCAACTCTGTACCCAGCGCTTCCCGTGTAGCTCTCCAGTATCTCGAAAGAAATCTGGTGTCGCGGTTAGATACTATAGTCTTTGGGACTCCGTGGTGTCTGATGATCTCCTTGTCGAATAGCTCTGCGAGCTTTGCTACCTTCCAGGTGTCCTTCATCGGTATGAATCGGGCAACCTTGGTGAGGCGATCGACTACAACCCAGATCATGTTGAGTCCTCCCCTAGCAGGTGGGAGTCCAACAACAAAATCCATGGAGATATCGTGAAATTTCCACTCCGGAATTGGCATCGATTGTACCATTCCGCCCGGTCTACGATGTTCAAATTTCACCTTCTGGCATGTTAAGCATCTCAATACATACTCTGTCACATCTGATTTCATTCCAAACCACCAGAAGTACCTCTTCATGTCTTTGTACATCTTGGAGGCTCCTGGATGGACGGATAGTGTAGAACTGTGTGACTCTCGCAGGATGCGATCCCTTAGCTCAGCATTGCTTCGGGGAACGCGTAGCCTGCCATTCAGCCGGGTCAGACCATCTTCATGTAGCTTGAAATCATACTTCTTCTTCTCAAAGGTACCATCTGTGATCTGCTGTCTGATCTCGGTCATATAAGGGTCGCTCAACTGAGCGTCTCACACCTCGTCAACCAAGCTAGAAGAAGCGAGTAGCGA
Source organism: Limonium bicolor (assembly GCA_023374045.1). Lineage (NCBI taxonomy): Eukaryota > Viridiplantae > Streptophyta > Magnoliopsida > Caryophyllales > Plumbaginaceae > Limonium > Limonium bicolor. The sequence goes on along the minus strand of CM041777.1, from coordinate 32,380,917 downwards.
ATGGAGCGAGTGTGCTCGACGACTCAGGGCGTCGGCTACTACGTTTGCCTTCCCTTCCTTATACTGCAGGTCGATGTCGTAGTGTGAGAGAAACTCCATCCACCTTCTCTGTCTCAAATTCAGTTCTTTCTGCGTGAATACATACTGTAAGCTCTTGTGGTCGGAGTAGATGGTGATGCTTACCCCATAGAGATAGTGTCGCCATATCTTCAAGGCGAAGACAATGGCTCCTAACTCTAAGTCGTGAGTCGGGTAATTCTCCTCATGCTTTTTCAGTTGGCGGGAGGCGTAGGCTACAACCTTGCCATGCTGTATGAGTACGCAACCCATTCCCTTGCCTGATGCATCACAATACACCTCAAATCCCTCTGTGCCCTCTGGAAGTGTGAGAATTGTCGCTGAGGTCAATGAGTCTTTTAGGCTCTGGAAGGATACCTCGCACTCGTCTGTCCACACAAACGGTGCATCTTTCTTCATCAGTGTAGTCATGGGCTTAGCGACTTTCGAGAAGTCCTTTGCAAATCTCCTGTAGTAACCGGCTAGACCAAGAAAGCTCCGAATGTCGGTAACAGTCTTAGGTCTAGGCCATGATCGTACAACTTCTATCTTAGATGGGTCAACTGAAATACCCGCGCTCGAGATGACATGACCGAGGAATGATACCTAATCTAGCCAGAACTCGCACTTGGAGAACTTCTCATAAAGCTGGTTCTCGCGTAGTGTCTCAAGTACTTTTCTGAGGTGAATTTCATGTTCTTCTGCTGACTTTGAGTATACGAGGATGTCGTCAATGAAGACAACAACTGAAGTGTCTAGCTGCTCACTGAATAGTCGATTCATTAAATCCATGAACTTAGCTGGTGCGTTTGACAAACCGAATGGCATGACTGTGAATTCGTAGTGGCCATATCTGGTACGGAATGTCGTTTTCTCTATGTCTTGCTCTCTGATAGCAATCTGGTGATACCCGGATCGGAGGTCAATCTTGGAAAATATTGAGGCTCCTTTCAGCTGGTCGAATAGGTCATCGATGCGTGGCAATGAGTATTTATTCTTGACGGTGACCGCATTCAACTTGCGGTAATCAATACAAAGTCGGAGACTATCGTCCTTCTTCTTCACGAAGAGGACTGGTGCTCCCCAGGGTGATACGCTCGGGCGTATAAACCCTTTGTCAAGTAAATCGTGCAACTGCTCCTTGAGCTCTGTCATTTCTGCTGGTGCCATGCGGTACGGTGCCCTAGCAATTGGACCAGTACCAGGCAGGAGATCAATCTCAAACTCTACTGCTCTCTGAGGTGGCATTAGGGATGGCAACGAGTCGGGTTCGGGTCGGGTGACGCTCCACCCGACCCGTCACCCACCCGACCCGTCACCCGTTTTTCACCCGCATCACCCGACCCGACCCGTCATCCGAAAAGTTTTCACCTGTCACCCGTTTCACCCTTCACTTGTTTTTCATTTTTTTTCCAGCAAACATTTTTAGTCTTTAACATTAATATAAGCATAGTTTTGACTAAAAAACACCCATATTGACTCAACAGATTGATTTATATAATTTCAGCAAATGCAATGACAGTCGCACTGAATCTGAATGTGATATAATGCAATGCATTATAATGAAATGCATTTGTTGATTGTTCTGTATCTTTATGCCTTTTACTCGGACTGATGAGCTTGAAGATATGGTTAATGCCTAATTCAACCCATCACCAAATTAATTAATAGCTAATTTGCATGTACCAGATTAAAAAAAAAAGAATATTGTTGTTTTAATCAACCGATAGTTGGAGCTCCTTTGCAAGGCTGGCATGGATAAAGAATCAATCAAGAGAAATTAAAATAAATTAGTAGTCATCATAAAAGTATTACCATCAAAACTAATTTAATTTATAGTAAAAAAAATACTATTACATTTGACGTGTTCTTCTTGCAACCATATCTTCGATAACTTTGGATCCCACTCTTTCGGCTCATCTGGTGCTACTATACTTCCATCAATCTAATTATAAATTAATAAGCCATGGATCCAGCAATAATAATCACTATAAGTATATTTGTAATTAACTCCCATTATCAATCAATCACGCAAAATCCGATTCACACAATCACGCAATATTTCAGGACAGATTATTACTTGCACAAGATGCAAACCCCTTGTTCTTGTTCAGCGACGCCCTCCGTTTGGACTTTGGACGGTGGTGGTGAGCAAATTCGTCACTAACTGTACTGACGCTCTTCTGGTGGTAGTGAGCGAGATGCAAGAGTGAAAGATGCAGGCCTCCGTTTGGATTTGGACGGTGGTGGTGAGTGATTCAATATTGAAATTTCGTGATATGCAGGCGTGAGTGAAAGATGCAGGCATGTGAGTACCGGTTGAGACTTGAGAGTATGGTGGAATGAAAATTTTTGATTTTCATGTGGAGTCTGGTCGCCGCGTGAATACTGAACTGAGAGAAGGAGAAACAAAAGAAACGAGAGTTAGGGTTGGTGCATTGACCGGTCACATTACTAATTAACCATAAAATAATTTTTTTAATATATATATATGCGGGTGACGGGTCGGGTGAACGGGTCGGGTGACTGGGTGAAAAATTTTTACCCGACCCGACCCGTCACCCGAACCCGTTTCACCCGTCACCCGTTTTTCACCCGCTTTTTCGGGTTTTTCACCCGTTTTAACGGGTCGGGTGATCGGGTGAAACGGGCACCTGTCACCCATTGCCATCCCTAGGTGGCATACCAGGTAGCTCCTTCGGGAATACATCAGGGAATTCAGATACAATCGGTACATCATTACTAAACTCTGGGTCTCTCTCCAGGTCTTGTACATAACAAAGATACACATCATTGCCCTTTCTGAGCTCCCGGTACATAGCCATAGCGGAGATGACTGTAGTCGAAGGCTCTCTCGGTCTCTGGCGGTAAGATACTATAACCCTAGAAGGACCCTTGAGCAGCAATCGATGCTCGGCTTAGAGGATTCGTCCCTTGTGTCGCTCCAACCAGTTCATCCCGATTATTAAGTCGAATCCCAATCAATTAAACTCGATGAAGGAGATGGGAAACGCTTCGCCTTTGATTCGGATCGTGGCTGATTTTTAATACTTAGTACACTGTACTCGCTCCTTCGATGGGAGAGTAACCAAGAAGTTCGGTAGCTCATCCGCATCTAGCCCCAACTTCTTCGCAAGAGATGGCAAAATAAAGGTGTGAGAGGCGCCGGAGTCGAATAATACTGAGGCTTCAATGCCGTTCACTGGGAAGGTTCCGGTTAAGATGGTGTCGCTTTTACCGGCTTGTGCTTCGGTGAGGATACTCAGGTTACCTTCGGTACCGAGTCCATAACCTATTGGATTCACAAGTTTATGAGTAATGATGGTAGACACAAGTGGAATTTAATAATCGACACTGCTCTTTATTGATAAACCAACCATCATACATGTCGTGTCTTTAATACACGTTACTAATATATTACATGATACTACAATTTTAATACTTCCAAAAGGTAAGGTTCAGGCGTCCTGGTTTCATGTGTGTGGCATTAATTATTGCCGGTGGTGCCGTATTCAACTTGATCAGTTTGATCCCGTGATACAACATCCTTGAGTTTCCACCCATGATTAGGACATCTCCTAATCTCAATACCAGTTTCTCTGCGAGGTCCACACGCTTCTGCTCGCTATACAAAAATATGGCGTCATCACCAATGGACCAAGACACTACGGGTACTCCTTGTTCAAGAGATTCCGCTGTCTCGTCCTTGTCTTGGTGTAACCCAAGTCGTCCTTCTTTCTCATAGAAGTTGACGATACAGAGGTCCGCTTCAAGTGCAGGGATCGGATCATCTTCACATTGTTGTGCAAGTTCCACAGCTTGTGTAACAAGCGTCTGAAATTCTGGGGGTATTGTTGGTGGCGTCGCTCCGTCTTGTGTGCACGTCCTTTGGTATGTTTTGGTATAAGGATTCCAATCCTTTCCCAAGCACATCATCTTCAGCTTCATCTTCGCTCCACCAGGGAATTCGGGTGTATAAAATCCTCCTGGACCCGTTCCTAGTTCGTTGCATCGTCGGATGATTGAAATTTGTGCTTCGAGTGTCAAGTATCCCTTTAATAGAATCATACCTGGTCGGATGACCTGACACTGATCGTTGGTGTAGTAGTAAGTGGTGATGTCGGTCTCTTCGATTTGGGTTTCAAGGTATCGGGTAGCAGATATTAAATCTACCTATGGTTATAAATTTTTATCTACGGTGAGTCTAGTCTCAACTAATTCATTTCATACTCAATACATACTTCAATTCATTTACTCATACATCCATTCAAACAATTACTTCAATACTTAGGCATGCTTCTCAAGAGTTCAAGGTTTCAGTTAATTACCTAGGCCGGACTTAGAACCGGACCCGTCTCGGTCGATAATGTGCAAGGCGGGCTGCCTCTGGGGTGTGCCCTTCTGAGGACCCCGGGATCCCTGTCCCTGCGGGGCCTGCTGGGCTGGTGCATCGCCAAATGCAACCTTCTTGCCTTCTCTCTGCTTGTAGCTTTGGAAGTTTCCTTTCGGCTTAGCATTTTCTGGGCACATATTAGCTCGATGTCCCGGTTTCTGACAATTGTAGCATCTGATTTCTCTCCCTTGGCAATCCATGCCGGGATGGTCCTGATTACACCTCCTACATACATAGCTGCGGCCATCGGAGTAGTTTTTGTTGTACCCGGAGCCAGAACCCTTAGGCGGGTGTGATCTCAGTGGCTTTGCTGCCACCGGCCCAGAATAACCTAGCTGAAGAGGCTCAGCTGGTTTGCCCTTCTCAGCATGGGCACTGCTCTCACTTGGGGAGTTCTTTTGGGATTGCTTAAAGAACTTCCCCTTCTTCTTTTTCCAGCTCTTGCCCTGGTTCTGCTCCTCAGCACTGGTGCTTTTGCTATTGGCCTTGCGCTTAAGCGCCTGTTCCTCATCCCTTAATTGGCAAGTGATATCAACGCGTGATGCCGCGTGATAGCACTCCTGAAGGGAGGTAAATCTGGTATAGCCCATACCGTACCGAAGGCGATGGCTCAGAAGTAAAGGTGCAGTAGTACTCATCAACAGGCATCTTTTCTGTCATCCTTAAGGCGTCAAGCTCTAGCCTTTTCTTGGTTTTTACGTGCTCTGGATAGTATTTGGATCGGAGGATGGCGGTGAAGGATTCCCAGTCGAATGTGGGGTCGTCAACATGCTCGTGTTTTACTAGCTTCCACCAATCCATGACAGCGTCTTTGAGGTTGTATGCTGCTACTCTCACTCGAACTCCAGCAGGAGCTTCGAGGGTTTCAAATGCCATCTCCATCTCAAAGATGTAGGCTTCTCGCTTTGCTGGGTCACTCTCGCCTCGAAAGCATGGAGGTCGGAGTTCAGCTACTGATTTTATCCAGTTTGCTTCTCTGGGTGGAGGGGGAGGGATTGGCCCCGCTTGAGTTTGCTGATTTTGTTGAGTTTGTTGGACTGCAATGATTACTTGAGGTAGCATCTGTGCTACCGTGGCCACGATGATCTCTGCTATCGTCTACGCGCCCGGTCCATCAGTGGCCCCTCCTCTGGGTCGGCCTGGACCTCGTCCTGACATCTGAACATGTAACATTTACATTAGGCTTTGTAACACCATGACCAATGGTCTTGAATTCAAGCAAGGTATCGTCCATAAGGACGTCAAAGGTATCCGTTGTTATCAACGGTAATTCCTAGTTAGGTTTCTAAGTTTCCGTTTTAAAACGGTTGTAATCCTAACTCGGTAATCCCTATGCTCGGTAATCTTTAACCATTAGAGCGCTACTGCGCTCTGATACCACTTTTTGTAACACCCCTACCGCTAATCCCTTACTTACCGTCTAATTGTCCCGTTCATCCTACTACTCGCAGCGGAAATACTAATACTACGGCGGGTGATACAACGCCGCTAACCGCCCATACGGCTAGCAAGGCTTACACTACATACTGTAACGGTCTGATGTCTAGAGAATACCGAGCTACTAAACATTACTTACCAAATACAAAATACCATTTACTTATATTGCTGGATTACCGAGTATCAAAAGTATAGTTAAGTACAACCTTTCTCAAGTCTACAAAAATGATGAGTTTCAATAACTACTCATCTATACCAATTCATAATTCCCACAATATCCAAAAAGGGGTGTACCCCATGGTACACCGGCTAAACAAAAAGGCCTATAGCCATGTACAACTTGGTACACCTTTCAAAATCCACTAAGTTCACAAAAAGAAATCATCTTGATCTCATTACCATCTTCACCCTTCACGAGCACCTGTAAAATTAAAAACAGTGCCCCAAAGGGCTCACCAAAACGCTGCATATAAACTTCACATATACCGCGTGCTAACTAGGGCACGCCGACCATTTTTGGTCGACTTACATGCGGTTCATTTTAGACATGCATACATGCTTTACATATACAACACATTCATACACAATACAATACACACAACTGCAGACAATACACAAGACAAACAGTATATCCATACCATACACAATACTTACCTCTTCAAGGGTTAGCCAGTTACATACACATCCGGGTTAATCGGATGTTCTTTACTCTTTTACTCGTTACACAATACTTACACAATCATACTCATACAATGCTTACTTATTTGTCCATACTTACTTACTTACTCTTACTCATGTTAAGTCGGTATGACCTCCGGGCAGGGACTACACCGTCCCACCACCGGGCTTTAGGTGGCTCACTAATCCAGGATGCTACCCATTTAAGGGGTTTGGACCGTGGAAAAGATTAAAAGCCAGGATTTGGATCCAACCTCTTGTGTCTCCGCCTCCTCACGCGTGGCCAAAACTATATCGGACTTCTACTCATTCCAATTTACCAATTTATTATGTTAGATTGGTTAGCTTGTTAGGAATTAGTTAGAAGTCCATCACAATATCATTCGGTCACTACAATGTACATCAAGCATACACACACTCATTATCATCCATACATTTCATGAATTATACAAACTATGATTTAAGGTAATATTCAACAAGGAACAATATCAAATAATCACAAGTAAGCATGATAAATCTGATTCGTGTGTTTTATCTTATTTAGGTGATCAATTAGCACACAACACACAAATCAGAGTAACCAAGGTAGCATACGGGGCATGAGAAGTTCATACCGTTGACTTGGAACTCACCGACTCCACTTCGGTGTTTAACTATTCGAATCCTATCACATACATACAATTGGGTGGTTAATTATCTATAATTAACCTTACTTATTACTTCTCTAAAGTTTCCCGGTTTATACTTACTAACTCATTGTTATTCAAATACATTTACTTAAGTCACTTACTTAAAATTATTTCCTAAGCTTGTTTATAGCCTTAATGACCTTTAAACATCATTAATCATGTCTTAATTATCTTATACCATCATTACCCTTCATTACCCTACCTTAGATTAGCTTTAAAATGGATTCTGTGAAGAAAATGGGGTGGTCCGGGTTTATATCCGGGTTTACAAACCCGGACCAATAGTTTTGGTCAGTCTCGGGTGTGATTTAGGGGTGGTCCGGGTTTAGGTCCTAGTTTACAAACCCAGACCATTAGTTTGGAAATCTCTCGGGTGTGAAAATGGGGTGGTCCGGATTTGTGTCCTGGTTTGTAAACCCGGACCACTCCTTCTGCATTACATTCTGTACTGATTTGTGCCTGGTCCAGGTTTCTGTATTTGTTTACAAACCCGGACCAGTTGCAGTAATGAAAATTAAGTGTGTTTTTTATTATGTTTCAACTCCAAACTTCTACCAACTTCTTCCTCACTCTTCCTACATATATCCTAACATGTTTTGACATTGATTAAGCACTTTAAACTAACCTAATCCACTCTCTATATCCCTCTGTCAATATCTGTTAATTTACAGTTTTCCCTGCTAGTTTTTCTTTTGTTACAGGTTTACTTCTTCAACTAATGCTACAGATTTTTCCTTTCTTCTTCCCACTAGCTAAATGATTCTCAATCTAGCATAACTTGGTTAAACACTTCACATTACTCCATTTCTAGTTTCACTCAATTACACCTCTTCCTCATAAATACAAACCTAGGTGAAAATCTCATTTTTTTTTCTTTGTAAACCTCCCTGGTCTTTCCTTTCTAACAGCACTCAAGTCCCTAATTCCTAACCAAATTTTGACAGAGTATCCCTACATTTCTAAGTGTTCTCACCACATATTTTTTCTCACTCAACACAGTTCACAACCTGCTCAATATATACATTATTCTCACACGAAACTCTAACACTCACTGCACACTTAATACTCACACTTAGCATTTTATTTACTTGTTTTCAAAAGTTTCAAACTACCAATGCAGTAAACATTAATATACTCATTCTTTTCCTACTGTTACAGTGGTTTAACCATTGCTAAAGCAATGTACTTATACATATACAAACATTAAAAACTGTACAGAGGCACTTCATTACCTTGAATTCTTGATTCCTCTTTTTCTTTTATCTCTTTCTCCTTTCTTGGTCCTCTTTCCTTCTTTGTTCTTGTTTCTTTGTTTTCTTGATTTTATTTAGGCCAAGCTACAGCCACGTAACAAGGCATACACACACACACACACACACACACACAAACTAGTAAAATTTCTAACGTAGGTTTTAAACCCTAACGTGTGAGAAACCACTTAAAGCTCTTAGGAAGTCTTACCTTGAACTTCTAAATGAAGTTTTGGGTAGAAAAATGACAATGCTTCAGCTCCTCTTTGAAATGCCAAAACCGCCTGAACAATGGAGTAGTGGTGTTTCACGTGAGTTTTAGATTTTTACAAGGAAAACTGGAAAAGAGAAGAGCTTTGGTCCCTTTCTTACCTTAGAACATGAAGAAGAGGATGGAGCTTCAAATGGTGTTCCTTAGGCTCCAAAAACGATTACACCCATGAAAATGAAGTTGGAGGTTTTTGATTTTTGAAAGGTGTAAAACGATCTCCAAAGCGAGACGAATTCAACGGTATATTTTTTGTAGCATTTGGAGGTGATTTGGGGTTTCAAAGATGAGGAGGAAGTGAGCTGCTGTGATGGAGTTTCTCAAATCGTCATAGTAGCAGAGAGGAGGAAGAAGAGTGTTGGGCAGAGAAAAACGTGAGAGTGCTTGTGAGAGAGGAGAAAGAGTTTTGCTTTTTACTTTTTGCCTTTGTTTATTTTTTTTGTCTTTTGTATATAAGAGATAATTAAGAGAGTTGGAGGGGGAGCACAAATCGGCTCACACACTGCACACACTCACATTTTAATTTCTATTTTCAATAGTGGACACACTAGTTTAGTTTATTTACACTCTCACCCCACAACTTCCCGTATTTTACAGTTTTTACTATTTTCTCGTTTAATTGATTTTATTGGTTCTAGACCTTCATTAATGTTTAAAAATGACTATTTGGTTGACCAAAATTATTACGAGTCTATTTGACCCGCTTAAAGTCGTGTTTTCCTGGTTTCCTTGAAAAACGCGCTTTAAGGTTCATTTGTGTTTTTAATCAGTTTTAAGGATCCGTTTTCTTCGGGATTTGTTCCCTCATGATTATTTAGGTGTAATTAAGCTTCTAAAATACTTATTAGCCTAATTAATCACTATTTTTAATTACGGGGTATTTCACCGTCGCCCGCCACTCCGTCGCCCTTCCTCCTCCATTCCGGCAGCCAGCACACGCCCACCGCCTACAAATCAGTTCCACTGCCTACAAAATCCGACAACTTGAGTTCATTTTTTCCTTTGTATGCATTTTCATGACATATCAATAGCTAATTTTGTCTATTTTATAGTTTTGGGAGCATTTTATGAAAATATACTATACAAATTCTAGATATTTGTATTAGTTATAAGTACTAAGAATATACTTAAAAAATGTGATTAGTTCTAAATAAAATCCTTCATTAAATAGTGATAACTGATTAAAATGTTTGTACGGATAACTTTAATTATTAGATAAAAAGAAAGCTCAAGTATAATGGTATAGATAACAGTAGAACAAAAACCAACAAAACATATTATATTATTGTTCTTGTATGTTAATCTCAAAATCTCAAAAGATAATCTCTCGTCCTACAATAATAATTAATAATTAATGGGGCCTTATGAATGCGTACAAAAATGTTGCCAATTTCAAATTTCATGATTATATTGTTATTTTTTAAAAAAGAAAGTTTCTCTTTCGATAACAAATATATGTTCTTACTCTAACTAATTCTTTAAACCGGCGATTTGCAGGTTGCTTTGATCTCAACCATAATCAGATTGAAGAGGCGAAGGGAGCAAACATAACTGGTATAATACTTGAATTTACTTCTGTCAAGTACTAGCACCTTGTTTAATTTTGCAAAATAATGAAAGATTTAATATCAAATATATAAATATTTGTAATTCTGATTATGATTCTAGGAATTCTATATTTTAGTGGCATAATTATTTGAGTTGTAGCATTGTCTTGAAACTGGTTTTGGTTTAGGTTATTCATATATATTGATAATATATATATACATAATATTGTCAACTTGGTTGGTGATAATGGTGCTTAATGTCCGTGGGTTATGCTGATACTCACTGAAACCTTGTTATGATATTGCTATTATGTGTGGTTATGCGTAAAAATTGTGGAGTGCGTAAAAATACGCAAAGGTCATGTGCTTTTAAAATTAGATATAATAATACCGAGTTTTCAGTAATTTCACCAAATAACATTTTGTCTCATATTCTATTAACTGTCGTATATACTTAAAAAAAAGTATAAAATAACTTTGTTATTAGTTAACCACCTGACATTGATTTGTAAGCAAAGTACATGTAAAGTTGATCAGGAGATATTGCAATGTAATAACAAAGGTATTTTATACTTTCTTCAAATCTATTAACGAAATAGATAACGAAATATGAGACAAAGAGTGGTATCTATTGAAATTACTTAAAACTCAGTGTTATCCCATTTAATATAAAATGCATGGTGGTATATCATGAATTAAGCGTCATGAAATTTCCCTTTTTTTAATTTGTAAGATATTGGTTTACTAAACATTGTTATTTCTTTTTTTTATATACTTCATTTTTTAAATCAACACAAATTATATTTATAATGCGAGTCTTTATAAAAACAAGAATTGAAAGAAACTAAAGTTAAACAAACTTAAATCTTTTTTATATAATAATAATACAATATTTTGATTCAGGTATATATAGCGTTTGAACTAGATGATTAGTTTATAAAATACTAATATAAAAATGTTGAAACGAGTGATGAGCTAATTATTATTTTTTGAGCGCAACAAAGAATTATATTTTAGATTTAAAATCAAACTTACACCAGCTCAAATTATTATCACTATTTTACTATTTAAAATTTTCTAATTTAGACTCATTTTTTTAAGAAACTATTATGCTCTCATCTTTTCCAAACTAAAATAAGATGAAAATAATAATTTATTTTTTGTAAGAAATTATTTTAATATACATTATTATTTTACTTTTCACATACATCATCACTAAAAAAATTTCTTTTGATATATTTATAAATGTAAGCTATTATGAAATCTTTAACGCTACTAGTTAATTTCTAAATTTGAAACGAGAGTTAGGATTTAGGAATTGCTAGTAAGGATTTATCTTGCAGGAGACCGGTTTTAGATTAATTTAAATCTGAGGTTGCAATATAGAATTTAGAAAACACTCGGGAAGGGAATTAATAGACTAGGGAGAAGTAGTAAACCAGGATTCGCCCTTTTAGAATTGTTTAGAAGATCATCTTTTTATTTGATTATTTATTTAGTTTCTGCAAACCAACCCCCAATTATTGTTGTTATTATTCATTAGTTTATTAGTTAGTTAGATTAAAGATTAAACTAGACACAGCCTCTTTTGGTTCGATAACCTAGGGAATACTACCTAGGAAAACTTACTACGACAGATCAGTACACTTGCTGCAATACGTTTACACCCATATATAAGACAACTAGAGATATAACTAGAAGAAAAGTTGATTGCTTCATCTATGGACTGAATGTTTTGTGTAGTCTAGGCCATAGGATTAGGCATATCCCTGGGCTGCCAAACTGTTGGGATATTGAACCACCCACACAAAGCCCAAGCCCAACATAGGACTACTAATTATCTCAGCCCATAATTAGCATAAACCAAGTCATTGTTTATCTTTTATCTTTTGTTTATCTTTGTTTTTATCTTCTACAGTAGATTACTCAAGTATATAAGTATGTATAAGTTCTTCTCGGTATTAAGCTGAATATCAATAACAACGTTTCTTTACTTTCATTTACACAAAGCTAAAACACAATCAAATTCCAATATGGTATCAAGAGCAAAGGTTTATTACAAGCTTCAGTAGAGTTTATGGGTTTACATATCAATGGCGACTGGAGATAAACACGAGAAGAAACAAGAAAAGGAGAATCCTTCTTCTTCAACAAATGCCATTGACGTGAACGACCCTCTGTACGTTCACGCCGCTGAAAGTCCCGGGCTATTACTAACAACCAAATTCAACGGAGTTGGCTTCCTAGGTTGGAAGTGTGATTTTGTCACAACCCTCAAATCTAAAAACAAATACGGCTTTCTAATTGGGAAGATCAAGAAACCAGAAGAAAGCGATGAGATTAGGTACGCAGCGTGGGTGAGGTCTTGCTCCTTGGTGGTTTCTTGGGTGAAGACCGCGCTAGGTCCCAACGCTCTTGAAGGCGTGCGCTATCTCGATGATCCACAGGAGATTTGGACCGCGCTTTGCGACCGATATGAGCACAGCAATTTGGCTGTTGTTCACAGATTGAAGAGAAGTCTGGGAGAAGCGAGGCAAGAAGATGAGTCTGTAGCAGAATATTATAACAAACTAAAGAATTTGTGGGGAGAATTGGAGCAAGCACGGCCGCCTAAGAAGTGTACCTGTGGCGGGTGTACTTGCGGCGTCAATCAGGCCATTAAACAGACGATGGACGAGGATAAACTTGTGCACTTCTTGTTGGGACTCAATCGCGAACTTCTGTCGATTCGTGGGCAGATTCTTGCGATGAAGGAGCCGCCGACGCTTGAGAAGGCCTTTTCTCTCGTTATCCAGGAAGAAGAGCAAAGGGGAAGCAAGAACTCGGGCGAGGAAGCTAAGTCTTTCACCAGCTACAGACCTGCAAACACAAGAAACCCTAGCAGTAGATCTGAGGGAGAAAGGAAAAAGGTGGTATGTTCATACTGTAAGAAGACGGGCCACAATTCAGAAGAATGCTATCAGAAAAATAAATGCAACTACTGTAAGAAGCTTGGGCATGACGACAGTGATTGCTATTTCCTCCATGGCCGAGATGCGGTGTTAGCTCGCAGGAAAAAGAGTTTCGCGAATGTCGCGAAAGAAAGGGAAACGAAGGAAAACAAGGACAAGATGACGGGCTGACACCCAAGCAACTTCAACAAATAGCAGAACTTATTCGCAACAGCCATGCCGGAACCAAAACAGAAGAGGTCAGCTATTGCAATTTTTCAGGTAAGCATTCTTACTGTACTTACAACAAACTTTGTTTCATGAGTAAGGGTACACAAAGTGATTTAGACGGGGAGTGGATAGTGGATTCAGGAGCCACAGACCACATGACAGGGAAGGAAACCCTAATTCGAAACTGGAAAAATCTTGAGACGGAGAAGATAGTGATATTACCGGATGGAACTTCACAAACCGTCAATCGGAAGGGAGATGTGAACTTAGGGAAGAATTACTGGTTGAGAGAAGTGCTTTATGTTCCGAATTTTGTCTTCAATTTGGTCTCTGTGAAGAAGTTGAGTAAGCAGCTCAATTGCTCTGTGATTTTTGATAGAGACGATTGTTTTCTTCAGGACCATACGACAGGGAAGAATAGAAGAGTTGGGCGCGACGGAAACAGGCTATATGTTTTGGATCGCGTCGAAGCAGAAATTGGGCTGAGCAATGCAACATTGGACCAAGGCGGAAATTTGATAGTAGGCCGTGGGCTGGTAGTTAGCCCAAAGGCAGAAGAAGCACATGTAAAACTAGGACATGTACCATTCAAAAAGCTAGTTTCAATGGGATTAATAAAAGAAGGAGATTTTCCAGAAAACTATGCTTGTGATATATGTTACAAAAGCAGGGCACAACGATTACCGTTCAAGAGTTCCACGATAAAAACGAAGAAACCATTTGAAATGATATACATCGATGTGTGGGGGCCATTTAAAGTGGAAACTTTTAATGGTTTTCGATTTTTTGTTTGTTTCGTCGATAACTATACAAGAACAACTTGGGTTCAACTTCTTAAAATGAAAGGAGACGCTTGGGAAGCAATTGTTACATTTATTCGAAGAATAGAGCGGCAATTCAAAACAAAAATCAAAGTCGTTCGAACCGATAATGCAAAAGAACTTGGAAGTTCTAATGAAGGGCAATCCTTCTATGCTAAGGAAGGGATAATGCATCAAACAACTTGTGCATATACTCCACAACAAAATGCCGTGGTAGAAAGGAGGCACAAATATTTATTAGAAATAGCAAGAGCTCTATTTTTCCAATCCAAAGTACCTCTGACATACTGGGGAGAATGTATCCTGCATGCGACATACTTAATTAATAGACTACCTTCGAAGGTGCTACAAGGAAAAACACCTTTTGAAAGCTTACATGGACACAAAGTCAAGTATGAAGAAATAAAGCCATTCGGGTGCTTATGCTATAAGACTTTGGTGAATAACAAAGGAGGAAAGTTTAGCCCAAGAGGTGAGGCTTGCATTTATCTTGGGGAGGATCCAAGGAAAAAAGGGCACAAAGTCCTAAGTATTGCAAGTCAAACCATTGAAGTATGCAGAGATGTGAAGTTTCACACTAAAATTTTTCCATATACTGAAGGCAAGAAAGATAATGGTCAGTTTTCAACAGACACATGTGATGAAGAGAGGTGTGTTCGAAATTTTGATGCTTATCACATAGCTTTTGCTGCTGATGATGAAAGCAAACCAAGTGACACAGAAAACAATAACATTGAAGAAGAAGTTCAACCTGAGCTACAGGTCCGACGTTCAAGTAGGGAGAGTCATAAACCTGGATACTTAAGTGATTATGTTTGTGGTGCTTTTCAGCGAGTGTTAGACGAAAGGGTTTATAGAGATAACAACACATGCAAAAACCTCATCACCGATTGTGAGAGTTTAACAGAGATAAGGCCGAAATTTTGCACCGCACTCTTGTCACGAGGATATGCCAAGGTTCAAAATACCATTGACATGAAGGAACCACATAGTTACAAAGAAGCGGCTAGACATAGCCATTGGAGAGAAGCAATGAGTGCTGAATTGCAAGCACTTAGAGATAATGACACATGGGACATTGTCACTTTACCTAAAGACAAAAAGGTAATAGGGTGTAAATGGGTTTATAAAACGAAGCTCAAGTCAGACGGCTCACTTGAAAGATACAAAGCGAGACTCGTTGCAAAAGGTTTCACACAACGACAAGGGTTAGATTACAATGAAACATTTTCACCAGTGGTAAAAATGACTACGATCCGAGCTCTCATCGTGGTTGCTCTTACCAAAGGATGGATCATTAACCAACTTGACGTTAACAATGCCTTTTTACACGGTGATCTGGATGAAGAAGTTTACATGAGAGTACCAGATGGGCTTGAAGTTCATGGCACCAATAAGGCTTGTCTTCTCCGGAAATCATTATATGGGTTGAAACAAGCATCAAGACAGTGGTTTTCCAAGCTAGGAAATTTCCTTCGGAAACTAGACTTTTCTCAATCCAGGAATGATTATTCACTGTTTTTCAAGGAAACTGAGAAAGGGAAGATATTCATTGCAGTTTATGTGGACGACATCTTAGTCGTGGGACAGGATCAAGAGGGTATAGACAACATCAAAAGGGCTCTAGATCTGAACTTCAAAATCAAGGATTTGGGAAGCTTGCATTACTTCTTGGGAATAGAATTTATTCGAACGCACAAAGGATATATTCTCTCTCAACGAAAGTTTTGCATGGATCTGATAAGTGAGTTTGAATGCAATGATAGGAGAACCACACGAGGACCCATGATAGTGGGAAAGCAGTTATTGTCTGAAGAAGGAACACCTCTACGGGATCCCACGATTTTTCAAAGAGTTGTAGGAAAACTGAACTATCTATCAAACACACGCCCGGATATCAGTTTTACTGTTCAGAATCTAAGCCAATTCATGCAAAACCCCACAGATGTACACATGGAAGCAGCACTACATGCCCTCTACTACATCAGAGGAACAGTAAATTATGGAATCATGTTAACCGGCGGAGATCATTCATCCTCTCTTAAGCTTCTAGCTTATTGTGATTCTGATTGGGCGACTTGCCCTAATACCCGAAAATCTGTCTCAGGCTACTACATTTTCCTCGGTGATAGCCCTATTTCATGGAAGACCAAGAAGCAAGGTTCTGTATCTCTATCCAGTGCAGAAGCTGAATACCGTTCTCTCCGACGTGTGACTGCAGAATTAACTTGGCTCACTCGACTACTACATGAATTAGGAGTTGATGACATTACACCAATTCCGGTCAAGTGTGATAATCAATCTACGATACATATTGCAAGGAACCCCGTTTTTTATGAAAGGACAAAGCACATTGAAATCGACTGTCACTTCGTTCGAGAGAAGATTCAGCAAGGTCTTGTCGATATTGTCTATACTCACACTACCACACAGTTAGCAGACATGATGACAAAAGTCCTACCAGGAACGAAGTACAAGGATCAACTATCACAAATGGGAATGCACGATGGTGACAAGACAAGCCTTGGTAATCTAGCTTACCTACGGCTTGAGGGGGGGTGTTGGGATATTGAACCACCCACACAAAGCCCAAGCCCAACATAGGACTACTAATTATCTCAGCCCATAATTAGCATAAACCAAGTCATTGTTTATCTTTTATCTTTTGTTTATCTTTGTTTTTATCTTCTGCAGTAGATTACTCTTCTCGGTATTAAGCTGAATATCAATAACAACGTTTCTTTACTTTCATTTACACAAAGCTAAAACACAATCAAATTCCAATACAAACGAGCCTTGCGCCACTCTTTATTTCCTTGAGCATCTCTTTTTGTTCTAAATGTCCATTTGACCCCAGGGGTTTCATGTGTGGTTGATATGGGACCAAAGTCCATGTGTTATTGCACTCAAGAGCACGTAGCTCATTTTTCATAGCTTGCACCCAATCTGACAAGTTAAAGCTTGTTTGAGAGTGTGGTTGTCATGAATAACGGTGGTGTACTATTCCATCTGTTCTTATTAGAGGTTAGAGAGAACTGGTTTTGGATTTGGTTTGCATTGGATGTGTGGGAAGAGGTGGATGGATATTTTGTGAAGGTGAGGGTGGGGTATTTACTTGTTTTTATATGTTTACCATGATACATATAATGTTATGATTCATTAACTAATAAGTGGTGAATTTGATAACAAACTTCGGAACAAATACTGCATCATATTATTTTTTGGTGTATTATTATTGTTACATCGTGTATTTTAAATTGTATGCGGTGAATCATAAGTATTGTTGATGTAATGTATATATATATACATGTAACTAATAAAAATAAATAAACTTGTCAAAACATACTCATGATTGGTCTTCTTTGAATAGCTTGAAGTTAGATGAACAATGGTGTATAAATTTTCTATTTTGTACTTGTAATTTAAAAGTTACAATCAATTAAAGTTAAAAAAAACAGTCTAGTCAGCAGCTGTTTGATGGAGACTCTACTTCAAGAGTTAACTTATATTTTATCCAAGTGAAAATTAACATAATTTTCAATTAGTTGGGAAATCTTTACCTTTAATAAAGAAATGTATTATATTTGCTAAAAATTTTGAAGCTCTTAATATAGTTTTCTAAAGCATTTTTCACTCATTACTTGATACGAATTTATATAGCTTTACATAATATTCCATAAATATTAATCTTAAAATATTTGAATTGTTCCTTTTGGAAAAAAATATCCTTGTATTGTTTTTAATTTTATGAAGAGAAAAATTAGATACTGTCAAAATTTTATTTTATTTTTAGTTAAAGTTTTTAAAAAATAGACAATGAATATTTCATTCCGTAAAACAATTTTTTATAGAGGTAAAACTTTCAATTAAAAGGTTACCCGTAATGCCTAAATACCGTAAGCTTACAATTATTTAGACCTCTGATAAAACTCAACCATCTCAGCAATATGTGCTTGGGTATTTTCCCTTATTTGACCTATAACACTAGTTTTTTTAAGCAAGATTATTCATTCATGATCAAAATAGAAGTACAACAACCAACAACAATAACAAAGCCATCCAAGGGGATGAAAGGCCTCTATGGCCGCTACTAATGTGACCTAATCCCATTGGGATGTCACACACGTAGCAAATGGTGTATGGCATGATGACTAATGAATGGGAAAAGCATATAACGGGGGGGGGGGGGGGGGGGGGGGGCTAAACTATTGTCTTAAAGAAGATAGAGATGACAAATCCCATATTAAATACATATATTAGTAGGTACACAAGGCTAGCAGTATTTATAAGTTTAAAGGGGAGGAAACTCAAGGAGCTAGCATGGCTTTGAGCCCGTGGGCAAGTGGGCGATCATATGCTTGTTCCAAGGAGCCACACCTGGTTCCCATCGATCCTTGGACATGATGAACCAGCGGTCCTGATTGATGGACAAGGTTAATCAGAAGTTTAGGGCATTGATGAGGTGATATTGACTTCCCCTTTTTTACTGATCGGGCCAGAGTGAATACTGGACATGGCTTCCTCAAGGGAACCCATTAGAGCACGTCGATCCAAATTTCATTTCTTATTCCCAAGGAAACCTTTAGGGTCCTCGATGGCCATAAGGGCGGGGGAAGGGTCGTGAGAAGTCTCAAGAGCCACTAACCTCTGTTCTACTTCGTCTTCCCGGCTAGCAGCTCCTTGGGTATCAAAAGGTTTATGTTTGTGGGATGACTCGGGTGCTGGTTTCTTCACAAGACAACGTGCAACCTTCCAGATATCCACAGATTCATCAATGGTCTTTTGTTGTCCTAGACGGTAGTTCAAGGCTCACAGCCACGGGCCGTACAATAAGTACCCTGCCTCATACTGAGTTTAATCGGGGCAGTCTTTGGACGAGTGAGTGAAAATGCAACATTTGAAGTAGATTTGAGGCATCCTTTCGTAAGTTACTCGTAGAATTAGGTCAGCACCATCAATTAAGATACTAATGCAATGCAAGACTGGCTTTAGTATATCAATGAGGAATTTTATACACATGTAATTGCTGCCGATTCTTTTGTCATCCTCGCCATAGTCCAACAAACATCCAATCTGGTTACCCATTCTCTTAGCATAATCTTTGTGGTGAAGAAGGAATGGAGGGTCGTGAACACGCATCCAAATGGGAATCTAATTGAACTTAAGGTCATAGGGGGCCTTGTGCTTGCAGACTCTTTGAAAAAAAAGGCAAGGAGCCATCGAAGCTCCACGACCCTTGGAAGAGGACCACATGCACCATGTCCATTTTCTCAAATTCAAAGAGTTAAAGTCCATTACCTGCCGTATAGACCTTGAAATTGCCATCCAATTGCCATGCTCGCCCAAGAGAAGTCTCAAAAGCTCTAAGATCAGTGTTTTTAGAGGAGTAGCATTTACAGAGGAGCCATCAAGTGAATGGGAGAAATTTAGCTTGCTCCTCGAGGTCCTCCACGATCAGGACTTCACCTTCCTTTAGTGTTAGGATTTTGGTCCCATTTCCCCAGGATCATAGTGAGATTGATATGGTCACCAAAGAAGAAAAATCACAAGATAATGTAATGATAAAATAGTGACACAAAGATATATGTGGTTCGGTCCAAACATGACCTACGTCCACGGGAGAAGATAGAACAATTTTCATTAAAAGGATGAGGATTACAAGTTTACATGAGGATTACCCAACCAACTCATTAACCAGTTTTCCCGTGTTTCCCTTAGTGTTTTTGCCCGAGTCCCTCTGAGTTCCCACAGAACCACCCTTGACTCTCTTGGATATGATCCCTAGAAGTTGGGATGATCCTAAGCTACTGATTACTAGATCTATTTATAGTGTTAGATCTAAACCCTTCACTTATCCCCACATTGACCCTGTAACAACAGCCGCATAATGGCTCACAAGTTACAACAGTTACAACCTCATTAACATAATCCATTAACACCTAGGAACAACTAACACTCGGGTATCTAGAAAGCGAGAAGTCTAAACTTTTTTTTTCAAGGATTTAACTTCCTTATAACTCTCCTCATAATGTTAGAAAATCATATGCTTCAAACACCATTAATTTGCACCGTATAAATACTCCCATTAATGCATCTTCAACTTCCGTGAAACTATTCATAAATAATATATTAATTGAAGACGAAACCAATTAACTCCACAAGAGCAACTCAACGGATTTAGCATTAATTCTAACAATTCCTCCTCTTAATGCTCAATCCGGTCAATCACATGCCACCATTGATGTCAAACTTCCTCTTGAAGAATAATCCCAAAAACAGCCACACAAGGACTAAGTCGGATAACTTCATTAGGACTGTTTGCCTTCCAACTTTGGTAAATTGACCACTTCTCCCTGAGCTCTTAAAGACTCACTTGGTTCAAATCTCCATGGACCCGCCACAAACACAGAGTAAGTAGCAATTCAGGAAACAACTACGCAACCAAAGACAATTGTGATCTCTTCCGTCTTTATCCGGTTCTCGCAAAGTCTCCAAACGAGACCTAACACCAGCTTCACAATTGATCACCGCATAAAGCTCCGTTTGTGGTTATATGTGTGCTACCACAACCCTAGGTCCACCACTTCCTAGATGATCTCTAGTGCTCTATGGAAGTCCACGATTCGTCACGTGACCCGAGAAAATATTTTTCCCATTTTCTGCACCAATCCACCATCATTGAAGCTTTACCATTCTTTATTATCCTTACTCCCCCACAGGGTTTGTAAATAAATAACTAGATTTTACTTTAAAATGTGAATGATGCATCGGATTTTTCAAGATCCAAGATTTCCAACTTGATATTCTTCCAACAACACGTCATCATCTCCAAGAACTCCCCACACCAAAAAACACACGCAGTTGATGATTTTTTTCACAAGCACTTCCTCTCTACCGAACTTGTTTTCAATCCAAACATCTTATTAAGACCACGCCACCTCTGTCATGACAACACCTCACCATCACCGTACTTGATACAACATGAGTCACCAAACTCTTATCATTGCTCGATGAGAATAAAACCACCTTTACTCTTCAGTGGATTTTCATCTTCATTAGCAAGAATTGAGTACCAAGACTTCAAAAATATCACAAACATGGTGTTCCGATCAAGGCAAGGAAATGCATGAGCTCCAAGGCATGACAACTTTCTCTCTTCAACACCTTCCTTCGCTTTTCACTTTTATCAAAACCCATATCATCTTGAATCACCATTCTTTTTTCCAGATGACATCTCCACCAACACGGACATCCGAAAAACCATGAGCTCTGATACCTCTTGTTAGGATTTTGGGCCCATTTCCCTAGGCTCGTGGTGAGATCAACATGGTTACCAAAGAAGAAAAATCACAAGATAATGTAATGATAAAATAGTGACACAAGGATATATGTGGTTCGTTCCAAACATGACCTACGTCCACGGGAGGAGATAAAACAACTTTCATTAAAAGGATGAGGATTACAAGTTTACATGAGGATTACCCAACCAACTCATCAGCCCGTGTTTCTCGTGTTTCCCTTGGTGTTTTACCCGAGTCCCTTTGAGTTCCCATAGAACCACCCTTGACTCTCCTGGATGTGATCCCCACAAGTTGGACGATCCTAAGCTATGGGTAACTAGATATATTTATAGTGTTAGATCTAAACCCTTCACTTATCCCACATTGACCCTGTAACAACAACCGTATAATGGCTCACAAGTTACAACGATTACAACCTTATTAACATAATCTATTAACATCTAGGAACAACTAACACTCGAGTATCTAGAAAGTGAGAAGTCTTAAACTTCTTTTTTCAAGGATTTAACTTCCTTATAACTCTCCTCATAATGTTAGAAAACCATATGCTTCAGACGTCATTAATTTGCACTGTATAAATGCTCCCATAAATGCGTCTTCAACTTCCGTGAAACTTTTCATAAATAATTTATTAATTGGAAGACGAAACCAATTAACTCCACAAGAGCAACTCAACGGATTTAGCATTAATTCTAACATTTAGTGCGAGGGATAAATGACACATTGAGCCGTGAGATCCTCAAATGCATCCATATTGGGGACTACCATTCTTGGATAGTTGCAAAGGAGAAGAGCAAAGTCAGGGGAGGTTCGGGTGAAGGCATCACGGGAAAGCACTTCACAAAAAGACAAATAAGGAGGGCATATACATTAACACTGTTAAATATGTTGATTGTCCAAAACCATTGCGGGACACATTCCCTAGAGGCACTTTACAACTTTTGAAGATCCCAAGGTGGTGGGCTGCCACTTCACCAATGTTGAAGAAAAACCAAAAGACAAGAGAATATGGAAGGAGAAGTTTCCACTGTGAGCACCGCTAAAGTTTTCCCATGAAAAACATTGAGCTAAGCTTTCACATGAAAAACATTGAGCTAAGCTGGGGGAGAGAAGAGACTCCACTAGAACAAGATGTACTTTTTAAAAAAAACTAGAACAAGATATACTTGATTGATGTTTGATGCACCTATAACACTAGTTAATTACTAAAGTTTTGCACTTTGCAGCTTAGACCATGTTGGTTGCAAGCCAGTCCCCGATCCCACCCAGCACAAAATAACAATTTTAGGCACCCGTTACAAAAAATCGCGCCAAATCTAAAACAATAACAGGAGAGAGAGAGACGACGACAGTTTAACTTTTATTTTTTCATTTTCCAAGTGAATATTTTGAAATTAAATTGGCACAGCCTTTGTGCTCTTCCTGGCTGGTCACATCCGTCCGCTCGGCCCCAACCCCACTGCGGAGAAGCCGAACGGTCGCCGGCGCCAACCAGCAACACCTTGATAATTAATCCTTCTAAGGTCACCACCCCGATCAAATTAATCCCCTCTCTCGCATCCCAAATCTCTGTTACCAACTGAAACAGGAAGACCTAGCTACGTACCGACAAGATCAAGAAAAATTAATGGCTCCTTGATTTCCCTGTTATTGATCGCCTACTTTGCCTTGTCTTCCATGACCATGGCTCCTATCAAAGAAGGTTTGCAGAATTTGCTACCATTTGCATTTCTGAGCAATCAGTTTATGTTCATTTTTTAATCGATTTCCCGAATCTCTCCTTTTTTCGCAGGAAGCGAGAAGGACCTGGAAAAGGGTCCTGATCAGAAACCCATCCCTCCCTCAATTAAGGCAACGCACGCAGCGGTTCCATCGCCCATAACCCCAAGGAAGATAATGATGAACTCCGGTCGAGCATTAGCCATCTCTAATTCATGCAAAAAGTTATCCACTCCGTCTTATGCGTCCAAGGTCTCTTTCGGTAGTCTCAGGGAAGTGGACGAATTCGCTGAGGCTGAGACGCAGTCCTCATGTGCTTCCCCGACCGTGATAGGGCCCAACTCCGCCAAAACCCTGGCTCTCTCAAACTCAAACTCGGCTAAACAGCTGGTATCTTCCCGTTCAGCTATATCCTTCACAGAATCGGTCTCCAGCAAGTCTCTGGCCTCTTGTTCGGGCAGGCGGATGGATCAGAGGAAGATGTATGTGAAGCAAGTGACTGGAAAGCACAAAGACACGGAGCTTCACCTGGTGGCAAGAAGGGGTGATGAGGGGGCTGTGAGGCAGATCCTAGCTGAGATTGATGGTCAAATGACCGGCTCTCCCAGTGGGGCTGACGTTGATGATGATCTCGCAGAGATTAGAACTGCCATCGTCAACGAGGTGAATGAGCTGGGTGAGACGGCCCTGTTCACAGCAGCAGAGAAAGGATATCTCGGAGTGGTGACGGCGCTATTGCCTTATATGACCCAGGAAGGCCTATACGCTAAGAACAGGTGTGGGTTGGATGCTTTCCACGTGGCTGCTTCTCAAGGCCACGAAGGTACTAAAAACTTGTTACAGGTTTTCTTGAAACGGTTTCATGAATTGAGTTAGCAGTTGTTTTCATTTCAAAAGCAAAATTTACAAATTGTGCTGAGATATGGCTTTCATAGTTTTACCCAATATTGTTTGATTGTACTAGTGATAGTGAGTGCCGCATATGGTGTCAGCTACTCAGAATTTAGAATAGTGACTGGCTCAAGAAGGATGATGTTGGCTCCATAGAGGAGCTTTGTGCTTTACAAACTTGGTCATACGCGTTTTACATGTACAGCTATTGTGAAGGTGCTACTAAATCACGATCCTGGGTTGCGCAAGACGTTGGGGCCATCAAATGTTACCCCTCTCGTTTCAGCTGCGGTAAGAGGCCACTTAGGTGTGGTCAACGAGCTTTTAACCAGGGACTTGAGCTTGCTAGAGATCTCCAAGACCAACGGGAAGAATGCTCTGCACTTGACAGCTCGACAGGGGCATCCTGATGTTGTCCAGGCGTTGCTTGAAAGAGATCCTCAGCTAGCAAGACGAACTGACAAAAAGGGGCAGACTGCTTTGCACATGGCCGTGAAAGGCCAAAGCTCTGAAGTAGTCAGATTAATTCTGCAAGTGGATCCAGCTATTGTTACACAACCAGAAAGGTTCGGTAAAACGGCATTGCATGTCGCTACGAGGAAAAAGAGAGTGGCGGTAAACCGTGATTTCTTATGAATTTCAATTTTCTGAAGTTCTTATGATTCTGATTTCTGTGTTTTGTGATGAATTGGTAAATTGTATATCATCAAGACTCAATTTGGTTCAACTTTTAACTGGCCTCATTCACTCAGGCTTCTCAAACATTGCTGAATTAAAATTTATACACTCTTTTTCATGGGTTTTCACTGCACAACCACCAAAACTAAGTTTGAACAGAAGTCTAGGATGTAGACCTGCATTATATACTGGACATATTGGTTTTACATAGTGTGCGTATGCTAGAACACGTGTTTAAAAGCTAATTGTCAGGGTTCCTTGTATAATTATGGTTCAAGGAAAGCATAATGGAAGGCATGTAAATTCCTTTAGTTCTCTTTCCCTTTTTGCAGATAGTAAATGAGTTGCTTCTGATACCTGAAACCAATGTAAATGCCCTAACTAGGGATCAGAAAACCCCGCTTGACATTGCTGAGGGCTTACCTCTTTGTGATGAGATTTCAGAAATAAAAGATACTCTGATGCGCCATGGAGCTGTCAAAGCCAATGACCTGGATCAACCTAGGGATGAGCTTAGGTGGTGTGTTACCGAGATACAGAAGAATGTCCATAATCAACTTTTGCAAGCTCGGAGGACCAACAAGAATGTGGATGGGATTGCCAAAGAGCTCAAAAGGCTCCACCGGGAAGGCATCAACAATGCCACAAACTCGGTCACTGTTGTTGCTGTGCTCTTTGCCACTGTTGCCTTTGCCGCCATCTTCACTGTTCCTGGGGGTGACTATGTTGATGGCACAGCAGTGATGGTCAGATACACCTCGTTCAAAATCTTCTTCATTTTCAACGCCATCTCACTCTTCACATCCTTAGCTGTTGTAGTGGTTCAGATGACCCTTGTTAGGGGGGAGACCAAAGCAGAACGGAGGGTTGTGAAGGTGATTAATAAACTGATGTGGCTGGCTTCGGTGTGCACAACTGTTGCATTTATCTCTTCTGCATACATAGTTGTGGGTAGGCGCCATAAGTGGGCAGCTATATTTGTCTCGGTGCTTGGGACAACTGTGATGGCGGGACTGTTGGGTACTATGACTTACTATGTGGTGATATATAGGCGCATTACAAAGAAAGGGAAGAAGGATAGGTCTTCAAGTTCCAGAATATCTAGCCACTTCCCACCGGATGCTGATCTTTCAGATCTAGAGAATTCAATATATGCAATTTGAACGTGACAGTCAAGTCTCTCGGTATTCTTTTCTGGGAAAGTATACAGAAGGTAACTGAGGAGCAGGTGCCTTTTTCAGATGTTTCTATGGTTTTCAAAACTATAGTTGTGTAACTATGCAGGCCTTGCTGAGCACGCACAACTTCTTGGCAGAATTTTCCAGCCACAAATTAATCAGGTTTGCTTATACAGTCTTTGGAATTTAAGGCTTCAATTTAGCTTGTGATTTAAGTGAGTTAATTGATATCCTTAGTCTTCAATTCCTCATGATGATTGGACTTCATTTGAAATGATCAATAGTTTTGGCTTTTACTGCTGATACTGTTTGCTGTAAGTTTGAGAAGATTGCTGTAGAATCTAAAACTAGCAAACCTGGTTCTTGGTAAATCGTTGGAGAGTCCTATCTTCTCACGTGGAAGTCCTCTTATAATCTTTTCTTCATATATAACCTTGTTGTAACTCCCTCGCTGAGTTGATTGCGATCTTCAAGAGTGAAACGTTCTCAACATAACTTTATTCTTTTTTCACGAATCAAAGAAACTATGTAGAACAGTAGAAGCCGTCAAATGGTCCATCTCTAAAGAACTTCACTTGAGACTTAATAGGACATTAGTGGATTGACTGAAGCTTGAGAGCAGTCAAGTCAGTCTACAAAATGGCACATGGATAGATAACCGAAACAGTATTTGTCTATATATATCCTGCTTCATCCAACAATTGCAATTTATTTAGTGGTTTGCTCCTAAATTTTTTGTGTTCTGCGTCAAAATAATACTCCCTCCGTCCCTAATTGACCTTCTTATTTGCTTTTTGGCACGTTTTTCCACCTCAATATTAAACATATAAGATAAAATAATTTTATAAAACAAAGTTGTACAACATATAGTTTTTCACATATAGATTCCATTGCAATACTTAGATTTATAAAATTATGTTATTTTATATGTTAAATATTGAAGTCAAACGACAAACCCAAATAGTGAAGAGGAAGGTCAATTAGGGACGGAGGGAGTACTAGAAACTAGCGCTGAATATCCAAGCTACCAAAGATTTGCTTCTCCTATTTGCCCACTGGGGCGATTGTATATGTTATTTGTTTTGCATTTTGAGATTCCATTTTTGGGGGAAAGATAGGACTAACTAGTGGTGAGAGACGTATAATATACTCCCTCCGTTCAACAATAACTGTCATTTTAGAAACTTGCACACTTATTAAGAAAAGTAGGACAATGACGCATGTGCCCCTACTTTTTACTTTTCCATTTAGATAATAATTACTTTTATATTGAATAGTAGGGGTAAAAGTGGAAAGAAGTGTGTCAAAAAGCTAGAATGACAGATATTTTTGAACAAGAATCACATCCTAAAATGACAGATATTAATGAACGGAGGGAGTACTATTTAAGGAAATCTGATTTTGAATCGGACTTTTTTCTCTTGAGAGGAGGCAAAGATATTTACTCTAAAACAATGTAGAGCGTTTGGCTTCACTGTATAGCAACTTATGGGGCTTCTTCTGCTCACATTTTTAACCTCACCTGACACGACCCACATGTTTGAGCTGGTTCGCAGGCCCCATCCGAAAAATTGCCACAAATGGAGGCTCTGTGACCTTTTTATGATAAGCTTCCATCTTGGCCCAAGTCTTTTAATAAAAGCAAATAAAGATACTATATGCAAAAATGAATGATACTACAGAATAGAAACATGCAGTCATATATCACGGGGTTGCTTCTGAATGTAAAAGTAATTAACTGAACTAACTAAATAAAATAAAAGCCAAGCAAAAAGTTGAAGAAATTCCATTGAATTTTAGTTGAACTTTGAGTAAGGTTTCTCAATAATGGAGCCTGTAAACAAAAAGTTGAAGAAATCCATTGAATTTTAGTTGAACTTCGAGTAAGTTTTCTCAATAATGGAGCCTGCAAATATTTATGGGCATGGTAAGATTTTTATATGATCATTGATCTTATAGTATAGGATAGACAAGGGTTTATCCGAGTTTTGCTCTAAGTGTCTTTGTTCCTTCGCTCTCCTTGTCTGTATTTGTCTCTTCTGACTAAAGAGTGTAATTGAATAACTTTTAACGCCCATTACCTAAACTTTTGACATGTGGTAATGCTAAGGCAGGGAGAAAGTGAACCTTGGATTAGGCACTCTGTGATTCACACTGGATTAATTAGTTGTACGTGCTTACTTGATGTCCTTCATATCTTTCTCAGCTATATTCTGTCCTCTAGAACAAACCAAATGTCTCTTTGTAAACCGTTTAGTTTCTCATGGACAAGTAGGAGAACCCATGATCTTAGGCAAACCATAGAGTCCTTGAAGTATGATTTGGTAATATGAGTTGGATCTGACTCGTTTGAGTGATGCCTTTGGAAATTTGGAGGGTCAATTAGGAACATTGAATGGGAAATGATACATTCGTAGATTAATAATAATATAACAATAATAATAATAATAATAAACTTTTATAAAAAAACCCATGAAACTGTTGAAAACTAGAAGCCTGGCATTTCTTTACAGCTTTTCTACTTTTGTAGTATATGGGTGTTTTTAAGATAGGAAAGGGAAGGCTCACAAAACATGGTCCTATGTCCCGGACTGACTCTCATGTGCAACAGTGGTGGAATAACATAGCCAACCAAGCGTTCTCTCCCTCCCTGTTGCAGATAGGTAGAAATATAAAAAGGCAGAAGCAAAAAGTTTTCAGAATCTAATTCAGAGAGAAAAGTGACAACAACAAAGCTACTGTTCAAAATGTCAATATGGGCGTACCCATTTAGCTTTCCCTACTTTTTCTCATTTCCTTTGAACACAGTGTCCGTCCGTTGCATTTTGGAAAAACAGGAAAACAGAAACGGCAAGCGTGAAGCCAACTGTTTTGTTTTATTCGCTTCTCATTTGTGTGGTTATTTTTTATTTGAATGTTTTGTTTGAGATAGTATATTATTGGAGCCCCAAAATACTGTAAGTATAACATCAAATATGTCACAAAAATAACAAGACAAATGATCTGTTTGGGTATAAAGACATTTTGAAAATGCTAAGAAAGATGGAATATGGGTTTTCTTGTTTTTTCTTTCAGCCCGTGTTCTCCCATTTCTCCATTCCCTTTTAAGCCTATTTGTGTGTCTCGTTGTGGTGTGGGTTTATTCAGCTTTCTGAGATTTCTCTTAGGAGCTTTGAGTGAGAGCTCTCGATTGACTAACCTACAGTGAGTAGAAAACAAACAACCATCATTAAAAGAGCTGCTTGGGAATCTTATTATAATAAGCATCACATTTTTCTATGACTATCTTAGTTGTTAATTGTAGTGACTGACTGGGAGAGTTGACCATAATGTACTAGTAGTGTATCTTATACAGTTTGTTAGTTTGTTGCTTGTGATGCACTATCTTAATTGAATATTGCAGTCTGTTTGATTAAGTAGCTATAGTTTTGTCCCTGTTGCACCATTAACTATTCCTTCTTGGTCCGTGGTCCCCCCTCCCTGGTTACTGAAATGCAGGTTTTGAACTGTGTTTTTGTCTGTAGGTTTTGAATTGGGTGTGCAGATTTACATGTAATTAATTCTACTACATTATTTGGTTCGAAGATTTCGATTCTCATGTACCGACTTTATATATAGATTTCAGTAGATAGATGAAATCAAATGGCCAGAAAGAATCTCTTTGAGTGCTTTCTATAATCTACGATGGTGATGATGTTGTAGTTGATCAGATTCAGAAATGTTGTCCTTGTCCCTGCGAGCGTGGTGTGTGAAGTAGCTGTGCTGTTGGAGAAAAACAATGATGGAATTGTGTTGGTGGTGGTGGCACCGGCACGTGACAAACGCCACACTTTAGTCAAAGCAGTTAAAGGATTGCAACGAAGACCATCAATATAAAAAACCAACCCGGTGGGTGGGGCCCGTTTAAACTTTCCTCTGATGATGGTGAAGATGGAGCAGAGAGTTTCCAGACGCTGAAACAGTACAGAAGGAGATGCTGCTGAATAGAGGCCGACTCAGAAATGCTGCTGTTTGAGTCCTACCTACCTGCGTCTCTGTATATCGCTCGAACTTGTTTCTCTCTTTTTCATTTTTTTTGTTCAGGGAGTGGGGGAGAGAGGGGTAGGGAGGTGTGCATGATGTAATCATACATCAGGGTAACCTTTTTTTTTTGCTGTTATTATATTCTGAAGAAATTCACAATCAAAAACAAATGTAGTGGAAAAGTTAAACCATAGAAAGAGGAGGAGAAGACGGTAAAATGTCTATAACTGGGGAAGAGGGAGGGGTGAACGAATTAAATCAGTTAATGACTCTGTTTCATGTAAAAGGTAGAATCTTCTTTCATAATGGGTAGTGAAAGTGATCTTCCCTGATTTTCTGGGTTTTTTCTCATACTACTTTCCAAAACTGTCTCTACAAAAACTTTTTAAGTAAAATGCATGAAATCAAATTAAACTAGCTCATATCCTGCCTAGCTCTGTTCTCTTATTGCTCCGACCAGCTCTTGATGCAGATAACAAGCAAGACCCAAGCTGCTGCTGATCACTCTGATGAGGACCACTACTCCCATTTCCCACTAAACACTCCATCTTCATCTGATGTGACTTCTTGCAGTGAGCTATGGCCCCTTCAACTGAGTTTTCAAGCTCTGAATTCGCACTGTTACTTCTCTTCAACAGGTTGATCTCATAGAACCCGTTTGCAGATTTGGGTAAAGAGAACGATGTCGAGTTTGATGAGGATGAAGAAGAGCAAGTGGATGTTAAAGATT
The DNA here is from genome assembly GCA_023374045.1 of Limonium bicolor. NCBI lineage: Eukaryota > Viridiplantae > Streptophyta > Magnoliopsida > Caryophyllales > Plumbaginaceae > Limonium > Limonium bicolor. Next base: position 32,350,096 of record CM041777.1, on the reverse strand, counting down.
GCGAAGATGAGGAAGAAGAAGAATAACACTTGCTAGTACAATGCCTCTTTATAGCACCTGAGAATGACCTTCTGTGACAAGTGAAAGTTGTCTGGTTATCATCGTCCGTCATGATCTCCCTGTCAAGAATACTTTTCATTGTGAAAGAGGAGGTACTCATGACTTGCTTCTGTTGTGGATGTTGTTGGGGCTTTAGATTCTCAGTTTGGCCAAATGGGTAGTTCATCTTCTTCACAATCTTGATGTATCTGTTCACATACTCTCTAGCCTTTAACATATTCCAAGCTTCTCGCCTGCCATCTTCTTCATCTGGGTTGTTGCTGTTGTTGGAAGTGCAGTTGGTTTCATCTGAGCAAGCTGATTTGGAGTTTAGGAAGAGGGATTTGAGATAAGCCCTTGAAACCGCCCTTAGCTTCTGGGTTAGCGACGATGGTTGCTGCTTCATCATTCTCAATCTTCTTGACCAGGACTTCCTTGCTTGTTGACAACCATTGGCATTATTTCCACAACCACCAATATTGTTAAAGCCAATGAAAGCGGTTGATTCTGTTGTTGACCAATGGAAGAAATGCTCATCTGGGTTGAGCTCACAGCTGACTCTGCAAGACTCTGTTGGTGAGATATTGCAGGATTCAAGTGGGGTGTTGGAGATTGTGGGTGGTGCGGTGAAGCTCTTAGTGGTGATAAGAGGGGCAATAGGGGTCATTGGTTGAATTCGAAGAGTTTCGTCTTCTTCCTTCAGTTCTGATGATGTCTGGTGTTTGGAGGTTGATGGGTTCATATTGTGAATAGAGGTTTGCTGGAGTAGTTTCTGGACCATTTGAAGCCTTGGAGGGAGGTGAAGAGGAAGAAGATTTCCCTTGTAGAAGAGCTCATCAGCTGGGGATGGAGAAGTTGCTGCTTCTTGCGGTGGTATCTTCTGGGTGGTGGTGTGAAGATGATGAGATGAGGACATTTGAAATTCGAATTCCCTGCTGAGTGGTGGGGAGCCGCTCTTCGTATTGGAGGCGACGGCTGAAAAAACCTTTGGGTTCACTTCCAGTTCTATGAACTCTTCTTCTCCTATCTGGTTGGTGTTGATGCACATTGGTCCTTCTTCAACTCCATAGCTCTCTCTCTCTCTCTCTCTCTCTCTACTGGGTGTGTGGATGACTGGGAAGAAGAAAGGTTGCGTGAGCTATGACTATAGAAATGGAGGGATTAGAAGTCTTCCCGAACAGAAAGCATCCTGTGAAGTGGGGATGGTGCCAAAAGTTGAGATAATAATAGAGTAAGCGAATTACAATGGCCAGACTCGTCCCCTTTTACCAATTTTTTTAAAAAAGAGTAATCATTTAAATATTGACAGGTTTCCTTGTGCCGTGTGCGCAGAGCAGAGTTATTCGGTTTTATTAAGTTTACCAGTAGCTTTTATGTTTTTAGGGTATAAAGTTACTATAGTAGTTCACGAGGTCATGTTGCATGGTTTATTTGAACGAAACGACAAAGTCATGTTAAAACGATTGATTTCAGCAGTTTTATGGCTTCTTCTTATATTTGACATGACATATTTATAGTACAACAATGTCAATCAAAGCATTTTTATCAATTTGTTTTTGTTTTTCAAGTTTACCTATTCCAAAACTGATCCAATCAGCACTTTTGCCATAAATGGCAATTCTTTTGAACTGCATTTCTGTCCTCCTAATTTCCATTTTTGTTTTGGTTTTTCGATACAAATTGCAATCTTTAACATTTTACTTTGGATCTTTGTCTTATCAAATGAAAGTGTGCATTTGTAGAGCTCATTCGTTAGGTTCCAATCAGGATAATGATGGGTTTATTTGGTTACATACATTTGACATTTTCTTCGACATCACGTATTGCAAATAATGGATGAAAAAAATTCCAAAATAACCCTCCAAAAAAAATTACCCATATTAACCTCCTTTTCAAACTAATTCCTGAAATAGCACTCCTGAGAGAAATCGTCTCTAGAAGAGATGATTTAATTAATTACCAAACTAGATGATTTCTCTTATTCTCGCGTCACGCGAGCAGCTGACTCAGCAGGACGGTGGGCAAGGTGAAATCGTCTTTACAAGAGACGATTTCATGAAATCATCTTTGCAACAGACGATTTCACCCTTCTATGAGGCGCGCGGCTTATTCCAGAGAGACGACTTCGTAAAATATTGAAATCGTCTCTTGAAGAGACGATTTTACGGTTTCTAAAAACTGACGCAGCTTTCTCCTTCTTCTTTTTTCTTTCCTTCTTTCCTTCTCTGCGTGCGATTCTTCTTCTCCCTTCTCTGCGCCAGCTACTCCACCGCCGCCGGAAGCCGACGCCACCACGCCTCCGCCGCCAAGGTCGCCGCCGCCGTCAGGAGCTCGCCCCACCAGTCATCCCTGTAGCTCTATTGTCAGTTTAGGTAAATTCGAACCCTAAAAATTAGGGAAACTTTAGTAAATAGGTTTTTAGGAATTGGTTGTGGCTTGATATTAAATTAGCTGATTGATTATGATTATTTATGTATAATTGATTATTTGTGGTGATTCATGAAATTGGTTGTGGTTATGTATGAAATTTGTTAACTGATTTTGGTGATTCATGAAATTGGTTAATTGCTTGTGGTTATGTACTAAGGGGGCGTTCACTTCGAGACGAGGAAACAGAATGAAATCAGAAAGGGAATGGAAAGGAAAGGAAATGAATCCCCCCAATCAAGAAGTTTGTTTGGTTCCGTCTCAGAAACGGAATAAAATTCCCTATAATTCCCTTGGTATTGTTTGGTTTTGTACACGGGAATCATCATATTTTTCTGATAAAATTATTCTTATTTTATTCAATAATAAAATTTTCTTCATTCCATAATGTAATCATTCCAGTGTATCTAATCATTTTCAAAATGTAAATTATTCCAAATTTTTCTCCTAATAACCCATACTATTAATTAATTGTTTTTAAAATCTTACGAAATAACTATATGTTCTTTTTACCATTTTCAAATTAGGCAATATTCATTTTAATGTTAAAAATAATATGATAAGTTGGAAATCTAATATTAGTTTAAATAGTAAAATAAATTATTATATTATTAGATTTACAAAATATTTTTGTTGCAAAAATAAAGATTCTTAATGAAATATTATTATTTGATGGTCTGTCTAATCGTCAGACAAACTTTTTTTCCAGAAAATTTTCACCATCATAGAAATAGAAATGGGACTCTAATTTTTGGAGGAAAAATAATTATTGAAGGAAAGAGAGGAAAGAAAGGAAAAATAATTATTTATAATGGTAACTCACACTTTTTTAGGCAAACAAATTATTTACATAGAGGAAAGAGAGAAATCAGAAGGAAAAGGCAAAGTTTTCCACGTGAATATGGGGGAATAGGGAAGAGGGGTTTGGGGGGTTTACAAAAAAGAAATTTAGGGAAAAAAAATTACTAAAATGTCTAAACAAACAGTATCAAACGGAATGATACCGTTTCAGTTTCCTTGTTAGCCCAAAGTGAACAACCCTAAATTAACTGATTGATTGTGGTTATTCATAAAATTAGTTGGTTGATATGGTTATTTATGAAATTATTGATTGATTTGGTTATTTAAGAAATTATAGTGTTAATTTTAGGAATTATGTTAGTAACTGTTAATCTGATGTGTTATATATTATTAGAGTGGTAGTTTATAATGAGAGGATTGTTAGTAAAAATTGGTGTGTTTGTGTTATCAAATAGGTGGATATGTCAGCCTTTATCTAGTTTTGTGTCGTATAGTGGCAAAATCGTGTACGAGGTTAACAGAGCTGATTACGAGGGTGGGAAGAAGAAGCTCCTTTTGGTTAGTGTCGATACCAATTATGAGTAGCTTATTGCTTAGATGGTAGTCGTTTTGGTATCGACTTGTGCCCACGAAGTGAAGGTGTCACTGAGGATGGGCCAGTCAAAGAATGACGGTACTACAAAGTGGACAGTGATACTCATTGAGGACGATGAGGATGTTCAAAATGCTATGTTCTACTGTCAGGGTGAAGGACCACGAGATATATTCTAGAATTGTACATTGAAGTACATGAAAACCGACAAACATAAACACTTCTCACCTCCTCATCCTATCAACACCAAGCCCCTCCAAGCTTCACACCACCCGAAAACCTAACCTTTTGCCTTCTTCATACTCACCACACCAAACACAAATCATCACAAACACTTCTCTTCTACTCAATGGTCCTCCTCAAGATGAAACCTATTTACAAACATAAAACCTTTCCTCATACCCAACACCAGTTGAAGATCATCTCCAACACGATATTGGTGATGATCTTGGACACTTTGATGATGACGGGGACTTACGTGAAGGCTTCGAGGGGGACGAGATGGAAGGGCTCGGAGGTGGTTCATCTGACAACGATGACGATGATGACAATGATGTTGCTGACGATGCCACACCGACTGATGTGGCTACTGTTGTGGTCACTACCACCACGGGGACGGTGATGCTTCTCTCGTCCATCTATACCCGTTCTACAATGCCGGTGGTGGTAGTGGTATCATGAGGTGAGAGAAGGAACAAGAACTGGAATTGGGAGATTGGAGCTACAACGATGAGTTCAAGAAGGGTATGTTGTTCCGGAGTAAAGACTCGCTGATACATGCTGTGAAGAGGCACCACATTATTCATCATCGATCGTTTGTGGTGAACCGGTCAACCACAAAGTTGTGGGACATCTACTGCCCATCCAAAAATGATTGTGGATGGAGATTGCGTGGTGCGGGTAACGAAGAAGCACCCTAGTTCCTTTTTTATCACCGTTGCTGAAGGCCCGCACACCTGTCTGAACTTGATCTTAAGTCAAGATCATCCTCATCTTGACTTGAGATTCATGGCATGCATATTCACGAAGTATGTCAAAGAGAATCCTTACATCAGAGTTGGTGACCTTCAGACAGTGATAGCTGATCAGTTCCAGTATTCTGTCAAGAGGAAGAATGTTTGGGCGGCAAAAGTGAGAGCTATGAGATGGTGTACGGTGATTGTGATGATTCAAAACCACACATACCCCACTTGTTACGGGCAATTCAGCATACAAACCATGGCACGAAGGTTGAAATTGATTGGCACGACACTGATCCCGGGTATGGTTTCAAGAGGGTTTTCTGGGGGTTCGGGCCATGCATTGATGCATTCATACATTGCAGACCCGTGATATGTATTGATGGTACCTTCTTGTACGGAAAGTGCAAGCATAAACTCCTCATTGTATGTGCAAGTGACGCAGACAACAAAACATAGTGCCACTTGCATTTGCGCTTGTTGATGAGGAGTTATATGCATCGTGGTCTTGGTTTCTCTCTTGTCTCAGGATCCACGTTATATCGGCCTGCAAGGATAGTGCTCCAATGTGCTTGAATCCGACCGTCATGCTGGGATACTTGTTGTAGTAGAGATCAAACGGGGTGTGGAAACCCCTAATGTGCACTGGAGATATTGTGTTCGCCACATCGTGAGCAATTTCAACAAAGTGGAAAGAAGTGCAGGGATGAAGAAGATGGCATCCAGAGCAGCCCTAGCATCACAACTCCGTAAGTTTGACATAGCATGGCAGAGTTGAAGATGCTAGTGCCATTGCCCTGATTTCTTTGACACTATACCGAGGAGCAGTGGACATTCGCACATGATGGTGGTCAACGATTCGGCATGATGACTATGAATTTGAGCGAGAGTTACAATGCAGTTTTGCTCGGTGCTAGAAACTTGCCTATTGCTGCTCTGGTTGAGAAGATGTTTTATAACTGTGTGAAGTACTCGACACACGAAGGGTTAGGCATCGGCAGCTGTGGCTAGAGGAGAGGTATGTTGGTTGGGCGATAGAGAAAAGTAGAGATGGAGACAGTCGGCCAACGCTCACCATATTACCAGATTGACGGGCCTAAAAAGTTGTTCGAAATCACCACTGCCACGAGCACTAGTACAAAAAACATCTATTTCGGCGCCCCTATTTCGGCGGTTGTAGATAAAACCGCCGTAATAGGGGCCCGAGATGTATACCGCATGTAAAGAAGGGGTCTATTTCGGCGGTTCCTTGTTAGGAACCGCCGAAATAGGCCATTTTTAATTATAAAAAATTAAAGAGACCTATTTCGGCGGTTTCTTACACGAAACCGCCGAAATAGGTATTTCTATTTTTCTTTTTTTTAAAATTTAATCATCTATTTCGGCGGTTCTTTGTTAGGAACCGCCGAAATAGGTCTCTTTAATTTTTTAATAATAAAAAAGGGCCTATTTCGGCGGTTCCTAACAAGGAACCGCCGAAATAGGTCCTTTAATTAACCCCCAACCCCGTTTCGAAACAATTACGATTTTCATTAGCCTAATCCCCTCTTCTCCCTCTCTTGTTCACGGCGATCGAACGAACTCCGCCACCACAGCCCTATTCCGGCCGCCCTCCTCCTCCTCTCGCTGTCGCCGGTGTCGCGCCGTCGGTGGTGGTCTTCGTGTGGCGTCGCCGCCCTCATCCGCCATTTAACAGAGGCGAGCAGAGGTGAGCAAAACCCTAAGTTTGTTTTCGATTTTGTTTATAAATTGTTAATTTGTTGTTAAAAGTGATAGATTGTTGTCACATTATGATTGTGGATGATGATATTTATTGTGTGTGTGAAATTTTTGCAAGATTTGGTTGTTAAACTATTAAATTTATGTATGCACACAAGGTGTTCGACGAAATGTCCGAGTGAATTTTTGTGCTGTTTTTGGCCCTTTTTAAGTATAGTTAGGTTAGCTTATTTGGGCTAGATTTATTAAGCTTATAAACGTATGAATGAGTGTTGTAATATGTGCAGTAAATATAAGTATAGTGATTGCGAGTAAAAGATATGTTGTTAATTAAGATGAGCATTAAGTATGAGTAGTTTGTTTCTTATATATTTAAAGTATTGCGTGTGTGGAGAAATTAGAGAAGTGTTAAGTGGTAAACAATTATATGTGCAGCACATGAAAGATGTAATGTAAGTGTAGAACGTTTCGTAGTGTATAATTGAATAAGAGCGTGAACAAGCAGTCATAGTATAGAAAAATATTGTAGTAGGTGAGGTATTAGCCGTTTTAGTAGCGGTTTGAAGTAGAGGTGTGAGAATGTATTTATATATATTATATATTGAGTATTGTATAGTCGTTAAGTTTAATATAAAATTATTCTAATTGATCTGAATGTTGTTCAATCTTTATGCGTTGCCTCTGTAGAGATTGGCGTTGCTACACAAGTCTCGCACGCCCGATTGAGAAGAGGGGCTGAAAACAATTCATTTATGAACAGGTATTTTTTTTTTAATTACTCTTCATTCTCTTCATTCTCTTCACTTCACTCACTATATAAATCTAACTTATCATTTTTCTCTTTTGTGTCTCTACAGATAAATACTGAAGGAGCTTCTTACCATTTGATGGTAGATTGAAAGCGGAGCGGAGAGCAATTCATTTTCGAACCGGTAATATAATCTAATTTATCATTTTTCTCTTTTGTACTTTGTATTTGATTTCCACAAATTATTGGAATTCGTTTGATGAATGAATTTGGTATATATAGTTTGGTTTATGATTGAAATTTGTGTTGTGAATGGTTGTGTATGAATGCTTAATAATAGGCATAGTTGTGTCTTTATTTTATTTGTATTTGATTTCCACAAATTATTAAAATTTGGTTTGATGGATAAAGTTGGTATTAGTTTGATTTGTAATGGAAATTTGTGTTGATGAATGGTTGGTGAATGCTTAATAATAGCATGGGATAGGTAAAATTATGCAAAAGTCATGCCGTTTTTTTTTTAAAAATCTCTTCGTAATTAATATTGTTTGATGTATGTGTATATGTCTAACAATATCTAATTGTTTTTATCAGGTCCGTGAATCACCTCTCTTGTTCCCGCCTTCTTCCATTACTGTTCCTCTTTCCTCCTCTGTGCACAAGTAAGTAACTAAACCTTATTTTTTGTTTAATAAATGCAATTATGTATTTAAATATAAGTGCTAGTACATAATTTAGCTTCATTCCCTATTTGTTGATGCATTTCTTTTTAATTTATTTTTGTTGCTCCCTTGCAGAGACATATCAGAAGTGGTATTGCTGCATCTCTCGCACAGAAGCCTACCTCTCAGGCACCAGTCTCCCCTGTCCATAAATCCTTAAAAAACAAGTACGTATTCTAACTCTCGATTCTTTGGTAATCTCTAAACCGGTTTGAGCTTATACAGTGGAGAATTGAAAGCGTTGATTTGATGATCTGAATTTGCAATTGGTTTTCAGCTAGCTAGTAAAGAATTGATTTATTTTAATTGTTGGTTGCTGCCATTGTTGGAATGTTTGTGGTTGTGATGACTTTGGTGAGTGCTGAATAATAAGCACGGGATGTGTACAATTACCAAAGGTCATGCCAAATTTTTGTAGAAAAGTATTCGTAATATTGTTTTAAACACCGGTTTCTGTTTTAGAAGTGCAACAATTTCTTAAATTGAAAATGGTAGTTTATTTTGTGTTTGCAACCTTAGAGTTAGGCTAGACTAATTGACAATCATCCCAGTCATGCTCCATTAGGAAATAAACATGTGCAACTTAATACAGGCCATATTCTACAAAGGATCTAACTCACACCTGTGATCTGTTGCACATGTAGTATGGAGCGTGACTGGATGTATGGTGATAGAGGCGAACATTTTGACAAAATGCTGAAAGAGTTTTGCAAAGCTGCAGTGCAACACAAGGACAGGACAAAGCGGAGAAAATTCCATGTCCTTGTGTGATTGTGGTGTGGTTAGACATTATTCAAGCATCAACCTCGTACAACTCCATGTGAAGACCCGTGGTTTCATGCCACATTATACAAAATGGTTTTTCATGGAGAACGTGTTGAAGATAATGCTTCATCTTCCTACAGTCACGATCGGTGTAACTCAAGAACCGAGCAGACATTCGATACTACTAACGAGTCAGAACTCCCAAGCGCTTCCGGAGTCAATGTTGACAGTGAGTCGACTTATCATGATGAACAAATTGACGAGATGCTTGGTAACGTTGAGGATAACTTTGTCGACCGGCCGGATGAGTATCAAAGGTGTTGGACGCATCCAAAACGGCGTTGTATCCTACTTGCACTAAGTACACGAAATTGACAGCTATATTGAATTTGTTCAACTGAAGGGAAGATATGGATTGAGTGACAAAGGTTTCACGGCATTCTCGAGCTGATTCATGATATGCTACCGGATGAGAACGGTCTCCCTACGACCACGTATGAGGCAAAGAAATGGGTGTGTCCAATGGGAGTAGAGTACAAAAAAATTCACGCGTGTCCAAACAACTGTGTGTTGTACAGGGGTGAATACGAAAATCTGGACAATTGCCCGAAATGTTCGTTGTCCCGGTATAAGCATAAGATGGTGAGTACTCCTCCGTCAGAAAAAAGCCCTCCAGCAAAACTTGTTTGGTATTTGCCGATTATACCCAGATTCAAACGGTTGTTTGCGAATCCGAAAGATGCAAAGAACTTACGATGGCATGCCGAGGGTAGAAAGAGTGATGAGAAACTAAGACATCCAGCAGATGGGCCTCAGTGGAGAAACATCAATAGACGGTTCAAAGAACATTTCGGACATGAAGATAGGAATCTGAGGCTGGGTTATGTACTGATGGAATGAACCCGTACGGCACATTGAGTAGTCAACACAGTACATGGCCTGTTCTGCTAGTGATCTACAATTTGCCCTCATGGTTGTGTATGAAACGAAAGTACATCATGTATCGCTCCTGATATCTGGTCCCAAGCAGCCAGGTAATAGCATTGATGTGTACCTTGCCCCTCTGATCGACGATCTGAAGCTATTGTGGAATGAGGGGACCGTGGTATATGATGCTTATGCAGAGAGAATTTCACGCTCAAGGCTTTGTTGTTCTGTACCGTCAATGACTTCCCTGCGTATGGGAACTTGTCCGGTTACACGGTTAAAGGAACATTTGCATGTCCCATATGCGAGGAGACACTTGTTCGGACCGTTTAAAACATTGTGGGAAGAATGTTTATATGTGTCATCGACGTCTTCTCCCCGAAGATCACCCTTATCGAGTAACGAAGAGAAAGTTGTTCAATGGTCAAGCCGAAACTCGTGTGGCCCGTCTACCTCTGACCTCTGAGGAAGTGTATGAAAAGGTTAAGGACATTGTAAATGTATTGGAAACACATCAAAACCGACGAAAACATTTGGAAAAAGTGTTCTATCTTTTGGGAACTACCTTATTGGCGTCATCTTTCTGTGAGGCACTGCTTAGACATCATGCACATTGTGAAGAACGTTGGTGAGGCAGTGAGTGGGACTTTACTCAATATACCGGCAAAACAAAAGACGGATTGAAAATCAGAAAGGACATGCAAACCATGGGTACGAAAGGAGTTACACCCACAAGAGAATGGGAAACGAATCTACCTACCTCCTGCATGCTACACGCTCTCAAAGGCTGAAAAGATTAGTTTCTGCAAATGTCTGTACTCGGTAAAAGTACCGTCTGGATACTCTTCAAACTGGAAGAACATTGTATCGATGAAGGATTTAAAACTTTTAGGCATGAAATCTCACGATTATCATGTACTGATGTTACATCTTCTTCCGGTCGCAATTCTAGGGATATTGCCATCTGATGTCAGAAATGCTTTAACTCGGTTATGTTTCTTTTTCAACGCTGTGTGCTCCAAGGCAATTGACGTAACCTCTCTAGATGATCTACAACGTGAAATTGTTATCACTTTATGTCAACTTGAGATGTATTTCCCACCATCTTTCTTTGATATAATGGTACATCTAATTGTGCACATCGTTCGAGAGATACAGTCTGCGGTCCGGTATACTTACGGTACATGTACCCTTTTGAACGGTACATGGGTATTCTGAAAAGTAGAATGAAGAATAGGTATCGACCAGAGGGGAGCATTGTTGAAGCAACAGTGACTGAGGAAGTCACGGAGTTTGTGACCGATTATTTGAGTGAGGCAGAGTCTATTGGTATCCCAAAACCACGACACTATGGCAGGTTTAAGGGTAAAGTGTTATTGGTAGAAAGATCGTGCAAGTTTCACGTCTACTTATTCATCAAGCACATTTGTTTGTCTTACAACATCTTGAGGTTGTTGAACCTTATTTGGAAACCATATGGTTGAGTTAAGGCATCAAAATCCTTTGAAAAACCACATTTGGCTGACAAAAGAACAAAAACGAGTTTTTATCCAATGGTTCAAAGATCATGTGTTGACATTAGCATCATCAGATCCAGAAGCTGTAAGCGAAGAGATCAGATGTTTGGCAATCGGACCTGAAACTAATATTACATCTTTTGAGGGGTATGATATTAGGTATACATACTACACTGCACGCCAAGATGCCAAATCGATAAACCAGAATAGTGGGGTAAAAATTGAAGCTGCTGCCACTGAGTACCACAGCGGTAACCGATCTCAACCAGTTAGTAATTGGTATTATGGTGTCATCGAGGACATCTGGGAACTAGACTATGACATTGATTCTTTCTGTTGTTCCGGTGCAAGTGGGTGGACAACCGACGGGGGTACCAAAATGATGGAGGCTTACCATGGTTGATCTTTCACGGTTACACGGTTATAATGATGATCAATTTGTTCTGGGAAAGGATTGCGAGCAAGTGTGGTATGTTGAGGATCCGAAAGACTGCAGATGGTCTGTTGTTCTTCCAGGAAGAAGGCCGGTTGTAATGGAAAATGAAAATGAGGATAACGATGAAAATGGGACTGTAGAGGAAACATCCTTGTTTCCTACTGGATTACCGGATTCGATTGATGATACTGAAAACGATTTGCTCTACGCACGATCAGACCATGATGAGGGTGTTTGGGTAGAAAATATGAAATGATTTATGTTTTTGTACGTGTCAGGTAATGTTGTTAGTAGAATGTAGACTGTAATATCATCTTAACTGTTATTGTTATGCATCATAGTATTTATGTTATGAGTTTAACTGATGAAAATGCTTTATGATTTTTTTTTGCAGTGGATGATCACCCTATAGATGACCCCATTGGACGGCTTATCTCCACTGGAGAACCTGAGCCACAGCCGAATAGACCAAGTAAGCGGGTCACGAGAGGAGGAAGAAGAAGAAGGACCAGGTAGCAGTACACGAGACTGAGGCTGGCCCTTCACAGCAGACCGAAGAGGAGTCGGTTGTACCACCAGAGGCGAAGAAGCAGAAGAAAAGAGGTGCAACACGTGGGTGAAGGCTAACAAGGGCCCTCCTACAAAACCGGTCGACTTCAATCAATTCAACCAGCCCATGGAAATTGGAAGAATGACTTCACCGCTTACGGTAGCCATTTGGTGAAGTCATATTGCGACATAAACCCACCTGGAAGCAAGTGCCTCAATCATTGAAGGATACTATGTTTCAGCGTCTTCAGGTAATCTCTACATTATTACTATGATCTTTGTGAAATAATAGAACATTTATGTTACTTTACTAACTGAATGATCATGTACGTAGTCTCGTTTCTCCGTGGATCCCGCACTTAAAAACAATGTGCTATCAGCGATGTCGAAACAGTTCCGGGACCACAAGAATAAGTTGGCTGACAAGTACATCTACAAGATGCCTACTCCAGAAGATCCAGATGAGCCAGATCATGGTGGAGACGGTGTGAGACCACCATGGGAGGTTACGAGGGCATAACAGAAGAGCAATGGCTACAATTTGTTGAGAGGCGTCACACACCTGAGTTCCAGGTGCACTTATTGTCATACATACATAAATTAATCTTAATTTCTTATGTTTTTTGTGTTCAATTTCACTTAACATGATCCCATTAATTTATGCAGGCTCTCCGTGCGAAACAACAAGCAAATGCTAAGAAGAATCTGTACCCTCACCACTTAGGTGGAAAAAGTATTGCTCAAAGGGTACCAGAATGGGAGCAAAAGGGATATCTGCCCACGGATGGCTCATTGGATGCCAGTGGCAGAAGAATGAAAGTGTGGGAGTTAAGCCACATTCCGAAGAACTCTACTCCCGAAAATCCTCAATATGATGAAGCCACGAGAGCAGTTATTGCTCAAATGGTAAGTGATATCATTTCATTTTCAGTCAAACTGTTCATTTCCTTTGTATATGAACTTATGTTAAACTAATAACTGTATTTGTGTGTTATTAGGGTGAATTAAGCTCTCAGCTCACCCAGGGCACCTGGACCTCACAGAGGAATGATGATCCTCTTACACGCGCTCTTGGAAGAAGGATCATCCAGGTCGTGCCATTGGGTTTGGTGGGCACGTTGGTATCCGCCAGGCATTTGGCGCACCGGGTCCAGAATCAGCCGGGGACAGTCGATTAGCTACGAGGAGCACCTGAGAGCGATGTCTGAGATGGAGCAGAGGATTACTCAGAACGTCGACGAGAGGATCGCTCAGGCTATATCAAGGATTCAGCCACAGCAGCATGAAAGCCAAGAGGTTTCTCGACCACCGGTAGTGAGAAGTAGTGTCCACTCGGCTGATCCGTTTCCTATGCATCTCTACAGGTTAGACTTACATTTCAATGAGTACAGTACATGACGATTGATTTTTAACTTGATCACTAATATCATCATAGAAGAATTCTCAATTTTATCTAAACAAGTTCCACATAACACTCAGGCACCCACTGAGTGCCATCTGTTTTTACAAATTGGAGTAGAAGAGGTCATGGTTGCATGGGGAAAACTTTTCCCCTCTCGTCCAAGTGATATTGTGCACGGTGAACCACTCCGACATTACCATGCACGAGTGCTTGTAGACGAATTTGTTGCAGAGCATGCTGACGTCGGTTTACCGGTGCCGGTCCCACAAAGACCTACCGTGCGTTCTGCACAGACTGCGACAGTGCAGTGGCCTGCACGATTGGTCAGACTCCCTGGGCAGGTACTACTCTTAACCGTTGCTATAAAACTATTGGTGTACCACCTTGCATCCATATACTTAATTAGACTAATATCATAGGATATGACCCCACCGAAGACTGATAAGGGCAAAGGAAAAAGAATTGCCACACCTGTGCAATCAAAGGCTTCCACAAATTTTGTGCTTAGACCTGCTTTGGTGGAGAAGAGAATATTGGCCGGCTTGTCGACCAATATGCAGATTCTGCATTCCTCGTTGTTGGTGCTACCACCGGATAGTGATTCCCTCATTGTGGAAGATCCCGAGCGGATATTTCACTATATAGTTCAAGGAGAAGATATACATCGATTTGGGATGTATATGTCCGACTTCGAGGAGTGCTTCAGGAGGGATTGGTTGAATGTGTCGATTATCAAGTCGGCCGCCATGTGAGTGACTTCTACCTTTTATATTTTGAATTCATTAATTGGTGATGAATTAGATGTTTGAATATAAAGTTAATTACTAATGATATTGCCTCATAGGTGGGTGCATGATAAGGCGATCAATCTCTATCAAGATCAAAGATTTGGATTCCTGTGTCCTGCTATGTGCAATGAAGTCCAGATGACAAGTGATCCGCAAGGCCTTATGCAATATATGACGAATGCCCTCTATGAATGTTCGAAAAAGTCATTTATTATGCTGCCATATCATTCAGGGTATGATATTTGACTATTTCTATTGGTATTATCTAAAACATATAGTTTGTGTTAGTTGCTTAATGATTTCAACACATTGTGTAATTTGTGGACAGTCGACATTGGTCATTGCTTGTGCTGGTGATGGGGAAGCACCCACGAATCTTGCAATTTGACTCACTTGGTGCGGGTGCCAAGAGACCGAAGATCTCCACCGCAATACTGGGGTAATTATTTTGTTATCGAACAACATTATTTTACATAACATTAACTGTTTCATAATTGCTACTGATGCTTAAACTATATATATTGCTGATGTATATAGTTCCATGAAAGCTGCATTAAGATGCCTGGGTATAACAATGAAGAATAGCATCCCTTGGAACACTGTCAAGGTACTCTATTAATTGATAAATTTGTGTGATAATGTTTAAACTTGTTTATAACTGTCAATATGTGTGTTTGTATAGTGTCCGGTGCAGCCTGGGGGGTCAGAATGTGGATACTATGTCATGAGATTCATGAGTGACATAGTAGGAGCGGCGAACCTTTTACCAGAGCACTCGTTAGACATGGTAACATTCTTTGAAAGTTTCAGTTATGCTCTTTACATGTTGTTAGACTTGTACGTTTTAGATTAATGTTCATTTTTTTCCAGGCTTACGAACAAGTGTTCAAAGATGGTCAGTATGATGATGCTCAAATTGTTGAGATGCTTGAGGAATGGTCGGAGTTCGTCTGCACAAGTTTAATGAATTGATGATCATGAAGATGTTTTGCTAACTTTTTCGAATATGTAAATATAACTCTGTACACTTGTGGATGGTGTAATGGTAGATTTGAATTGTAATGGTGTTTTTTATTTGTATTGAAAGTGTGAAAGTAAGTGTAATTGCATTGGTTTTGTTAACTCTCAAATTGTGGTGCGTCGTTGGTATTAATTGGGAGCTTTTATAACTTTTAAATGTGTGCTGGAGCTCCTGTATGGATGAAGCATTATTACAGGTCTGATTGAATGAAATGTGGTGAATATATATATATATAAGCTGGGATGGAAAAAAACAAAAAAAAAATATACCTATCTCGGCGGTTCTTAGAGAACAACCGCCGAGATAGGCCCCTGGGATTGACCGTGTGTGAGATTGACCATGGGTCTATCTCGGCGGTTGTTCTCTAAGAACCGCCGAGATAGACTCATGGTCAATCTCACACACGGTCAATCCCAGGGGCCTATCTCGGCGGTTGTTCTCTAAGAACCGCCGAGATAGGTACATCTAGTTCGGCGGTTTACAACCGCCGAAATAGGTGCTCACACCTATTTCGGCGGTGCTCATTTCGGCGGTTCACAACCGCCGAAATAGGCCCATTGGAACCGCCGAAATAGGCCTTTTTTCTACTAGTGGAGATCATCACCTTATGGGTTCAGGGTGGCAATCGACACACCGTTAAGCTAAGAGATGGGCATTGTACTTGCCAGAAATGGAAAACTTACAGGATTCCATGCACACGCTTCACGCAACTACTTTCATACAGTCCAACATTTTATACACATGGACAGTACATATCTTTATGGGGTCATGGTACAAGTTGGAGAAGCAGCTCGTGTGGATAGCCGCTTTGTCCCCTTTGGGGATCAGCACTCGTGGCCTCCATCGGTTTTCCCATCTTTCTTCCTGACCCATTCTCGTGGCGAGGAAAGGGAAGACCAAGATCAACCCGTATTCGTAATGAGATGGATCTGAAGGAGCCAAGAAAAAAATACTAGGTGCACTAGGTGAGCAAGAGGGTCATAACAAGAGGAGATGTCCTAATATGAGTGCTACTTAGTGTTCGTTGTGTTGTACTAGTCGATTACGTTTGTACTTGAATTTGTTTGTTAGACATCAACTTTGGTTTGTATTGTTCGTAGAATTAATGCAATGTTTTTATGTTATAAAATTGCATATATTTTCCTTAAATACAAGCTTTAATATGATTGAATCTCTGTATTTAATATTCAGTTACACATGGATCCCGGTCCACCCCTGGTTCCATACTTAGACATCAGCGTAGTCATAGGTCTAGGTCAGTGTGGGATGGGAAGAGTATCAGGTGCTACATTGTCACCGCTTCGAGGCTAGTTTACGATGTGGCGGGCATGTACGTTACGATGAGAGGATGAGTCCATATTTGAAGGCTTCTGGATTCATTGGGATGGCTAGTCTAGGGTCATCTCCTTGGACTGACATCTGATCACTGCACTTGTCGAGAGATGGCGTCGAGAGACCCATACTTTTCACATGCCGACAGGAGAGACCACCGTCACATTGAAGGATGTTGCTGTGCTTACCGGCCTACCTATAGACGGACTACCAGTCACGGGTACCACACACAGAGATTGGGGAACGTTGTGCGATGACCTCCTTGGCGCTAGGCCGGCCGATCTTGGACATCATAGTAGGATCAAGCTCAGTTGGCTGGGTTCTACTTTCGGACAGTTACCTTAGCATGCAGATGAGTGTGACGGTCATGAGGCACACCCGTGCTTACATACTGATGCTACTCGGTGGGACTGTTTTTATTGATCGGTCGGGGAACCCGGTCCACCTGATGTTCTTACCGCTTTTGGAGGACTTCGACCAGGCCGGACAGTACAGCTGGGTTCTGCATGTCTAGCATGGTTGTACCAACAGTTGTGTCTGGCGTGTGATGCTGGGGATAGTGGTATCGCTGGGGCGCTGGTCGTCCTACAGATTTGGGCGTGGGAGAGATTTCCATATATATCTCTCATCCGTCGACATGCCCATCATGTTGGCCCACTTCCTTTACTTCCGCTTGCCCATTGTTGGAATGTTGAGTTCGATGTGACCGGGCACTCTACGCATGTCCTCACACACTACAGAGAGGCATTTGACAGGCAGACACCGCATCAGGTGAGTGTTGTTTTTTGTATGTTGCATTGGTTTCATTTCATAAACATTTTGTCTCTAACTTTTAGTGTTTGTTGTTTAGATTGTCTGCATCCCTATACGGAGGGAGGTGTTACAATTCTTCCTCCGTATTGCTTGGTTGGTCTCGTCATTGCACGGGCTCGGGTGCCACTTATATGCTTTCATATAGTGGAGTGGAATCTCCCGGATCATGTGATGCGGCAGTTTGGCGGGAGTAGTTTCCACCGGCTGATGCTAGGACAGACGGGGATGATGCCGAGTAGATCTGCATGCATCGACTTGAGAGGGCCGCACCGACTGGAACTGGGCAACTCACCATTCGGAGTACATTGCCCTGTAGAACTGCACGCTGAGAGAGTCATCAATCTACAGTTGGATGATCCTGGTCCTGCTTACGAAGAGTGGTATGGTCGCAACACGAGGAGGTACATTGGTCGTACGGGAGCTCTGTTGGGATACATGGTTAGTAAATATGACTTGACTTGTTTTATTTTAGTATTATGACATATTATTTTGTTATATTCATATGTCGAATTGTGGTTTAGGGGGAGACCACAAATGAGGTCATCGGCATGCTAGAGGCAATGCGCGTCGATGATGCTCTCGATAGTCTACGATTGAGAGAGACGAGTACAACAACACGTACTACGTCCTCCCACGACCACAGCATGTCCCAACAGCTGCCCCTGACAATGAAGATGCTAATGCCGCTGTGGATCAGGGTGGAAGAGAAGGGCGTGGTCATCGTCCTCGTGGTTGAGGTAGAGGAAGAGGACGTGCACGTGGTCGAGTGCTGAGCCAGTAGATCATCAGGAGGCGTTTAACATTGCCGGTAGCATGACCATGTCTCAGGTCGTCGATCCTACGCAGCAGGTCGACACTACTGGATTGTGTATCTTGGGAGAAGCTCAGGCTTTCACGGGGCATCATCCTCAGTGCTGGACGAGCATGGCCTTTGACATCATGACGCCGACTTCAGACCTAGCTTTAGCCTCTACATCTACTCCTAAGCACCACTTAGGGATAGAGATTCCCGATGTATCATGATGTAGGGGATCTAAGTGGTCGTGACCTTGATCTACTCTCGCATCAGCAGTTGAGGATCCTGCACCTAGAGTGACTAGGACGTAGGTACGACGTAATAGACATAGATGTGTAGGTTGTTACATTTGTAAACAACTTGAGTTTGTATTACTTGTTTATGTTTTTTATGTTATAAACTATTATATTGGGTTCACATTTCAATTTCTTGTGTTTACGTAATGTTACAATTGTGTTGAAGTGGTTCTGAGTATCGTGATTGTGTGAGAGTTCATAATATGTAGAGGTGTTTGTTATGAATTTGTGGTGTTACAGCCGTTGAAAGAGTTCCAAGTGTTTGTTGTTGAATTGTGGTGTTGCAACACTTAGAAAATTTTCTAGTATTGTGAACAGGTGAAATTGTCTCTTCAAGAGACGTTTCATACTTATCTCAGCATAAATCGTCTCTTGAAGAGACGTTTCACCTGTTTTAAAAAAAAAACACCCGCGAGAGACGATTTCACCTGTTTTTTAAAAAAAACACCGCGGGTCGCGGTCCCTTGGGCGGTCGAAACCAGAAAGGTTTATCATATGAATATGAAATCGTCTCTTGAAGAGACGATTTTAGTTGTTTAAAAAATAGAGCGCGACCTATAGAAGGGTGAAATCGCCCTTGCAAAGACGATTTTATGAAATCATCTTTTAACAGACGTTTCTCCTTCCCCTCCCTCCACTGAGTCAGCGCCCACGTGGCCGCCGGGAATATGTGAAATCGTCTCTTGAAGAGATGATTTTTACTTCAAAAATTCTCCGGGAGTGCTATTTCAAGAATTAGTTTGAGAAGGAGGTTAATATGGGTTTTTTTGGAGGGTTATTTTGGAATTTTGTCAATAATGGATCTGCCCTAGTTTATGACTGTATCTTGAATGGTTTGTTTACTATTTTTTTTTTATATATATTACTCTATCAAATAGCTAGCTATAAATGGACTCAATGTGGTGTTTTGGGAAACATTTGTGTTTGCAGCCAAGTGTTATGAAATTTTGTGTCTCCTGCTTTCCATCTTACATGCATCTGTTGCGTTTTTCCCACATCCTTGTGAGGAACTCACCAGAGTTAGACCATCACTGCGGGAAAAAAAAGAATAAATAAACGTTTTTATTTGTCTTATGGAACGTTTTATAAATGTTTTTATGCCAGCGACGTAAATGGTCGAACCTCTTAAAGAACGCGTTGTAAGCGTTTTTTATACTTTAATTTAAAAGAACGCTTATTGCTAAAGCTTTTTTAAGGTGTGTAAGGTGGTGGGAATCTACGAGACATAAAGAACGCTTTCATCTTGAAGCATTCTTTATGTCTGAATATTAAAAACGCTTGTCTAATATAAGCGTTCTTTATGACATTTGGCGCGAGAGTATATGAAACGCTTATACATATAAGCGTTTCTTATATGGTCCTTTTTTTATATTTTATTTTTATACAATTTATTACCCTGCGCATAACACAAAATTAAATGCGCGCTACAGATCACAAATTGCCATTCACAACCTGTTTGCATTATATATACTAGATCAACCAAACTGGTGAATTTTAATAGATCAACAGCAGTACTTTGTTTGCATTAATTATACCAGCCCACATAGGCTTAAGTGTAGTACGGATCAACTACAACATTTGTAACTAGTTAACCAAACTACTAAAAATGGTTTAAGTTTGATCATAACAATACAACCATTTGAAAAAAGAAAAGATAGCTAGCTACAACTCATGACTTATTCTGATCAATTTGGTGCTTTCAACACATGTGTGCTCCTTGACAAACTTGAGATCGGCTTGTGAATAAGTATTGAGAAGAAATCAACAAGCTGCATGCGAGAATTATAAAAGCAATTAAGTACACCATTTAAACTTATCCAAATATGCACAAATAGTTAAATTACCAATTCAAACACAAAAGTACTTATTTTACTTACCTGAGAAGAAATTTCCAATTCGCTAAGACAGTTGTTACCTTTATTAAAGATGAAAGTACCGACGATCATGATGATTCTTCTACTGATACAAAAGAGACAGAAGAAGAAAAACATGATACAAAAGAGACAGAGGCAGATACAGATGAAAGGATGAATGAGAACTCAGAAACAGAGAGGTTGAAGAAATTGGCTAAAAAGTTAAGTGAGGCTGCCACGAAGTAGAGTCCGGTGGCGATTAACGAATTACTGGCCCACTTCATGACCTTGAATGAAGAAAACAGTTTTCTAGAATAGTTATATGAGGAGGAGAAGAGGAAACTTAGTCGATTATATGGTGGCATGTGGGACTATATGAAGATAAAGTGGTACCAGATCGCCGGTTGATGAGTTTCATGACTTATGGATAGAGAAGCTAGGCACTTCTCCATCTCCAGTTTTGAACATCAATAGGTCTGAGAATCTTCAAACACTTGGACATGAATGTTTGTAGATTGCATGCAGTCAATTGGAATACTAGCCACACACTGTTGTTGTGGGGTGCATCGTATCTTTTTAAAAAAACTAGATGAAGATCCCTTGGCAATTAAAAAGATGAGATATTCCCCCTAAGTAGGATTCCCCTGAGTTTGCATGTTAAGGGTCTTTAACAAATGATAGCAATAAGTGACAGCTTTTATGCGAATTAGACAAAATACATATAGGTGGATATTAGCGCGAAGAATTACTAGCAACTAAAAGAATATCTAATCTATCCGATTGATTTTTCATAGATTTTTAGGTTAACAGGGCCTTCCTATTTCTCACCGGTCAGACCAAAGCAGGATTCACAAAACAACTCTAATAACTCATGAGATTAACAGAGAAGTTGAATGATTTAACAGTAACCTAAAATAATCTACAATATTCTCACATCCAAACTGTAAAATGATTTAACTAATCATATCCAGTTACAAACAACCATCCCCCAGAGTAAAAACTACTTAGCCAAACATACTATAGATAAGAATAATCAAAGAGAAGAGAGAATTCATGAGATTAAGGGAACTCCTCCTCTGATTGATATCCAGATTCTGAAAGTTCACTGGCTAGAGGTTGAAGATGATGAACGATCCACTTCTAGAAGCCCTCTGTGATGTCGATGCGTCTCTAGTGCGAAGATGGTGCAAGAAATCGGTGCCAATGATGAATTGTTAGTGGAGATGATGATGGTGATCAATGTTGGTGATGGAGAGCAGTGACAGGAGCTTCCCAGGGTTGAATATTGTCCTTATCTTTCTTACTTTGCCTTTTAACTTCTTCCAATTGCTATGCCTGATTTAAAAAATTTTGTCGCGTCCAAACACCTCAACATGCATGTCCCGGACATATCTTTAGTTTCAGCTCTACAACTCTACACACGTTGAAAGGGGCTTAAATTCACCGGCCTTGCTCTAATTTGGCTCCCATTTGTTGGGTTGCCATATATATAGCAATAAATCTCTAATAGCATTAGAGATCTTACCTATCAAATAATACCTGTTGAAGAAAAACAACACCAGTAGCCATTTCTAGAAGATATAGGCATAGAGGGAGGCACCGTCCATTACAGTTGCAGTTCACCTTTGTTGATTTTTGAAGCAACCAAATCTATCTCTTAGTTGTTGTAGTAGATTTTAGTATGTAGTAGTTAGCCCCTTATTTTGACTACGTAGTAATTGCTGATGAAGAAGCCCTCTATAAATAGGCTTGCACTTCAATGAATAAAATCATCCCTTGCCAGATCCAAAAACACTTACCTTCATTTGAGAGCTTTTTGGTTGCCTATATTCAACAATCTGGTATCAGAGCCAGCAACTACAAAATCTTCCGTTAACTCCATAGCTATCACTAGAGCCACCATCTATCAGCTTCCAATTCCTCCATGTGTGGTTAGCTTGAAACTCCATAATCAGTTTGAGTCTCTAAGTCAGCCGTACTTTAATTCAACCTCTCATTTCCTACGCTCCAGCCACAAACAATTTTTTTTCTTGTCTTCACCCATATCCCTCAGTTTAGAATTGAGTTTTTCTTTTGTACAGCGTTGTGTTGCTGAGTGTTGAGAAAGAAGAGAAAATAAAACCGAGAGAGAGAGGGAAACACCGGGAGAGAAATTAGGAAAGTTGTGTATAAAAAAAGGGAAAGAAAGAGAGTATAGTCACGCGGAGGTTTATACGTGAAATGCTTTATTTTTGTTCTTTTTTTTTTAAAAAAAAAGTAAGTGGTTGTACTGAAAAATTGTGATAAGAAGTCTTCAGAAGTTGTTGGTGGTTGACGTAAAAGAAGAAAAAAAAAGGTGCATATTTTTTTTTGGTCGCACGGTGCAGATTTTATTATTTTTTTTTAAAAAAAAAGGTGCTGTGAGTATACTAAAGACCAATAGAAAGAAAAAAAGAGT
The DNA here is from genome assembly GCA_023374045.1 of Limonium bicolor. Classification (NCBI taxonomy): domain Eukaryota; kingdom Viridiplantae; phylum Streptophyta; class Magnoliopsida; order Caryophyllales; family Plumbaginaceae; genus Limonium; species Limonium bicolor. Next base: position 32,327,157 of record CM041777.1, on the reverse strand, counting down.
GGGGGAATATTTTAGCAAGTATTAAGATATGGCTGATTTTCAAGTTACCGGTGGATTGAAAAAGCTTAGCAACAATAATTATAATTCTTGGTCTACTTGTATAATGTCATATATGCAAGGACAAAATTTATGAGAGGTAGTCAACGGCACCGAAGTAAAACCGCCAACAGGAGAAGATGCGCTGCGGAAATGGAAGATTAAAGCGGGTAAAGCCATGTTTACCCTCAAGACGACTGTCGAAGAAGAAGAAATTCTCGAGCACATTCAAGACGCACAGACTCCCAAAGATGCTTGGGATACACTCGTGAAGTTATTCTCGAAAAAGAACGACACGAAGCTACAACTTTTGGAGAGCAAGCTATTGTCAATTGCTCAACGTGACATGACGGTTGCGCAATACTTTCATAAAGTAAAGTCGTTGTGCCGAGAAATTTCTGAGTTGGATTCCGAAGCTCGAATCGGCGATACCAGGATGAAACGAATAATTATCCATGAGTTGAAACCGGAATTCAGGAGCTTTATTGCTGTTATACAAGGATGGCAAAATCAACCATCACTTGTGGAATTCGAAAATTTGCTCGTCGGTCAAGAAGCATTGACCAAGCAAATGGGAGGAGGAGCCTCAGTGAAGAAAGAAGAAGAGGCACTCTACGCCAAGAAAGGAAAGTGAAGTTCCAAGCAGCATGATGATGGTGGATCCAAGAGGAATGGTGACAAAGGGAAGAGTCATCAAGGTGCACGAAGCAATCGTTGGAAGAAGCGTGGCAATAACCAAAAGTTTGAAGGGAAGTGTTATAACTGTGACAAGGTAGGTCACATGGCGAAAGATTGCTGGGCCAAAAAGAAGGGTGTGGAGAGCAACACCGCTACTTTGAAAAGTGAAGACGAATGGGATGTAGAAGTCTACTTTGCAGTAGATGAAGCAGAATTAGCGCTCTCGGCAACAACACTCAATCAAGTCGACTATGACAATGATTGGATTGTTGACTCAGGTTGCTCGAATCATATGACGGGTAACAAAGAGAAGTTAGAGAGCTTGACAAACTACAAGGGGAGTCGAGTCGTGGTGACAACCAACAACTCAAAATTGCCGATAACTCACATCGGTAATACTGTAGTGTCCCCTCAATCTGGTGATGCTGAGATGGTATTTCAAAACATTTACCACGTTCCTGGTATGAAGAAAAATCTCCTTTCAGTATCACAGTTAACATCGGCTGGTCACTTTATCTTGTTCAGACCAGATGATGTGAAGGTATATCGAAACCTTGAGGTCACTAAAAAGCCCATCATGAAAGGGCAGAAGGTATAGTCGATCTATGTGATGTCAGCAGAGGCTGCATACATAGACAAGACAAGAAGGAACGAGACAACAGACTTATGGCACATGCGGCTAGGCCATGTCAGCTACTCCAAGCTAGACGTGATGATGACAAAGTTGATGTTGAAAGGGCTTCCTCGGCTCGAGGTAAAGACCGATACGGTATGTGCAGGTTGTCAGTATGGAAAAGCACACCAACTACCGTACAAAGAATCCAACTACAAAGCAAAGAAGCCATTGGAGTTGGTTCACTCTGACGTGTTCGGTCCGGTTAAGCAAACTTCAATTGGTGGGATGAAGTATATGATGACCTTCATTGATGATTTCTCGAGGTATGTGTGGATCTACTTCATGAAAGAAAAGTCTCAAGTCTTTGAAAAGTTCAAAGAGTTCAAGAAGACAGTGGAGTCAGAAGTTGGTAAACGAATTCGTTGTCTACGAACTGATAACGGAGGAGAGTACACTTCACAGGAGTACATAAGCTTTCTGAAGGACTGTAAAATACGACACCAGTTTACTTGTCCAAACACTCCACAACAAAACAGTGTAGCAGAACAGAAAGAAAGAACAGGCACCTGGCGAAGACATGTCGAAGTATGATCCACGCGAAGAATGTTCCGGGAAGGTTTTGGGCAGAGGCATGAATACAGCAGCCTTTGTGATCAATAGGCTTCCTCAACAAAGGTTAGACTTTTTATCACCATTTGAAAAGTTATGGAAGATAAAGCCCGCAGTCGGTCATCTTCTAGTGTTTGGATGTGTATGCTATGTATTTGTACCTGATCACTTACGTAGCAAGATGGAAAAGAAGGCCATTAGATGTATCTTTGTAGGATACGACAACCAGAGGAAAGGATGGAGGTGTTGTGATCCATCAACTAGGAAGTGCTATACATCTCGAAATGTGGTATTTGATGAGTCTTCGTCGTGGTGGTCCTCAGATAGTGAAGTGTTTCCTAGGGATGAGTTACAAGATCCACCAAGGACAGATGAACCTGAAGACGGTGGTACTGAAGAAGGCTTAGATCAAAACCCTTGGCGAACTGGTATTCACCAACCATCAGATGAAGAAGGTGATTCTGAAGGAGTGACATCACCTAGAAGATCAAGTAGGATCAAGAAGCCAAATCCCAAGTATGCAAATGCAGTCATTGCTGAAGATGTAGATGTGAAAGAACCTGAGACGTTTCGAAGAAGCATTCAAAGATCCAGAGTGGATCAAAGCAATGGAAGAAGAAGTGGTTGCACTAGAGCGCAATCAAACATGGGATCTGGTACCCAAACTAAGAGAGGTGAAGCCGATCTCTTGTAAGTAGGTGTACAAGCTAAAGCGCAATGCAGGTGGGTCAATCGAAAGGTATAAAGCTCGTTTAGTAGCCCGTGGTTTTTCTCAACAATATGGATTGGACTATGATGAGACATTTAGTCCAGTTGCAAAACTTACTACAGTGAGAGTTCTACTAGCACTAGCAGCCAGTAAAAATTAGAACCTATGGCAAATGGATGTGAAGAATGCCTTCTTGCATGGAGAGTTAGATCGAGCAATCTATATGAACCAACCAACAGGATTTCAGAGCCAAGATCATCCTGAGTATGTGTGCAAACTTAGGAAGGCGCTTTACGGCCTAAAGCAAGCACCAAGGGCGTGGTATGGTAAGATTGCTGAATTTCTTACTCACAATGGCTATTCGATGACGTCTGCAGATTCTAGCTTGTTTGTTAAAGCAAAAGAAGGGAAACTAGCTATTGTGCTAGTTTGTGTGGATGATTTGATCATCACTGGTGACGATGAAAAAGAAGTTTCTCAGACTAGAGAAAATCTGTCAGTTAGGTTTCAGATGAAAGAACTTGGACAGCTGAAGCACTTTCTTGGTCTCGAGATTGATCGCACCAAAAGAGGAATCTGTCTTCATCAACTCAAGTATTCCAAAGATTTGCTGAAATTTTTTGGAATGCTTAACTGTAAGTCTATCTCAACACCAATAGAGCCAAATGCTAGAATGCGTGTTCATGAAAGGAAAGATTTGGAGGATGCTACGATGTATCGACAACTGGTGGGTAGTCTTATCTACTTAACCTTAACACGACCTGATATCTCATTTACAGTCGGTGTGTTAAGTCGTTATATGCAGAATCCAAAGAAACCTCACTTAGAAGCAGCCCGACGAGTTCTAAGATATGTGAACAGTACACTCAGACATGGTATACTCTATAAGAGTGGTGAAGATTGTGAGCTAGTTGGCTACTGTGATGCTGACTATGCAGGTGATCCAGACACACGACGTTCAACCATTGGCTATGTATTTATGCTTGGGTCCGGAGCAGTGTCTTGGTGTAGCAAGAGACAACCGACAGTGTCGTTGTCAACTACTGAAGCAGAGTACCGAGCAGCAGCTACGACAGCTCAAGAACGCACTTGGTTAATGTAGTTATTAAAGGACTTGTATCAGCCAATCAAGTACAACATCGTGCTATATTGTGACAATCTATCAGCAATACGGTTAGCAGAGAATCCAGTCTTCCATGCTAGAACCAAGCACGTAGAGGTGCACTATCATTTCCTCAGGGAGAAAGTCTTGCAAGAAGAGATTCAGTTGAAGTACATCAAAACTGAGAACCAAGTTGCAGATCTGTTCACTAAAGGCTTGAGTGGAAACAAGCTCAAAATTTCTATAATCAGCTAGGAATAATAAAAAGAGATGAAGCTGGTGTTGAGAGGGAGTGTTGAAGAAAAACAACACCAGCAGCCATTTCTAGAAGATATAGGCATAGAGGGAGGCACCGTCCATTACTGTTGCAGTTCACCTTTGTTGATTTTTGAAGCAAGCAAATCTATCTCTTAGTTGTTGTAGTAGATTTCAGTATGTAGTAGTTAGCCCTTTATTTTGACTACGTAGTAATTGCTGATGAAGAAGCCCTCTATAAATAGGCTTGTACTTCAATGAATAAAATCATCCATTGCCAGATCCAAAAACACTTACCTTCATTTGAGAGCTTTTTGATTACCTATATTCAACAATACCTTCATATGAGGAACCACTCTCAAGTCCTTTGGATTTGACGATTAGTCTTTCTTAACCTAATCCTCACGTACTACGTACTCCCGCTCTAACAATGTGGGACTTAGATTAGTCACTTAGGGTGTTACACCCAGCACCAAAGGACATAATTTAAAACTACACAACCATCACATAACAATAATGCCTCGTCGATTCCCACACTTTCCAAAGTTGGTAACTCCTATCCACACTGATATATCTATTAACTTAAACGATGTAACATAATTAAGCATTATTTCTCAAAATTGTCTCTTTAATGATCAATCCAACCATGTCCTCTAAGACATTTTGCATTCTCTCTCCTCCACCCCAAGGCAAACATGGCGTTGAAGCTGTTGGGAAACTAGAAGAGTTGAGATAATGTTGCAACTAATGTCTGGAAAACTGCAGTTTATATAGATATATAATATGAGGAAAGGTTACGTAAGAGCAAGGACGAGGGTAGTACTTGCAAATCTAAGACATTGCGAGTCAAGTCAAGGGTGTAATTATGACTTACCAGTACATGCGTTTAGTCCACGCTTTGAAGAATTAAATGCCAATGTTCTATGAATTCAAAAACGGCAAAAAAAGCAATCTTGAAACAGTACCAACAGCAGAGGACTGCCATTGTTATCTGAAACTAGAAACATTTTCAAAATACTACCTTCGTCCCACTTTCATGTTAATGTTTGTTTTTTGACATATTTTTCCATTTCAATATTAAACATATAAGATAAAATAATTTTATAAAACAAATTTCTATATCATATAGTTTTTGACATAAGGATTTCATTGTAAAACTTAGATTTGTAAAATTATGTTATCTTATATGTTTAATATTGAAATCAAAAATAGAAGGTCAAATGGAGACGGAGGGAGTATTAAGCACTGCACTGATGCCTGATGGTGATGGGGACCCATTCATTACTCAAGTGTCTAGGTTTTGATTAGCATAAATTGAGCTATGCTTACTAATATTTTATGCATTCGTGTCGCGAGCGACCGTCAAAGATGCTTTATACTTCTGCTGCGTCGGTTTATTGAAAAGATGCTTTCCAATTTCACGAGGCCATGATTAAAATAATACTAACATCTATATTGGATTATATTTAAGAAAAGATGGACATAACTTTTGAGAAGAAATTTCCTGTGATTATTATTGGCAATGAGGACAAAGTGGGTTGGATAGGGCTACGGCCATTAGGCTAATGGGTCGTGGGTGCTTTTTGTTTCCCCAAAAAGTTTTCAAAGTTTCCAAAACATTGTGACCCCTTAACAGAATTTCAGCAAACAAAATGGGTACATATACGGGAGTTTACAGTCAGCCATTGGCGTAATTTGACATTTGACAGCAATGTCAGTAGTAGTAAAAAGAATTTTAAAAAATCCAGCATTTTGACATACAATGAATGTGAATTTGATTTACCTTACCCTTTACTCATACATTTGTTGTTTGCAGAGAACAAGCCAACAAAGGGGTCAGAGAAAATCAAACTCTGGAAGCTCTCGATAGATTGTTTTATTTATATACATATATATATACTAGAGGAGCTATGGCCATTAAATTATTGAATTCTGAAATCTGAAACCTGATTCCTTGCTGCTGCATTGCCCATTCCGTCTGAAATGTAACACTATACAGATGGATGGATAAATGTATATTCGAATACCAAAAATTCAAAAGCAGGGTAGAACTGGAGCTCACACTTCTCAAGACATCGTTTTCTGCACTCTGGCAATTTAATACCCACGGAATTGAGTAGCCATGCTGCAGTAATTATATGATCCATGTTCTCATCTCTTGTGGTCACCCACTTCCCTCCCTTTCTTCTTCTTGGCTCTCTTACCCACAAATACAGGCCAGCAGAATGGGATTCAGGCAGGGTAGCTATGTTGATTCAATCAGTTTCAGCTGGGGAGGCTTTTTTGGGTTTGGCATGTTCAATCTGCTACATGTTTCTTGAGCAAAGTGAAGTTACAATAACAACACCACAGCATCATCAAATCAATTCCAAACGAAAAGAAATATAAAAGAATTAATACATTGATTTTCATACATTGATGACTATTTACATTGTCTTGATCAGAGAACTCAAGAAGGGATTTGTGCAGCTCTCAACTAAAATCTGAATGAAGAAAGCACAAAAAAATAATAAAAAAAAAAAGTAAATGATCGGGAGCCTCTTCTGCCACCTAGAAGCCAGTCATGCTTTTCTCTCTTTTTGGATAGTTAAGAAGCCACTGATAAAATAACTCCTTACTTTGAAGAGCAATAAACAACAGTGTCTGACATCCACACATTCAGGTCTAAAATCTCTTCACAGAGCGGCATCTTTCTAAAATCATACCACCCAGTCATCAAGCTCTGCTCCACCCGAGTGGTGTTTGATTATATGGGCATACTCTGATTCAAGAGTATCTAGCTCTTCATCAGAGTCTAAGAACTTTTGACCATTAATCATCATGCCTGGGGAGTCAGCACACTCCTTTTCTGGTATCGGTTCAAACTTAGTTGGTGTTTCTCCAAAGGCTAGTTTTCGGCTTATCAATCTCCACGACATCATGGTTGGTGTTTCAATCATCCAGGATGCCTCTGACGGTGTGCCGACATCAACTGTCAAGTCTGGTCTTTCAATGGAATCAAAATCATGTCTCCATTTTTCCAGTTCTTCCAGCAACTCCTCTATACTATGGTCGTTGTTACTGATAATGGAAAACACATCAACATGTTTTTCAAATAAGATTTGATATATAATAATAACTCAAAGTTAAACATTTGAACTAATTGTGTGTTGCGGCCAGTACCCGCAGAAGTCTTGGCTCTGAGCATACAGGTGTTTGATACTTTCCACAATACTGAATGTTTTGTTCAGCTGAAAGTTAGGGACAATGAGAGATCAATGACTGTTTTGCTATATGAAAACTAATGACTGTCTTTTAAGAAATTTTGATATGTGCCACACATAACAAAAAGAGAACTATCATAAGCATTTAGTTCAATATATAGAGGAATCAAGATATATGGAATGTGATTGTTACCTTTGCTTCAAGATCAAGGTATTCTTCGGCCCTTTTCCCGTTCTGTACTGATGTCGGACTTCCACAACCTGGTGAATCTGATTGACTATCTGACCTGGTGAATGATTTTAATTAGCACATTGAACGCAGAATACAAAACCAAAAGGTATGTACACAGTTGAAGAAGTGGAACGATACCAGTCATTTGATTTGAGTTGCGTCACAAGTTCTCTGAAATTGTCAAGGGAAATCTCCAACTCATTCTGGCAACGTATGTAAATACAAATTTAGGTTTTAACATAGATTTCAGACCAGTGGATAATTTTTGGTTCACAAAACTGCAAGGAAATTACCTTATATCCAAGTAGAATTTGTGTAGCAAGGTTTAAGAAATGTTCTGCATGTCTGCGCAATTCAGCACTGCCAAAGAAAAGAACTTGAAGGATGCAATAAATCTCTATATAAAATTATGAATACCATGCCATCATTTGCAGCAAAAGGAAAAAGAGGAGTTTAGCGGTATATAAAAAACAGATAGGCTTTCCATGTCCCCAAAAAGTAACGAGAATGGGAGAGTGCATATATGACAAGAGTTCACAATCCACAAGATAAAAAACATTTTCATACTTAACAGCCTCCTCTTTCTGCTGTGAAAATTTAGACTGAAGACGCCATGTCGATTCTACAAAGCTAATCCATGCAGCTGCAACATGTTTCTCAGTCTTGCAGCAAGCAACTGATTTCTTCAATTCCTCCTCCTGCACGGAACATTGGAGTCAAAGGAAAATTCAGCTGAAAGTTCTGTAAGATTTCAAATATGCTAGTTCAGATAAAGGCAATTATTTGCATTACTTATATTATCATGCCATGACTACATTTGACTAACTCTAAAGAGAAGCCTAGCGGGTAACTGTACCTTGGTTTGCAGCTGTTGGAGAATGTCGGAGCTTGCTTCATCTAATTGTCGTCTTTCTTCCCTGGCATTGTGAAGCCGCATGTTAACGGAATCTAATTTAGCAGTAACCTGCACTGATTTTCCAGTCATACATAGCATTCTGGTTAAAGAATAATAAGGAAAGTAAACCCTGATCCACAAACTATATTTCATTCACCACATAAAATTTTAAAAAGAGTACCAATGCATGTTTCAGATTGCTAATCAGCAGAATAATTACAATCTCAAGGAAAGAGCACAGCATTTTGATAGACATCTAACCTTTTGAAGCAGAGCTTCAAGTTCTTCTTTGCTTCTTAAGTGATCCAATCTCAGCTTCTAAGTCCTACAATATAATGGCACAGTAGATGGTATTTCCACTTCATCGAAAATATATATATACACTGGTGATCAAGGTGAATTCTAGATTTTAACTTAGATCTTCCGTTTTCTTCTCCAGGAAAAACTTCATCCAATGGGTGCATATACATGGCTGCTAGACCCTACAATTCTAGCAAACAATTAACGTGAAAAGTAGACAGAATGTTTTACTCATATAACGATCAGTTGCTAAAAATCAACCGTCCCCATATATCTGGTAAGAAACTAACAGAACATATTGACATGAAACTGTCCCTTGTTTGGCCATCATCGACATAAAAGGAACAGAATATATAATCATACAGGGGAGAAGAACCTTAGTTTGTTAAGAAATGCACCTTCTCTACTTGGCTAACTTCATTTGTTTTTGCCTGGCGAAAGCTTAGTGTTTCTTCTTTATGAGATCTGCACGCAGGGTTGGAAAGAAAGAAAGGTGAACTGAGGAAGACCAAATTATATCATTAACATACACATTCCAGAATGCGCGAGACAGTTCGTTCCATAAAGGTTATAAGAAAAACATTTGATTCTTAAGGGCAGATTTGTTGAAAATCTTCATTTTCTATTCAATCAAACATTTTTTAAAGAGAATATCATTCATCAAGATCAAAATTACTATACTTGAGAGAAAAGGTAACTATTCACAAGAAGCTAATATTTGCCTGAAAATAACTAAATATATCATCAAAAAGAAAATAATAATGAAATTGATCCTTCAAATTCCCTAAGCTGTTGAACTTCAATATTAGATCCTCATGATCTTAAATATCCACTGAAAATTCAGTCAGAAACATCAGTGCTTATATGAAGCAGATGTCAAAATATTCAGTTTGTACAATGTAAGCTGGCTCAAACGGTTTTCTGCAGGCCACAAATCATACCGGTGGTCTTCTATCTGCTGTTCAGCTGTTGCAGTAGAGTTTCTCAGTGACTCTAATAAAATTTTCAACTTGTCCACCTGGCAATATTATCCCAAGTTCTAAAATCAGTGGGACTCAAGCCTAGTCAAGCAAGGGAAAATTAGGATAAGTTATATTCTTTATACCTTATTAGAATGATCTTCTGGGGAATCTCCATTATAAACACATTTCTTTTCTAACAACAGCGCCTTTAACTTGGAGTAGAGGCGGACTTGTGCAAGAGCTTCCTTAGCCTATGTAAATGAAACATTAACTTCACCAAGTAAGCATCTCAAAAGTCGCACCAAACCTTCAAAGCATGGCAAGGACAGAAAGTAACTGAAAGAAAACATGCCACAAAATGGTAAGTGGACTACTGGTCATAGGAATGTGAAAATAGGCCCAATGAATTAGAATGATTAAATATCCTCTCATAAATTTGGCATATATTAAAGCTTTTACGTGAAAAAGTGCAGCATATATTTGAAGAATGTAAGTCTTGCTGACCTCTTTTGTTGCAAGAGCAGGTTCTTCAGATGATTTGTTAAGCTTATCCCTTATAGATATCTTCATTTCCTCGGTCCTAAGTCTTTCTTTTAAACTTCTGACTTCAACATCTATTCTGAGACCAGTTGACACAAAAACTATTTAAAGAGAAATAAAAGTAATTATACCGTTTAGACAAGACACAAAGAAAATTACTCTTAAACAAATTGATAGAAAAGTACTAAGTAGAACAGAAGTTTTTGGTCAAGGTGGAATAATTTTTTTTGTGTATATTAAACCCAGTTACTTTGACCTGGAATAGACGTAAAAATGTGAAGTCATTGATGTTAAAAGACATGAGCTTGGAAACGTTAACTATATCATGTGACACCAGAGATATAAGACTAGATGGTAAGTCTTTACTTGCCACCATGTGAAAGGGCATTTGTACAAATAATAATTACCTGAATAAAGGAAGAAAAGGGAGCACAGTGTCTAGATTTTTTTTGAACCCACACTAAACAGTATGAGTACCTCAAAACATAATCAAACTAGCTATCAAAAGAAGGGAAAGAAAAGTAAATATCAGCATAAAAGCATGAGTACAAGGAGAGTCAAGTAAAGAGCAAGGTTTTGAAGTAACCTTTCTAGTTCAGCGCTAAATTTTAGCCCTGATATCGCACTTTGAGCAAATTTAAGTAATTCATCCCGCTTCATCTGAAAATGGAGGTTTTATAGATAATGAATATACATAATATGCTGACATAATTTTGCGAAAACAAAAAGCTGTCTAGATTTCTCCCGCAGAATTAGAAGAAAGATAAGTCAAAATTCGTAAAATCAAATATGCACCTACACTTCCTATTTGGAACTTAAGCAAACACCATTCTAAAGAGAAGCATGAAGTCTTTAAATCTAAGATTTTCATACCTTTACCTTGAGAGAGGAAAGTTTCAAACACTAAGTTTCATAAGCGGTTTCAAACTAGTTCTAAGCTCTTTTGGGGTTCTTTGAGAGCCTAATATATTACTTAGTTAAAAAAGCTAAAACCATTAAGCCAAAAGACACAATTGACAGCATAAGCTCTTTTTGTTACCAACACTTCATCATGATAGCTTGAGAAGACTTTTGCCAAATCCTCTATGCTGCTTACAACTGCAGTATGAACATCCGTACCCCCCATAAGACAAAGCCTGAATAAGGTGAAAACAAAAGTAATAGGAATCAATACTGTGAACATATGGAAATACTAAAATAAGGCAAAACATATTCTTGTGAGAATGTAAACTCAAGTAGTTGAGTTAAGCTATAGATCAAATTCACAAAAAGAACACATGAAAATAGAAGTCACCCAAAAATCTCCATAAGCAGAGCGATTTCTTCATCGTTTGGCGCATCAAGAATCTGATTCAGACAAAAGATTTAACCTGCGGTTAATTTCCATGGATCAGCAAGTTCAAAGACATACTGGCTACGGTAAATAAACTCAAGGAGATGTTGCTAGGCTGAAGTCTCATCTAAGAGTTGAATTTCAGAAAAGTTGCATCAATTTTAAAATCAACTTTTTGTCAAAATCAAATCTCAATTTGTATTCAGTATGCTTCATAGCATTCTAAAGATTGATTAAAGTGCTCATTATCTTCTTAGTGACCTATATCAACAATATGCAAATATCTTCTTTGAAATAGAAATAAGTAAAATCATGAAGCCCTTAAGACTGAAGTATAGGTATATCTTTTGTTCGAGTTTTCATATTTTTATTTTCTTAATCTATGAATTAACGTGGTTTCCCTGTCAAGTGAACTAGGTAACTGCGAGTAGGTACACAAACAATTGACACAATATTTGTGGATGTTTATATCTCAGAGCAAAATAAACGTCATTTTAACTGCAACAGACCAGAAATTGCAAGTACAATCTTAGAAGCTCAAAGTCACTAGTGCATCAATATGTTGCCCATTATATGTTAGATCCAATACAAGATTATTCTAATTGTTATGTTTCAACTTTTCAACCATCCACATCAGAAGAATATCTAATAATAATGAGTATTGTAGAGATTTTTCACTAACCATAGATAATACCATGCCTTCAATAGCTTCACTTTGAAGAAAAACATCTCGAAAAGTTAATGGTTCCCCTCCTTGATCAAGATCAACATATAGTTCCTGCAAAGAATAGATATGCAAAATCAAGTGTCAACTTAACTCAACACATGGATATGCCATAAACTTCAAAATACATTTTACATATTCCAGGTTATAGGGAACATCAATAACAAACAAATGTCATTCTATTCTTAACTTGCAGTCCTTTTTGATGAACATTCTGCTCATAGATATATAGCACTCTGTACAAGAAACTTTAATCTATTGAACAACTGAAAATAACTAGTTAAAAGTTAGATGCTCAAGCTGAGAGTCCAGATTCTTCATTACCTGAAGTGAAAATTTCAAGCGATCAAAGATGTGTGCAGTTAAAGAGGGGAAAGGGAAACAGGTCAACAATATGGAAAGTTTTCAGTCAGCAGCAAGATTTCTGGTATACCACTCACCCGCATAGTTGTGACTGAAAATAGTAATTAGATAACAAGTAACTTAACTAAGTGGATACTCACAGTTGGTGTTGTAGATTCGTAATACATATAATCCATCTCTTCTACGAGCCCTCTGCCAATTCTTTCAGCTTCCGTGAGTGAATTTAGCCATCTTCTAAGGAGAAAAACTCTGTCATCCCCTTTACAAGAAACAGACTGTTCTTCCAAAGTCTTTATACTTTCCCTAAAGCTTTGTACACTTCGGTTTCCCTGCAGTCATTATTGAAAGTTTAGGGAGCTTTGTAATTACCAAAAAGATAGCATGAGGCAGTATACAAGTTCTAAAGATATGGAAGTACATAACTCTGAACTATACAGAACCCAGCATACAAACAAACAGGCACAAATAACACTGCACAAATTCATTAACGGAAACAGAAGAACGTTGATAAATAAGCAATTTATAATCATAGTTTCCATCAGCGGTATAAAGATCAGAATCATAACACTTCAAACAAGTGACTACCAAAGTCAAACAAATATTCATACATCAGTAAGGCTTTCCCTCTCATTATAATACAATGAAGTTGGCTCCAATTTCAACCTGATTCCTTTGATATGCTAAAATTGACCACAGAACAATTAGTGCAGGTCACGAATAATTGTGTGACGTCAAAGAGATAGTTTACATTGTCAATTGCACTCGCATGTGATACGGGCACAGCACCAAGAGATAAAAGGTTTACTTTAAACCCATGTACCCTATAAATATAGACCCTGATTCGAGTCACCGAAGAACTTTAATGTGCTCAAAAGAATATACTATCAATTGAGCTTCATGATTTTCATTGAATTATATTACTTTCTGCCAATACAATACAACTATGTTCTAGTGGTTGAACAAAAATAGAACATTTGGTTTTTCAACCAATTATTTCATTCATTTATTCATTTAGAATGCACTTCAAAGGAATTTCTTTTAGCACCATGATCAATGGTAGAGTTTGTATTTGATTTGTATGTCTTACATGTAAAATATCAATTTTTGTAAATCCGAATTTGTACAGTCATAGGTTTTAAACATCAAACCTAATCATTCATTCTGTATCATACAGTAAATTCATTCTTATAATTCAAATCATCTCAAACATATATCACAATTTGTCTCATATACACTATCCCCGCTCTCTTAGCTTATTTCATTCAATAAGCAAAAGCTTCATATAACGCCATAAAAATTGGAATCATCAGAATGATAAAGATGACGTCTGGGATCCAAGGAGAGTGAAAAATATGAGAGATAAGGAACAATTTTCAGCAGCTGATAACTTGGAAGGCTGATTTTCGTCAGCTACTCTTTTCAGCCCATGGTTCCAAACTCAGCCCTTGCTCCGATTTCAACAGCCATTTGCAAAAGATGACTTAGATGGAAAATCAGTATTTCCAATCTTATCTCTCCTGACATATCAGATTGAGTAATTCCCCTCGAGGAAAAAGATTGAGCTCTTATTGTCCACTTGACCGTCCTTTCTTGATCAGTTTCTCTTTTATTTTAATAGTATATGAATATGATTTATGTATATCATGCCAATATTGCCTATATCGCTCTCAGTCAACATCATCAGAACAGATTTCAGAATTATCTAACAACATGGACTCAGTCAGGAGAGAGGGAGAGAGATGGGGAAGGGATCGAAATGATTACGATGCGATCCTGAAGAAGCTTGGCGCTGCCAACAACGACCTGGCCGACAGAATCCGCGTAGGTGCGAATGCGAGAGAGCCCAGTTTTGTTCCCTTCCACCGCCTTGCTAACAGCATCTCTGAACCACGACATCTCTTCTGATATTAGCAGGAAAAAGGTATTCCTGATTGATCAAATGAACCGAGAAAAGATGCCGTAGAAAGAGGTTTCTGATCAGATCGACCGGATTCGACGGAAAAACGGTGTTTCTTGGCCGGATGGGGAAGACAGGTAGAAGAAGAATTGGAGAGACAGGAGAGGGAAAGGAGAAAGAGCAGAGGAGAAAAATGGCGGGGAAGGGAGTCAGCAGTGGTGTGTAACGTTGAGAAAAGTCCATCTTCGAATTGCATGGCTGTTCCTCCGCGTGTTTGCTTTCTTTTTAGTTTTTCCTCCTCTTATTTCCATATATCCCTCTTTGTTTTGAGATTCCAGCTCGGGTTCTCTAATATTACGGGAAATTGCAACGCTCATCACAATATTTTTGACAACTGCAACCTATACGGTCTATACCTTATCCTCTTGAAAATTGTATAGTTTCATCGCTTAAACTTAAAAACTTGATAATTATTAGTTACTTACAATTTTATTTTGAAAAGATGTCAAATAGGGTACTTCTTATCCACAATACTATATTTTGTGGCAAATAGTATTATACAACCAGTGGTACGGTGAATATCATACAATGGTTCATTTAAGTTCAAGAGCTGTTCAAATTGATATATTGATTGTTCAGTTTGGTGGGAAAGTTATCTGTGTTATTAAAATCTTGTTCAACAAAATGTGATCGTTATTCAAATTAAATGTGAAGATTGTTCAAGGATATACCTTATTTAAATAAATGATAATTTTACGTTTTATATGGGAATAATGAAAACATAAAATACTTATTTTATAAAAAAAAGTGTGATTACAATGAAATTAATTGGACACATTGATTAAGACCATGGACTGTGTTGACCATAGATCAAACCTAGCACCATTTGACCTTTGATCGAACTTGTTAGACCTTTGACCAAGGGTTTTGACCCATATTCAATAATGGGCTTAGCCCAACTTAGACAATGTTGGACCCCTATGTATTCTCTCACTAATATGTTCTTAGGCCCATGTAATATCTTCCGCTTCTTTTCTTTTCTCATATTCCTTACTCCTATATAAGTATATTACTCTCTCTGTACTCAACATACATTAAGGGGATTAATTGATTCCCTAATACAACATAATACACACTCTTATGTTTCTCACATGGTATTAGATGTTACGAGAAACAAACAACCCACACCAAACAAAACCACCGGTCTCTTCCCCGGCGTTCTTCTCGATCCCTATCTTCTTACAGTCTTGATTTCCCGATCTTACGAAATCCGCCTTCATACTATCGTTTCTCCGGTTGAAATTCATAATCACCAGCTCCAGTAATGGCCAACCCTATTGTGGAAGACCCGCCCCTCGACAAATCTCTCAAGAAGAAAGATGTCGACAACCCCGTTGCGACCGACAACCCCGCTGCGACCGACGAGCTTTACATTCACGCCTCCGACAATCCTGGCATGCAATTGGCCTACAAGTTCAGCGGCGAAGGATTCTTTGACTGGAAACGCAACTTCATCGTCGGTCTGATTTCAAAGTTCAAATTAGGGTTTGTCGAAGGCATAATTAAAAAGGAAAACTATGAAGGATCCAGAAAGCTTGGGAGAAGGCTAATGGCATGATGATGGGCTAGATTTTTAGCATCCTAGAGGATTCCATACGGCAGTCTGTCATCTATCTTCCTACCGCGGCTCACATCTGGGCAGACCTTTGTCGCCGATACGATGAACCTAGAGGCACCAAACTCTACGCTCTTCGCCACGAAGCTCGTCAAATAGAACAAGGCGATGATCCCTTAAACTCTTACTACATAAAGTGGGTACGCATCTAGAACGAGGAACAACAATTGATTTCGTACCCTACTTGTTCTTGCGGGGCATCTACGGATCTTGTTAAAATCACAGAGGATGCGCGAGTCATCGATTTTCTGATGGGATTACATCCCTACTTTCATCACCTGAGAAGTACGATACTCCAACTCAGTCCATTATCAGACATCAAGAAAGTTTTGCTATGGCCCAGCAAGAAGAGAAACACAAACACAGCCAGCAAAATCGTCTTTCAGATCCAGACAATCTTGTTTTCCAAACCACCCGTACCAATTCTTCTTTCAAAAAACCTGTCGACCAAAACCCTAAACTCAAAACTCCAAAATCTGAACCCAAGAAACTTCAATGCACCAAATGCAAGAAAAATGGGCATGTCTACGAAGACTGTTACTGGGTCAACGGGAAATTTCCTCCAACTGGAGACAATCCAAGGAGAAGCGATGCCTCGGCGGTACCATTACTGACACACCATCTCCCAACCATGAATCAACTCAAACATCGTTTGTCCCTGGTTTTAGTCAAGATCAATTTCAAGGAATCAAGGCTTTCTTGAAAAACTCCAATACTGAGGTTCCTGGTATTTCACAGACCCAACTCACCAGCCTGGTGTCTTACCTTCACACTGATTTTGATTTCACTTCCACTACTAGAACTGGCTATTATGACCAGTTCGCAGATATGTCTCTTCCCTCGCAAAATGTTTGGAATTTGCATATAACATTGAACATGATCGATACAGCTGCTCTTAAGGACAAATGGATAATAGATACAGGTGCCATAGATCATGTATGTGGCAACCTTTCTCTTTTTGATATTAGAACATATAGAAAATGCAAGTTCCAAGTAACCATGCCTGATGGACACCCTGGGATCATCCAAGGGATTGGAAATATCACTCTGTCGAGTAACTTTACTCTGCTAAATATTTATCATGTTGAGTATTTTCATTTCAATCTTCTGTCTGCTAGAAAATTTTTGTCACAACTGAATGCTTTCCTAATTACATCTGTGAATCAATGTTGCCTTCAGGACCTTGAGACTGCTGCATACATGTTGATTGGTTTTGAGAACAGAGGATTGTATTTTTTAGAGGTCATGTACTTAGATAGATTCCTGCAGCTTAGACAATCTCTTAAGCAATCTAAATCATCTGATTTTCAGTCTTGTACCTCTATTTCTGTTGCAAAAGATATACACACATGGCATAACCGATTAGGTCATGCTCCTCTTTCCAAATTGTATAGATTGGGAATCATAAATAAAAGTGATATTCCAACTGATTTCGTTTGTGACTCATGCCACTTAGCTAAAGCACATAGACTACCATTTCCTACTTCTTCCATTAGCACAAATGATATCTTTGAACTTGTTCACTTAGATTTATGTGGCCCCTTTAGGCACAAGACCTACAATGATAACAAGTACTTCCTTAGAATAGTTGATGATTTTTCTAGAGCTTTGTGGATTAAATTGCTAAAACATAAAGGAGAAGCCTTTCAATTCATAAAAGAATTCATATTCATGATTGAGAGACAATATAACAAAAGAATAAAAATTATACGCTCTGACAATGCATATGAACTTGGCAGTTCACATGAAGCAACACAATTTTACAAATCTCTTGGAATAATTCACCAAACATCTTGTGCTTATACTCCACAACAAAATGGCGTTGTGGAGCGTAAGCATAGATATCTGGCTGAAACTGCAAGAGCATTGTACTTCACCTCCAAAATTCCCATAGAATATTGGGGTGAATGCATGCTCACTGCCACACAAATTATAAACAGACTTCCTAGTGCTGCCTTAAAAGGGAAAACTCCTTATGAAATAATTTATGGTCAGCAACCTGAATATAACAGACTCAAAGTTTTTGGTTGTTTGTGTTATGCAACAAATCTGCAAAAGCAAAAAGGTAAATTCGACCTCAAATCCGAGGCCTGCATTTACTTAAGCCTTGTTGAACATAAAAAAGGATATAAGCTTCTCAGGTTAAAGGACATGAAAATCCTTATTTCCAGAGATGTAGTATTTCATGAAAATACTTTTCCTTTTCATAACATTTCTCAATACAACTCTCCTCCTCCAAACCACACATTCAACACACCACAATCCTCTCTTCCTCTGGTTTATGATAGTGATGATGATCAGTTTAACCAGAATGAGACTATTCCCACCACCTGCCACACTCCCTCTCCACCTCAACCTGATGAAAACACCCACACACAGATCTCCCACCAACATCCACTGTGTCTCATGACCTCCGTCGGTCTACCAGAACAAAAACTCCACCTTCCTATTTAAAAGACTACTATACAAACAACACTCTCAGAGAACCAGACAGTTTCACTACTATCTTATCCAATCGCCTCTCTCATCCCCCCATTGACTCTACACCAGATCACAGCTCAGATCTTTTCTCCTTAACAGATGCTCCCCCTTCTTTTACTGTCTCTGTTCACCACACCAAAGTTCAAACAAATATACTTGCCCTTGATGATCCTACTACCTACGAAGAAGCATGTAAAAGTCAGCACTGGATTGAGGCAATGGAAAGAGAACTTCATGCCCTAATTCAGAATAACACATGGGACTTAGTTACCCTCCCAAAACATAAAAAACTAGTGGGGTGTAAGTGGGTATACAAAACAAATTTAAGGGCTGATGGAACCTTGGAAAGACATAAGGCTAGACTCGTTGCTAAGGATTTTAGTCAAAAACATGGCTTGGATTATAATGAAACATTCTCTCCTGTTGTCCGCATGTCCACTTTAAGAACTTTGCTAGCAATTGCTGTTAAAAAACAGTGGATTATCCACCAGTTAGACGTTAATAACGCATTCATACATGGGGATTTGCATGAAGACATTTATATGCAACTCTCAAAAGGACTTCAAGTTAATAAAGGCATCAATGCCTGCAAATTAAAAAAATCACTCTACGGTTTAAAATAGGCCTCCCGCCAATGGTTTTCTAAACTTAGTGATTTTTTAAAAAACTTGGGTTACACAAGGTCAGAAAATGATCACTCACTCTTCCATAAACAACAAACAGAATCTGTTACATACCTTGCTATCTACGTTGATGATGTTCTTCTCTGTGGCAATGATTTAACAGAAATAAACAGACTGAAAACAAACCTGGATAACCAATTTAAAATTAAAGACCTTGGTAAACTCCATTATTTCCTAGGAATGGAGTTTAACCATCATCCAACAGGTTTGATAATCACACAACAGAAGTTTTGTAATGACATTCTCAAAGAATATGAGATATGGAACAACACTCTTGTTTCTGCCCCCTACAGTTGAACAAAAAACTGAAAATAGATTCTGGAACATTACTTGAAAACCCAACTAAATATAGGACCTTGGTTGGTAAGTTGAACTATCTTGTTCACACCCGACCAGACATAGCATTCACAGTTCAACTTCTCAGCCAGTTCCTTAAATCCCTTACAGAAGATCACTATCAAACTGCCCTTCACACTCTTCGATATCTGAGAGGAACTAGTTCATATGGTTTATTTTTTAATAATTCTTCTGATTACAATCTTGTAGCTTATTGTGACAGTGATTGGGCTTCATGCCCCCAACACTAGGAAATCAGTTTCTGGTTTTTACATATTTTTAGGTGGCACACCCATTGCGTGGAAATCCAAAAAGCAAGCAAGTGTGGCTCTCTCCTCTGCTGAAGCCGAGTACAAAGCAATGAGGATGGTGACAACCGAACTTGCTTGGCTCAGCAAGATCGTCCATGAGATAGGCGTCCAAGCCATCACTCCCATTCCCAGCAAATGTGACAACAGATCAGCTATATACATCGCCAGAAATCCGGTCCATCATCAAAGAACGAAGCACATCGAGATAGACGTGCATTATGTACGGCAGAAACTCTCAGAGGGTATGATAAGTGTTGAACATGTTACAACCCGACAACAGCTTGCAGACTTCATGACAAAAGCCTTGCCAGGCCGACACTACAGAGAGATGCTTCACAACATAGGCCTTAATTTGCTTCAACAACAACAGTGACACTCTTGTTTTGAGGGGGCATGTTGAACCCTTATGTATTCTCTCACTAATATGTTCTTAGGCCCATGTAATATCTTCCGCTTCTTTTCTTTTCTCATATTCCTTACTCCTATATAATTATATTACTCTCTCTGTACTCAACATACATTAAAGGGATGAATTGATTCCCTAATACAACATAATACACACACTTACGTTTCTCACATACAATGAGAATTAATTGGACCAAATTAGAAAATGAAACTATCTAGGCCCAACTCAAACAATAAAAGATGTAATTAAATAGAGATAGTAACTGGATGGTAATAAAACTCAGTTGGGCTTCTACTAGAAAACATCAGATTAGAGACAGATTTAGTGACGGACAAAATTGTGTCTCTAATTAGAGACGGATTAGCAACGGACATTGTAGCGATGGATTGGCGACAGAATGGCAACGAATTTTGAGCGGGTGCGGTGGCGCCAAATTTTCCGGCCTCGGCGTCTCTATTAGCGACAGACTGGTGACGGTATTTTCGTCTCTATCTCCTTTAAGATTAAAAAAAAAGAAAAAGAAAAGTTAGTGACGGAACGAGTCTGTCGCCAATTCTAAGTAGAAGGCACTATCTGTTCTCACCCGCGGTTAAGTTGACTAAATCAAAACGATGTTGTTTTGGTTAAATGTTTAGTAAAATCGGACGCCGCGCCCGACCCTCCTTCTTCTCTCTTTCTTCTTATTCTCTTGTTCTTCTTCACGCTAGTTCTGTTGCAGACCCCCACCACCACCGATGATTTTCACCAGTTTTCAGGCCACCGAACACCATCGGAGTCGACCGTGACCGTAGGCTACTGTTCCACACCAGTTCTGCACAAAGATAAGTCCTTAAAACCTTAAATATCTGATTCCAAAATTCAATCGAGGGGAACTGAAAATCTGGATGTTAGTACCAAAATTGTATGTTTTTGGTTAATTTGTGCTATAAACTGCTAGTAACAGAGATATTGATGTTGTGTGACAATTAGGTTGTTAATTTTTTATTTTTTTGATGTTATGAGTAGATCTATGGTTATAATGCTATAAAACTGAAAATTGATTTGAGGGATTTTGAAAATCTGCTTGTGATACCTAAAATTGCATGTTTTTGTCGCTAATTTGTGCTATAAATTGCTAGTAACAGATATATTGATGTGGAAAATTATGGTTGTCAATTTTTTTATTGTTTTGAGTAAATCTAGGGTTATAATGGTATAAAACTAAATTTTATATGTTTAATTAGCCAAATTGATTGATTAATTGTGTATGTTACTAATATGATAATCGATAGAAAGAATCTAGGAGTCAATGGAAGAAAATTTGTTATTTGGTTAAATAAATTGATTGTGAGAATGTAGGAGTCAATGGAAGACAAATTTGTTATTAAAAGAGCTAACATAAGTTTCTAATCTGTAATTGATGTTTGAAACTACATAATTAAATACATAATGAAGAAAAACCCTAGCCGCATAGGTAGACAAGCAAGAGACAAATAGAGGGAGAACAACAGTCAATTTTGACAGATCAGAGCAGAAGGCAGAGACTGGATTCGTCATTGTTCTCCAATTAGATGATATTTTCTAATCTCTTGATTATTGTTATTATTTCTTTGTCTCCGATGTCTGAGCAGTCGTTAGAATTCTGGTTTGCTATGGACAACTAGTTTATTATTTTGCTTCCTGAGTTGTTAAATATGGATTATATGCAGATTGTAGTATTATTCCTTGTTTATATTGAATTCTCTTGTGATTAATTATTGCTTGAGTTTATTTGGTATGAATTGCTTACAAGTGAGAACTGCGGCGTTCGTTAGACCTTAGGAATATTACCAGTGAAACTATATATGGAAATTCCTGGGGATTAGCTGACTAGAAACCAGATGAATCGTTAATGCTACTAGTTAATTTGTAAATTTGTAATGAGAGTTAGGATTTGGGAATTACTAGTAAGGATCTATCTTGCGGGGGACCGGTTTTAGATTAATTTAGATCTAAGGTTGCAATCTAGAATTTAAAAAACACTCAGGAAGGGAATTGATAAGGTATGAAGAAATAGTAAACCAGGATTCGCCCTTTTAGATTTGTTTAGAAGATCACTTTTTAATTGCTTTAATTTTATTTAGTTTATTTTTTCCCTGCATTCAAACCCCCCTAATCTATTATTGTTATTTATCTGTATTTTTTTAGTTAGTTAGATTAAAGATTAAACTAGACACTACCTCCTTGGTTCGATAATCTAAGGAATACTTTCTAGGAAAACTTGTTACAACCGACCAGTACACTTGCTGCAATACGTTTCATACTGTACATGTATCTCCTCGCTACATAGCTCCTGACGGATCACTTCCCACTCCTCAGAACGAATATGCTCCCTGTAATTGTCACTGAGCTTCTGAAGCAGATCCCGTTCAATGTCTGACTTCATGAACTCGTGTGTGCTATGATAGTAGCCGATAGCACATGAGCTAGTGTCGGTGCTGTGGAATGAGTCAGGGAAGTACTTTGGTGCTACCTCGCCCACACCGTAGACCCTCTACTTTCTCGATTTCCCTTCAACAACCTTGTAAAAAATTTCATTAGGGTCTACAGGTGTGGCTTGAGTAGACGGGTCATTGATAAGTGGTGAAATAGTGCTCTTCCAACGTCTTTATTCACTGTCATTTTACTTGGCGCTTGACTTATTTCACCACTTTATGAAGTAATTTTGTGTTTATTAGTGATCTTACACCTTTGACATATTCGAATAGGTAATTACTCGTTTGAGTATATTTCGAGAGCTTAATCTGAGTATGCATCAATGTTCGAGCATCTCGGGAGGGATGCCAAAGCCAATGGGAAGCATCGGGAAAATTCCGGCACAAAAGAAGGACATTCTGGGGCCGACCGGACTTGCAAGTCCGGTCCGGCTCTGTTCAAATCGTCCCAGAACTCACTGGAATCGACCGGACTTGCGACCGGACTTGCAAGTCCGGTCGAGCTTAAATCCCGTCACGTGCTCCGCGCTAAAAAGTGCCCGACCGGACTTGCGACCGGACTTGCAAGTCCGGTCGGACGGAAATTTTTGCCCAGAAATTGCTGTTAAAAGACTACATTCTGGGACTCCTTTCTCATTATCCAACACACACGACTACAACCCTAAAGAGAGGAGAAAGAACGTGAAAGAAGAGAAGAAAGAAGAGGAAGAAGAAGAAGAAGAGAAGAAGGAAGAACTCACCTTCTCCAAAGCTTCCAAGCTTCAACAATGGCTTCTTCTTACTCTTTTCTAGTTTTTCTTTCCTCTATGCTTGAGTAGTACTCCATTGTGCTTTGGGATGGGTCTTTGAACCCAAACCCTAGATTTTGCTTGTGAATCTTTATTATGCCTTAATATAGTTGTTTCTCTCTCAATTATCTTTCAATGTTCTCAAATTGATCTCTTGAGTGCATTTGTGGTGAACCCCAACTACAATTTGGTTTTGAGTTAGGGTTTGTGACCAAATTGAGAGAGAACTCTTAATTTATGCTTCTAGGATTAGTGAGCATAATTTGGAGCTTTGTTCTAGAACTTGCTTAGTGCTACTTAGTGAGTTTAGTCCTAATTGATTTTGAAGGCTAAAATTAACTAAGTAAGATTAACTCATCTTTGGTTTAGAGAGTTATTATTTTTGTTCTAAAAGACAACTATGGCATAAGAAGAGTTGCTAGCATATCTAGGTAGTTTGGGGGATTGCCAAATTCCCAAAGTACTTTTCCATCCAATCCATTAAACTTTCATTTTTAGTTTATTCGTTGTTCTTGCAATTACTCAACCAACACAATCAAGCTTGCCTCTGGCTAAACCCCAATTTACTGTTTTCTTTGCAATTACTAAGTACCGAGACTAGGAAGTTAGGACCAATTTCCTTGTGGATACGACACTTGTTGTACTACACCGATTAGGTGCACTTGCCTTTTCCTTGCATTCATTTATATACTTTGTTATATAGTTTTTGCACAACAAGTTTTTGGCGCCGTTGCCGGGGAAATTGATTCCATCAATTTCCCTAGTTCCGGTATTTTTAGTTTTTGTTTTTGTTTGAAGTTTAGTGTTCTGTTTTCTTTGATTGTGTTTTCGTTTTTGTTGTTATATCCTATCCTTGTTTATATTTTCTATTACTAAGTTGTAGTGCTGGTTTTTCTTGTGATTGATTAGGTACCTTGTGTCTCTTCTGTGTATGCCAAACACTCGGTCTAGTAGCTCCCCGCTTGCTAGTCCGAGATCTGAACTTGAGCGCACTCTTAGAAGACGCATAAGGAATTTAAACATGGCGGATGGAGAGCACGCAGAAATTGAGAATAATGGGCAGCAGCAACACCGAGCTCTCTCTGATTACTACCAGCCGGACACCGAAGGGAGGCCTTCGGCTATAGTCCTCCCAGTATTGACACCAGAGGAAGCGAGACAATGGGTTTTCAAGACTCATTTCATTACCGCAGTCCGGGACTTAGGAAAGTTCAGTGGAGCAAATCCAGATGACGCTCCGAACCACCTAAGTCTCTTCCTTGATTTTTGCAATTCCTTTGGGAAAGACGGTAAGGTAAAAGAGAGAATCCGGTTGCAGCTTTTCCCCCATTCCTTATCCGACGCCGCATCAAGATGGTTTAGAAGCTTACCGTCCCAATCAATCCAAACATGGGCACAAATGGCTCAAAAGTTCCTTGCTAAATACTACCCGACTAGTAGGACGAGGCAACTGATTGGAGAAATTAATACATTCTACCAAGAGCCCGGAGAAACCTTGTACGATGCATGGGACCGGTTCAAGGATATGTTAATGAATTGCTCCCACCATGGGTTGGATGATCAATCGTTATGCCTATCTTTCTTTAATGGGCTTGACGATGCGAACCGTTTGCTTGTGAATTCATCCTCGGGAGGTAGCTTCATGGATAAGTCCCCTGAAGAAGGAATGGCACTTCTTGAGACAATGACTAGCAACACGAGACAATGGGCTAGAAATAAGGGAAGAACTCCAAGAGCGGCCGGTCTACTTCATGTCGAACCAGCCGATCATCTTTCCGCCCAAATATCCTCACTCACAAAGATGGTGGAGAAGCTTGCTACATCCCAAAAAGAGAATGCAAAATCTGTAGCTTCATCATCTTCTACTTCAGCCACAGAGGGGTGTGCTATATGTGCGGGTCCCCATGAGACCCATTTTTGTGAAGGAAGAAGTTACATCGAGGGACAAGAAGATGTAAACTTTGTTAGCAACCGCCCCAACTACAACTATAACAACAACAATGCCCCATGGAGAAATCATCCTAATTTCTCATGGAGGAACAACGATTCCACCCAAGGAGGACCGAGTAATATTTCCAACAACTCGATGGGTTATAAACCTCAAGGGCCACACCAAGCGAACAATTCTCAAATGGGGTATAGACCTCAAGGTGGCCCGCCGGGATTTAGACCACAACAACAACAACAACCACAAACAACAACAACAACACAACAACAACAACCATCCTCCTCCTCTTCTGATGGTAACTTGGCTAGAATGGAAGCCATGATGCAAAACATGCAAAATATGACGATGAACTTCATGACTACCGCCCAAACTAAGTTCACCGAGCAGGAGGCCTTCAATGCCAACCAGATGACATTTAATCAGGGCCTTAAAACTCAAATTGATCAAATCTCACAACAACTTGCTCAAAGACAACCGGGCACGTTCCCAAGCCAAACCAAGCCTAATCCGAAAGAGCAACTCAATGCTATATTCGTAAGAGAAGATGTTGAAGAAGAGGTTAGCAAGATAAATGTGATTGAGACTTCAAAAATTCACCCTCTTCATCAAGTATGGGCTATGTCCATAGCAGCATCAAAAAGAAAGATAGCCCAACTTGAATCTTCTTCGAGAATTCATGATCATGAACTTCAAGATGAGAGGGAGCACTTGGGAAAGCTTCTTACAAACTATGCAAGAGAAAAAGCCAAGTTGGAGGATGATGAGGAAGGGATAAAAGTTGTTACCTTGAGAAGTGGGAGAAAAACACAAGAAGTCCAAGTCCCACATGAGCCAAGCAACCCAAAGGAGGGTGACGAAGAAAGGGTTGACCACCCAACGGAGGGAACTCCTCAAGACGTCCCCGCAAACCTCTCCGCACAAAAACCCTCTCCATGTGAACCACCCGTACCTTTCCCCAACCGACTCAAGAAACAGAAGCTTGATGCAGAGTACGGGAAGTTTCTAGCGGTGCTTAAGCAATTGAATGTCAACATCCCTTTTGTAGACCTCATTGCCAAGATGCCAAACTATGCCAAATTCCTCAAGCATCTCATCTCCAACAAATTAAAATTGACCGAAGACGGCACCATCCAGCTCAATGAAGCTTGCTCTGCTATTCTCAAACAGCCATTACCTTCGAAATGCAGCGATCCAGGCAGCTTCACCATCCCGGTCATGATCGGTAGCACCTCTTTTCAATACTCCTTATGTGATCTAGGTGCCTCCATCAACTTGATGCCCCTTTCCACCTTCAAGCGGCTAGGTATAGGTGAATTGAAAAAGAGCAAGATGGTCCTTCAACTGGCAGATGGGTCGACGGTTTACCCAAGTGGAGTGGTTGAAGACGTTATCATCAAAGTGGAACATCTATACTTCCCATGCGATTTTGTCATTTTGGACATTGAAGAAAACTCCACTACACCCCTTATCCTTGGCCGGCCTTTCCTTGCCACTGCTGATGCTCAAATTGCTGTGGCAAGAAGGACCATCACCTTGCAAGCATATGATGAGAAGTTGGTATTCACAGCGGGGAGGTCCCCTAATAACAAGACGGCGACGGTCAAGGTTGTAGAAAAGGAGGCCCAGCCACACTCATCTTCTTCACCTCTCTTCATCACTCTACCCGAAGGGATCACCATCCAGGATGAACCACCATTAATCCTTGAAGAAGAGAAAGAGAGGGGCAGGAAGGAAAAAGGTGAACGTGCATCAAAGTGGATACCCAAAAATGTCTTCGCTTCATGCTTTGGATGTCCTCCTTACGTCCACCCTCCAGGTTTGATCTAACCCTCACAATGGTCTAGCCAAAGACCTTAAAAAGACGGGCAGCTTTCCGGGAGACAACCCGGACTATTGTCATTTTTAGCTTGCATTTTTTCCTAATTCGAGTTATGTTAATTGTTTGCCTATTCTATGCTTGATTTATTGTGTGTTCTGGGTGTTTTTGCTTGTTGAGTCTGTTTGTGATTGATGATAAGTGTTGAGGGCAAGAAAACAAGCATTTTGGTGAAATTCTGGTCTCGACCGGACTTGCGACCGGACTTGCAAGGTCGGTCGAGTCCCAGATTTCAAACCCACGAAGCTACTGACTTCGACCGGACTTGCGACCGGACTTGCAAGTCCGGTCGAAGCGAAAATTTTGAAATCCGAAACATTCTGGAACCGACCGGACTTGCGACCGGACTTGCAAGTCCGGTCGGGTCGAAAATTTTGAAAAAAAAAACGCAGCGTTTTGTAAAAACACTCATCTTCTTCCTCCTTCCTCACTTCCCTTCCCCGACCCCGTTCTCTTCTCTCCCTCGCAGCCCTTGTTTCTCCTCCCTGCACTTGCGCAACCACGCCCAAGCACCACCTCCGCCGCGCCAGCCTGCGCCTCCGACGCCGCGCCGCGACCACGCCACCCCCGTCGCACCGCCCTGCTAGCGTCACCACCACCGTGCCACACCCAGCAGCCCCCACTCCAAATCGAAATCCAAAATCGAACCCTAAACCCCCAAATCGACCTCCCTCTCGATTTTTAGCCACAAATTGTCATAATTTCTACTCATTTATTGCTACAAAACATCAAGGTATGTGATTCTAGCCCTAACTTGTCAATTTGATGAATTTTTGAGCAAGTTACATTTTGGGCTACATTTTGAACGAACCAAATGGGGCCTTAGTTGAAAAATTGTGATTTGTGCAAATTTGGTGATTTGGGTGGCTTCTAATTGTTAATTAGGGGTTTGTGTGCAAAAAGTTCAAGTAAAAAGGTAGCTTCGGCATGCTTTTCGCATTTCCTAGCTTAACTAGAATTATGATTTATGTAGGATCAGTCTGTGGTATTTACATCATGCTACTGCTGTTGTGGTAATTGTTGGGAATTCGTGACTGCACTAGACTGATTCATTGGCTAAGATAGTGTGCTAGCGTGTTTGAGCATGCGGTAACTCAAAATGTGCACAGTGGGGTAACTTCTTAACTGCTTGATGCCTTGTGACTCTGTGATTGACTTGTGTTCAGGGGGGGTGCTAGAAACACTTAAATGCACACCTTCTGGTGCAATTGAGGAGGTTCTTAGAACCGAGGAATGATAGAAAAACAGGGGGGACTCTGGCAAAATTTTTCCACGAAACTGTCATTTCTTTTGATCTTAATTGTGTTCTAACCATTTAATGGTTGTTTCTTTTTGTTGTTTCTGTTTTGCCTTTTCTTTTCTTTTTTTCTTTTCTTTTCTTGTTTTGCAGCAACATGGCCCACCGACAACGCCGTTCTAGGAGGAACCAAGCTGCTCAGAACCTGGAGGTTGGCCACCCCATTGGCCTACTCGATGGCGTCTTCATCAATGAAGAGGCCCGACGTTGGTTCACCTCCCCCAAGAGACGGGAGATTGTTTCGGAGCGGCCGGTGGATCCGGCTCTGATTGAGGACCTCGAGCTCCGGCCACACTTCGACTTTCTGGGCTGGGGCTGTGTGCTCACCATGGGTGGCCAATACCACCCCCGACTCATCAAAGAATTTTACGCGAATGCGGCGGTCAGCCAGCAGCCGAAGGAGATCACCTCTGTGGTCAGTGGCCGTGCCATAGCCATCCGTCAGTGGCATGTGCACCAGTTCTTTCAGCTCCGTGATGATGACCTCGACCACCACTCCATCATCCACCCGGGCGACCTCATCGCCAGCCGCCACCGCTACCTTGCCGACCTCCCGGTCCAGACAGAAGAAAAAACCAGGCCGGGACGGATGTTAGACAAACGATGACCCACAACATGGTGAGCTGCCCGCTGAAGAGGGCCATTCTTGCGATCCTGCTTCATAATGTCATCCCTCGCGACAGCAGGGATCTCACCTCCAGGGACTGTTTTCTCATGGACTATGTGGTAGCCCCAGACCCCGAGAAGGCGATCTCCTTATCCCATCTCATCTTCAACCACCTCTGTCACATCATCGCGAAGAAGGAAACCCATCACTTGGGTTTTCCTTACTTTTTGGAGATGCAGTTGGTTCGCTGTGGTGTGCGACCCGGAGCAGATGAGGCAGCTAGCCTACACGTGGACCCGATCTGCGACACCACTATGCGGAAGATGGGATTCTATCGTGATGAGGACGGGTGGCACAAGACGACCGCCGAGCATCGACAGCGCCGGGGTGCATCCTCCTCTTCCGGTGCCTCCTCCTCTACTGCTGCGCCTGGCCCGTTCCTCGCCCTGCCACCTCCACCCCCGACCGGAGCGCTGACCCCGGAGCAGCTCGCGCTGTTCGAGAGGCAGATGGCCGACCACCGGCGTCTCATGGAGGAGCACCAGCGCCAGATGGAGGCCTATTGGCAGCACGTTCGCGAGCATGGTGGTGCACCCCCCCCCCCCCGTAGCCTCTTCCGATCCTGGGTTGCTGTTGTTGTTTCTATGTTTTTCCAGCTGTCTTTGACTTGCTTACTGGCTGTTCGACTTTGTTTAGATATTTGTGATGCTTGTACTCTACACTTCTTATGCGCTATGGTGCTTTATGCACCCTTTTGACTACTCTGCTTT
The DNA here is from genome assembly GCA_023374045.1 of Limonium bicolor. Lineage (NCBI taxonomy): Eukaryota > Viridiplantae > Streptophyta > Magnoliopsida > Caryophyllales > Plumbaginaceae > Limonium > Limonium bicolor. The sequence goes on along the minus strand of CM041777.1, from coordinate 32,297,072 downwards.
GGGACCCCTGTGTGGGACCCCTTTAAACTATCTAACTTTGGCCTCAATGCGAATTCACTCGAATCCATGTTGCGCCTTGTTTTTTTGGTTTTGCATTGTAGATGTCTCAACTGAACTCAACAACATCCCGATGAGTTAGGTGACATTCCAGAGAGCCTCTGGTCCATTTGTCTTAGGCCATACGACTCTTCCTCACGGAGCTAGCGCTTACCTGAATATGCACACTGGCAAGTGTGGGGGAAAATCACCAACACATCTTTCTCAGGGGAGTATTAGTTCTCTACACTTAACCACTCAATACAATGCAACACTTTTTCTGCTTACTTCATGCCAAGTGATACCCAAAGGTCTTCTGTTGTTTCTCCCATCTGCTTTTATTTGAACAATGAGGACATTGTCCCATTCAAGTGTGGGGGAGACGACCTTTGGTGCACTAAGTCAATTTCCTCATAATTATCTATAGCTTCATTTGGGAGTTATGTCTATAGTAAGCAAGTTTTTCTTTGAATTCTTGGAATTTTCCACCGAACTTTTTTTTTTAAAAAAAGGTTCTCTCTTGAGGAGCACTTATGTGCGGTGCGATCATAAATCCATTTCGTGATGAATTTTTCTTGCTTAGGGGTTCCTTCTACCTTCTTATCTAGGGATTGCTAAGGGGTGCTTCCTTGTGAAAAAAAAAAGACAAAAAGGATCTTGAGAGACACCATAGGTAACCAACAAATGAGACATGAGTGTTCATTGAAGCAAGGCAAAATGCCAATTTACCTCTTCTCATCTCTTGTTGCAAAAGTGAATCAACTGCAAATCTCTATTTTTCCTTTTGTTTTCCCTCAATGCCCATTCTTGAGAGAAGTTGGCCATGGTAAAAGTTCTCCAAGTTCCATAATCTGTAAAAACTCGGAAGCACTCTAGATCATACCCCGACACTCTATATTTTCATTTACCCTAAGCACACCCATGTCATCATGAGAAGGTTGGTTGCACTCCTCTTGAGGTTTTTCACAAATTTTGCTCACTGAAATTCAAGAACTCATCTAAACACTTGCTTGCTTTAAATGTTCCTTCTTGTTGTGAGTCCTTAGCTAATTTTGCTTGAGGACAAGCAAATAGATAAGTGTGGGGGAGTTGATAAGTGGTGAAATAGTGCTCTTCCAACGTCTTTATTCACTGTCATTTTACTTGGCGCTTGACTTATTTCACCACTTTATGAAGTAATTTTGTGTTTATTAGTGATCTTACACCTTTGACATATTCGAATAGGTAATTACTCGTTTGAGTATATTTCGAGAGCTTAATCTGAGTATGCATCAATGTTCGAGCATCTCGGGAGGGATGCCAAAGCCAATGGGAAGCATCGGGAAAATTCCGGCACAAAAGAAGGACATTCTGGGGACCGGACCGACCGGACTTGCAAGTCCGGTCCGGCTCTGTTCAAATCGTCCCAGAACTCACTGGAATCGACCGGACTTGCGACCGGACTTGCAAGTCCGGTCGAGCTTAAATCCCGTCACGTGCTCCGCGCTAAAAATGCCCGACCGGACTTGCGACCGGACTTGCAAGTCCGGTCGGACGGAAATTTTTGCCCAGAAATTGCTGTTAAAAGACTACATTCTGGGACTCCTTTCTCATTATCCAACACACACGACTACAACCCTAAAGAGAGGAGAAAGAACGTGAAAGAAGAGAAGAAAGAAGAGGAAGAAGAAGAAGAAGAGAAGAAGGAAGAACTCACCTTCTCCAAAGCTTCCAAGCTTCAACAATGGCTTCTTCTTACTCTTTTCTAGTTTTTCTTTCCTCTATGCTTGAGTAGTACTCCATTGTGCTTTGGGATGGGTCTTTGAACCCAAACCCTAGATTTTGCTTGTGAATCTTTATTATGCCTTAATATAGTTGTTTCTCTCTCAATTATCTTTCAATGTTCTCAAATTGATCTCTTGAGTGCATTTGTGGTGAACCCCAACTACAATTTGGTTTTGAGTTAGGGTTTGTGACCAAATTGAGAGAGAACTCTTAATTTATGCTTCTAGGATTAGTGAGCATAATTTGGAGCTTTGTTCTAGAACTTGCTTAGTGCTACTTAGTGAGTTTAGTCCTAATTGATTTTGAAGGCTAAAATTAACTAAGTAAGAATTAACTCATCTTTGGTTTAGAGAGTTATTATTTTTGTTCTAAAAGACAACTATGGCATAAGAAGAGTTGCTAGCATATCTAGGTAGTTTGGGGGATTGCCAAATTCCCAAAGTACTTTTCCATCCAATCCATTAAACTTTCATTTTTAGTTTATTCGTTGTTCTTGCAATTACTCAACCAACACAATCAAGCTTGCCTCTGGCTAAACCCCAATTTACTGTTTTCTTTGCAATTACTAAGTACCGGGACTAGGAAGTTAGGACCAATTTCCTTGTGGATACGACACTTGTTGTACTACACCGATTAGGTGCACTTGCCTTTCCTTGCATTATTTATACTTGTATATGTTATATAGTTTTGCACAACAAGTTTTTGGCGCCGTTGCCGGGGAAATTGATTCCATCAATTTCCCTAGTTCCGGTATTTTTAGTTTTTGTTTTTGTTTGAAGTTTAGTGTTCTGTTTTCTTTGATTGTGTTTTCGTTTTTGTTGTTATATCCTATCCTTGTTTATATTTTCTATTACTAAGTTGTAGTGCTGGTTTTTCTTGTGATTGATTAGGTACCTTGTGTCTCTTCTGTGTATGCCAAACACTCGGTCTAGTAGCTCCCCGCTTGCTAGTCCGAGATCTGAACTTGAGCGCACTCTTAGAAGACGCATAAGGAATTTAAACATGGCGGATGGAGAGCACGCAGAAATTGAGAATAATGGGCAGCAGCAACACCGAGCTCTCTGATTACTACCAGCCGGACACCGAAGGGAGGCCTTCGGCTATAGTCCTCCCAGTATTGACACCAGAGGAAGCGAGACAATGGGTTTTCAAGACTCATTTCATTACCGCAGTCCGGGACTTAGGAAAGTTCAGTGGAGCAAATCCAGATGACGCTCCGAACCACCTAAGTCTCTTCCTTGATTTTTGCAATTCCTTTGGGAAAGACGGTAAGGTAAAAGAGAGAATCCGGTTGCAGCTTTTCCCCCATTCCTTATCCGACGCCATCAAGATGGTTTAGAAGCTTACCGTCCCAATCAATCCAAACATGGGCACAAATGGCTCAAAAGTTCCTTGCTAAATACTACCCGACTAGTAGGACGAGGCAACTGATTGGAGAAATTAATACATTCTACCAAGAGCCCGGAGAAACCTTGTACGATGCATGGGACCGGTTCAAGGATATGTTAATGAATTGCTCCCACCATGGGTTGGATGATCAATCGTTATGCCTATCTTTCTTTAATGGGCTTGACGATGCGAACCGTTTGCTTGTGAATTCATCCTCGGGAGGTAGCTTCATGGATAAGTCCCCTGAAGAAGGAATGGCACTTCTTGAGACAATGACTAGCAACACGAGACAATGGGCTAGAAATAAGGGAAGAACTCCAAGAGCGGCCGGTCTACTTCATGTCGAACCAGCCGATCATCTTTCCGCCCAAATATCCTCACTCACAAAGATGGTGGAGAAGCTTGCTACATCCCAAAAAGAGAATGCAAAATCTGTAGCTTCATCATCTTCTACTTCAGCCACAGAGGGGTGTGCTATATGTGCGGGTCCCCATGAGACCCATTTTGTGAAGGAAGAAGTTACATCGAGGGACAAGAAGATGTAAACTTTGTTAGCAACCGCCCCAACTACAACTATAACAACAACAATGCCCCATGGAGAAATCATCCTAATTTCTCATGGAGGAACAACGATTCCACCCAAGGAGGACCGAGTAATATTTCCAACAACTCGATGGGTTATAAACCTCAAGGGCCACACCAAGCGAACAATTCTCAAATGGGGTATAGACCTCAAGGTGGCCCGCCGGGATTTAGACCACAACAACAACAAAACCACAACAACAACAACAACACCACAACAACAACAACCATCCTCCTCCTCTTCTGATGGTAACTTGGCTAGAATGGAAGCCATGATGCAAAACATGCAAAATATGACGATGAACTTCATGACTACCGCCCAAACTAAGTTCACCGAGCAGGAGGCCTTCAATGCCAACCAGATGACATTTAATCAGGGCCTTAAAACTCAAATTGATCAAATCTCACAACAACTTGCTCAAAGACAACCGGGCACGTTCCCAAGCCAAACCAAGCCTAATCCGAAAGAGCAACTCAATGCTATATTCGTAAGAGAAGATGTTGAAGAAGAGGTTAGCAAGATAAATGTGATTGAGACTTCAAAAATTCACCCTCTTCATCAAGTATGGGCTATGTCCATAGCAGCATCAAAAAGAAAGATAGCCCAACTTGAATCTTCTTCGAGAATTCATGATCATGAACTTCAAGATGAGAGGGAGCACTTGGGAAAGCTTCTTACAAACTATGCAAGAGAAAAAGCCAAGTTGGAGGATGATGAGGAAGGGATAAAAGTTGTTACCTTGAGAAGTGGGAGAAAAACACAAGAAGTCCAAGTCCCACATGAGCCAAGCAACCCAAAGGAGGGTGACGAAGAAAGGGTTGACCACCCAACGGAGGGAACTCCTCAAGACGTCCCCGCAAACCTCTCCGCACAAAAACCCTCTCCATGTGAACCACCCGTACCTTTCCCCAACCGACTCAAGAAACAGAAGCTTGATGCAGAGTACGGGAAGTTTCTAGCGGTGCTTAAGCAATTGAATGTCAACATCCCTTTTGTAGACCTCATTGCCAAGATGCCAAACTATGCCAAATTCCTCAAGCATCTCATCTCCAACAAATTAAAATTGACCGAAGACGGCACCATCCAGCTCAATGAAGCTTGCTCTGCTATTCTCAAACAGCCATTACCTTCGAAATGCAGCGATCCAGGCAGCTTCACCATCCCGGTCATGATCGGTAGCACCTCTTTTCAATACTCCTTATGTGATCTAGGTGCCTCCATCAACTTGATGCCCCTTTCCACCTTCAAGCGGCTAGGTATAGGTGAATTGAAAAAGAGCAAGATGGTCCTTCAACTGGCAGATGGGTCGACGGTTTACCCAAGTGGAGTGGTTGAAGACGTTATCATCAAAGTGGAACATCTATACTTCCCATGCGATTTTGTCATTTTGGACATTGAAGAAAACTCCACTACACCCCTTATCCTTGGCCGGCCTTTCCTTGCCACTGCTGATGCTCAAATTGCTGTGGCAAGAAGGACCATCACCTTGCAAGCATATGATGAGAAGTTGGTATTCACAGCGGGGAGGTCCCCTAATAACAAGACGGCGACGGTCAAGGTTGTAGAAAAGGAGGCCCAGCCACACTCATCTTCTTCACCTCTCTTCATCACTCTACCCGAAGGGATCACCATCCAGGATGAACCACCATTAATCCTTGAAGAAGAGAAAGAGGGGCAGGGGCAGAAGGAAAAAGGTGAACGTGCATCAAAGTGGATACCCAAAAATGTCTTCGCTTCATGCTTTGGATGTCCTCCTTACGTCCACCCTCCAGGTTTGATCTAACCCTCACAATGGTCTAGCCAAAGACCTTAAAAAGACGGGCAGCTTTCCGGGAGACAACCCGGACTATTGTCATTTTTAGCTTGCATTTTTTCCTAATTCGAGTTATGTTAATTGTTTGCCTATTCTATGCTTGATTTATTGTGTGTTCTGGGTGTTTTTGCTTGTTGAGTCTGTTTGTGATTGATGATAAGTGTTGAGGGCAAGAAAACAAGCATTTTGGTGAAATTCTGGTCTCGACCGGACTTGCGACCGGACTTGCAAGGTCGGTCGAGTCCCAGATTTCAAACCCACGAAGCTACTGACTTCGACCGGACTTGCGACCGGACTTGCAAGTCCGGTCGAAGCGAAAATTTTGAAATCCGAAACATTCTGGAACCGACCGGACTTGCGACCGGACTTGCAAGTCCGGTCGGGTTGAAAATTTTGAAAAAAAAAAACGCAGCGTTTTGTAAAAACACTCATCTTCTTCCTCCTTCCTCACTTCCCTTCCCCGACCCCGTTCTCTTCTCTCCCTCGCAGCCCTTGTTTCTCCTCCCTGCACTTGCGCAACCACGCCCAAGCACCACCTCCGCCGCGCCAGCCTGCGCCTCCGACGCCGCGCCGCGACCACGCCACCCCCGTCGCACCGCCCTGCTAGCGTCACCACCACCGTGCCACACCCAGCAGCCCCCACTCCAAATCGAAATCCAAAATCGAACCCTAAACCCCCAAATCGACCTCCCTCTCGATTTTTAGCCACAAATTGTCATAATTTCTACTCATTTATTGCTACAAAACATCAAGGTATGTGATTCTAGCCCTAACTTGTCAATTTGATGAATTTTTGAGCAAGTTACATTTTGGGCTACATTTTGAACGAACCAAATGGGGCCTTAGTTGAAAAATTGTGATTTGTGCAAATTTGGTGATTTGGGTGGCTTCTAATTGTTAATTAGGGGTTTGTGTGCAAAAAGTTCAAGTAAAAAGGTAGCTTCGGCATGCTTTTCGCATTTCCTAGCTTAACTAGAATTATGATTTATGTAGGATCAGTCTGTGGTATTTACATCATGCTACTGCTGTTGTGGTAATTGTTGGGAATTCGTGACTGCACTAGACTGATTCATTGGCTAAGATAGTGTGCTAGCGTGTTTGAGCATGCGGTAACTCAAAATGTGCACAGTGGGGTAACTTCTTAACTGCTTGATGCCTTGTGACTCTGTGATTGACTTGTGTTCAGGGGGGGTGCTAGAAACACTTAAATGCACACCTTCTGGTGCAATTGAGGAGGTTCTTAGAACCGAGGAATGATAGAAAAACAGGGGGGACTCTGGCAAAATTTTTCCACGAAACTGTCATTTCTTTTGATCTTAATTGTGTTCTAACCATTTAATGGTTGTTTCTTTTTGTTGTTTCTGTTTTGCTTTTCTTTTCTTTTTTTTCTTTGTTTTGCAGCAACATGGCCCACCGACAACGCCGTTCTAGGAGGAACCAAGCTGCTCAGAACCTGGAGGTTGGCCACCCCATTGGCCTACTCGATGGCGTCTTCATCAATGAAGAGGCCCGACGTTGGTTCACCTCCCCCAAGAGACGGGAGATTGTTTCGGAGCGGCCGGTGGATCCGGCTCTGATTGAGGACCTCGAGCTCCGGCCACACTTCGACTTTCTGGGCTGGGGCTGTGTGCTCACCATGGGTGGCCAATACCACCCCCGACTCATCAAAGAATTTTACGCGAATGCGGCGGTCAGCCAGCAGCCGAAGGAGATCACCTCTGTGGTCAGTGGCCGTGCCATAGCCATCCGTCAGTGGCATGTGCACCAGTTCTTTCAGCTCCGTGATGATGACCTCGACCACCACTCCATCATCCACCCGGGCGACCTCATCGCCAGCCGCCACCGCTACCTTGCCGACCTCCCGGTCCAGACACGAAGAAAAAACCAGGCCGGGACGGATGTTAGACAAACGATGACCCACAACATGGTGAGCTGCCCGCTGAAGAGGGCCATTCTTGCGATCCTGCTTCATAATGTCATCCCTCGCGACAGCAGGGATCTCACCTCCAGGGACTGTTTTCTCATGGACTATGTGGTAGCCCCAGACCCCGAGAAGGCGATCTCCTTATCCCATCTCATCTTCAACCACCTCTGTCACATCATCGCGAAGAAGGAAACCCATCACTTGGGTTTTCCTTACTTTTTGGAGATGCAGTTGGTTCGCTGTGGTGTGCGACCCGGAGCAGATGAGGCAGCTAGCCTACACGTGGACCCGATCTGCGACACCACTATGCGGAAGATGGGATTCTATCGTGATGAGGACGGGTGGCACAAGACGACCGCCGAGCATCGACAGCGCCGGGGTGCATCCTCCTCTTCCGGTGCCTCCTCCTCTACTGCTGCGCCTGGCCCGTTCCTCGCCCTGCCACCTCCACCCCCGACCGGAGCGCTGACCCCGGAGCAGCTCGCGCTGTTCGAGAGGCAGATGGCCGACCACCGGCGTCTCATGGAGGAGCACCAGCGCCAGATGGAGGCCTATTGGCAGCACGTTCGCGAGCATGGTGGTGCACCCCCCCCCCCGTAGCCTCTTCCGATCCTGGGTTGCTGTTGTTGTTTCTATGTTTTTCCAGCTGTCTTTGACTTGCTTACTGGCTGTTCGACTTTGTTTAGATATTTGTGATGCTTGTACTCTACACTTCTTATGCGCTATGGTGCTTTATGCACCCTTTTGACTACTCTGCTTTGGGACCCCTGTGTGGGACCCCTTTAAACTATCTAACTTTGGCCTCAATGCGAATTCACTCGAATCCATGTTGCGCCTTGTTTTTTGGTTTTGCATTGTAGATGTCTCAACTGAACTCAACAACATCCCGATATGAGTTAGGTGACATTCCAGAGAGCCTCTGGTCCATTTGTCTTAGGCCATACGACTCTTCCTCACGGAGCTAGCGCTTACCTGAATATGCACACTGGCAAGTGTGGGGGAAAATCACCAACACATCTTTCTCAGGGGAGTATTAGTTCTCTACACTTAACCACTCAATACAATGCAACACTTTTTCTGCTTACTTCATGCCAAGTGATACCCAAAGGTCTTCTGTTGTTTCTCCCATCTGCTTTTATTTGAACAATGAGGACATTGTCCCATTCAAGTGTGGGGGAGACGACCTTTGGTGCACTAAGTCAATTTCCTCATAATTATCTATAGCTTCATTTGGGAGTTATGTTATAGTAAGCAAGTTTTTCTTTGAATTCTTGGAATTTTCCACCGAACTTTTTTTTTTAAAAAAGGTTCTCTCTTGAGGAGCACTTATGTGCGGTGCGATCATAAATCCATTTCGTGATGAATTTTTCTTGCTTAGGGGTTCCTTCTACCTTCTTATCTAGGGATTGCTAAGGGGTGCTTCCTTGTGAAAAAAAAAGACAAAAAGGATCTTGAGAGACCCATAGGTAACCAACAAATGAGACATGAGTGTTCATTGAAGCAAGGCAAAATGCCAATTTACCTCTTCTCATTCTTGTTGCAAAAGTGAATCAACTGCAAATCTCTATTTTTCCTTTTGTTTTCCCTCAATGCCCATTCTTGAGAAGTTGGCCATGGTAAAAGTTCTCCAAGTTCCATAATCTTAAAAACTCGGAAGCACTCTAGATCATACCCGACACTCTATATTTTCATTTACCCTAAGCACACCCATGTCATCATGAGAAGGTTGGTTGCACTCCTCTTGAGGTTTTTTTCACAAATTTTGCTCACTGAAATTCAAGAACTCATCTAAACACTTGCTTGCTTTAAATGTTCCTTCTTGCTGTGAGTCCTTAGCTAATTTTGCTTGAGGACAAGCAAATAGATAAGTGTGGGGGAGTTGATAAGTGGTGAAATAGTGCTCTTCCAACGTCTTTATTCACTGTCATTTTACTTGGCGCTTGACTTATTTCACCACTTTATGAAGTAATTTTTGTGTTTATTAGTGATCTTACACCTTTGACATATTCGAATAGGTAATTACTCGTTTGAGTATATTTCGAGAGCTTAATCTGAGTATGCATCAATGTTCGAGCATCTCGGGAGGGATGCCAAAGCCAATGGGAAGCATCGGGAAAATTCCGGCACAAAAGAAGGACATTCTGGGGCCGACCGGACTTGCGACCAGACTTGCAAGTCCGGTCCGGCTCTGTTCAAATCGTCCCAGAACTCACTGAATCGACCGGACTTGCGACCGACTTGCAAAGTCCAGTCGAGCTTAAATCCCGTCACGTGCTCCGCGCTAAAAAGTGCCCGACCGGACTTGCAAGTCCGGTCGGACGGAAATTTTTGCCCAGAAATTGCTGTTAAAAGACTACATTCTGGGACTCCTTTCTCATTATCCAAGATACACGACTACAACCCTAAAGAGAGGAGAAAGAACGTGAAAGAAGAGAAGAAAGAAGAGGAAGAAGAAGAGGAAGAAGAAGAAGAAGAGAAGAAGAAGGAACTCACCTTCTCCAAAGCTTCCAAGCTTCAACAATGGCTTCTTCTTACTCTTTCTAGTTTTTCTTCCTCTATGTTTGAGTAGTACCCCATTGTGCTTTGGGATGGGTCTTTGAACCCAAACCCTAGATTTTGCTTGTGAATCTTTATTATGCCTTAATATAGTTGTTTCTCTCTCAATTATCTTTCAATGTTCTCAAATTGATCTCTTGAGTGCATTTGTGTGAAACCAAACTACAATTTGGTTTTGAGTTAGGGTTTGTGACCAAATTGAGAGAGAACTCTTGATTTATGCTTCTAGGATTAGTGAGCAATTTGGAGCTTTGTTCTAGAACTTGCTTAGTGCTGCTTAGTGAGTTTAGTCCTAATTGATTTTGAAGGCTAAAATTAACTAAGTAAGAATAACTCATCTTGGGTTTAGAGAGTTTTATTTTTTGTTCTAGGAAGACAACTATGGCATAAGAAGAGTTGCTAGCATATCTAGGTAGTTTGGGGGATTGCCAAATTCCCAAAGTACTTCTCCATCCAATCCATTAACTTATCACCTTTAGTTTATTTGTTGTTCTTGAAATTACTCAACCAACACAATCAAGCTTGCCACCGGCTAAACCCCATTTTACTGCTTACATTACAACTACTAAATACCGAGACTAGGAAGTTAGGACCAATTTCCTTGTGGATACGACACTTGTTGTACTACACCGATTAGGTGCACTTGCCTACTCCTTGCATATACTTGTATACTTTGTTATATAGTTTTTGCTCAACAATAACACTGCTGATTCATTTTATGTAAACATAAGATTCATTTTTCACTAACATATCACAATGTATAGGAAACTTTTATAATCTGAAGCTTAATTTTATAGTAAAAAATAATTCACTTTCATAACATTACTAATTCATTTTGCATAAACATAAGATTCACTTTAGTAACACTATTGATTCATTTTAAGTAAACATAAGATTCACTTTGCACTATCACATCACAATATATGAAACTTTTATAATCTTAAATTGAAATTTATAGTAGAAAATAATTCATTTTTATAACACTACTGATTCATTTTAGTAAACGTAAGATTGACTTCTGTAACACTATTGATTCATTTTATGTAAACATAATTGCAAACACATCACAATGTATCGGAACCTTTTAAAATTTTAAACTGAAATTTAGAGCAGAAAATAATTTGCTTTTCTAACATGAGTGATTCATTTCAGTAAACATAAGATTGACATTGATGATATTATAGTAACCATAATTGTCATACTAGTGGACTGCTATCAAACAATACTTATAGTAGTAACTATAATTTTATACCAGAAAGTAGTTCATTTTTTCAATGTAGCTGATTCTTTTTACGTAAACATATGATTCATTTTACACAAACACATCAAAATGTATAGGAAACGTATTATATACGCACTCAAAAAACATAAAATTTTAAGTTTACCAAAACATATCTATGATGCATTTTGTTTTAAAGAGCACCAATTATGATGAACAATGGTATACATTTTATTTATTTTTGTACTTATATTTTGTAAGTTATAGTAACACTTTGAATTTTTTCTTTGTTTTACCTAGTCATCCAACTAGGATGTGACACATGGCACAAAACAGTGGGTGGCTGATGTGAATTTTCTCCTCCTCGGGGAATCGTGTTTTACTACATTGTTTATTTTTCTTTGAAAATTTTCCTTATAATACTATTGCATCAGTAAGATTGTCATATGGGACAATAGTGCCACCTTCTAATATGAAGCAAGCTCCAACCTCTTCGTACTGTTAATAAAAACGTCAATCGTATTGGGGAATTTATTCAGATATAGCTATGGATTATTTTTCTTTTCTCCCATTTGCATATCTAATCATCTATTAGTTTAGTTGTTAAGCATACGTGGAGGACAACACAGTTCAAATCTTATTTATTTATTTTTATTTTTTTTGCTAGGAAAATCTTATATCTTCCTAACTTGTGGAGTATTATTTTTACTTGAGAAACTTAAAGTATATTTTTGGCTAATTCAAAAAATGCCTCAAAATAAAAGGAAGTCACAAAATGTCACTACATTTTTATAAAAATTCATGAAAGACCAATATGTCATCAACCAAAAGAAAAAAGATAAAAATACCCATACTAGATAACAAAGTACTTTTAAAGTTCACAATATGCCCCTAAGTGTTAAAAAATTCACAAAAATTACAAAATACTATAAAAAAAGATAACAATAAAAATGTATAAAATATTATAAATAATAGAAATAAAATAAAAAATATATTAAATATCGTAAAAATTTGAAAAAACTAAATATTTTTTAGATTTTTTTTAAAATTATTCAGTACCATAAAAAGGAATATAATGTTTTAAATACATAATATATACCGATTTTTCTACCAATTAAATACCATAATTCATACCAATTATGTACAATAACATTGAACATACATTTTTATAAAAAAAATCAAAAATATTAACTATTCATTCAAAAAAGTATATATTTTTTTTAACTAATATTTTGAAAAATGATTTTAAATTAATATAATTTATTCTGAATAAATAATTTGTATCTTTGAATTTGTTTTTATTCATTCAAAATAAATTCTTTTTTATTTTTAGCTAACATTTAGAAAATTTATTTTTTAAACTTTATATTCTATTTTGTAGATAACTTTATCACATAATATTTTTTTTGTTATCTACAAAATTGAATATAAATTTTAAAATAATTTTTCTGAATATTAGTTAAAATATACAATATAATTTATTTTAAATAAATAATTTAATTTGGTACAAAAATAATAATTTAAGAATGGGTGGTACATATTATGGTAAGAAAAATTGGTATAAATTATGTGTTTAAAAAAGTATATTATTTTTTATGGTACGGAATAATCTAAAAACATCTAAGAAATATTTTATTTTGTCAATTATATATATATATAAATTATATAATATTTTTTTTATTTTTTATAGTTATTTATATTGTTATAGTATTTTAATTTTTTTGTGAATTTGTTAACATTTAGGGGTATATTATGAATTTTAAAAGTACTTTGTTAACTACTAGGGATATTTTTGTCTTTTTTGTTTTTAGACAATGAAATAGTGACATTTCATGGACTTTTACATAAACAAAGTGACATTTTATAACTTTCTTTTTTAGTAGCATTTCATGAATTAGCAAAAAAATATAGTGTTATTTAATAAAATTTCCCTTTTTACTTGCTTTCTCGCTCTTCCCCTGTCTTCTCAGCCGAGACCAAGCAAGGCTCATTTTACTCCAAACCCACCAATGCCAAACACAACCCAAACCATGATGAAACCGAGTGACTAACTACGGTAGCCAACCCGACAACAATTCTCACGGTTTCCTGACTTTCTATTCTTTGTCTGGAGAATTTAAAAAAATCTCAGAATTCACGAACCCAAGACCAGAGAAACCCACACCTGCATTCCTCCACAAAAGAATCACACTCAATACTTGAGACTTCTACTACCGTTCACCGGAAACATCATCCTTTCATTGCTCTTCGCCGATCTTGCTCCGTTCTTGGTTTTGTTCAACCGCAGAGTAAGTGAGCTCCGACTTGAGGCTTTGTCTCTACATTTTCTGGTAAGCTTCATCATGCTTTCCACTTTTTTCTTCTTCTATTCGATCTCTCTTTATCTTGATTAAAATATCTTGCCAAATGAATCACGGATGGCTAAAGAACGACATGGAGGGCTCCACTCGCCGAAAATCTGTTTTTGAAGCTCTCGTCGTCTCTCCCATCTCATCTCTCTATTTTTTGTTGCCAATTTTTTACGCCTCTACCTTGTTCGCATTCTTCCTTGTTGGCTGAAAGTTCTAGTCGTTAGTTGGGTTTTAATTGGTATGCAGTGAACTAGATCATTGTTTGTGAACTGGTTATTGTTTCAAGTTATATGATTAGGAGAATAGTGTTAGTGTTTCCGATAACAGCCGATTTACTTGAAAATTACAAAATAGAAACTCAATCACCAGATTGGACACATTGTCCAATTAAATTTGGGGTGGTGAAAAATATCGTAAAGGAACCGCATTTGGGTAATGCGATTCTAGTATTTGCAAAAGAACCGCATTTGGGAAACACAGTTCTTTTGCAATACTCGAACAGTTCCTTTGCGATATTTGTCACCCCCCTAATTCAATTCAATAAAAAAAACTAGATGCGGGTGCGATATTGCTCACATGTTTCGAAGTACCAAATGACCCTCGTTTTGGTTGAAACTTCGTGCGCACGTAGTGGTAAATGGCCACAATAAAATGTCAAAAAATCGGCTTCATCGGAGTTCTACTAGTTACTCATAAATGTACCCATAGTGTCGAAGATGCACAAGATTTGCACAATAAAAAACTGTATACTGGTGCGATATTGATCACATGTTTCGAAGTACCAAATGTCTCCATCATTCTCTTATTAAGATAGAAAGGAACAGAAAAACCGTTTCACGCGCTACAGCTATACTGTTAGAAACCAGTATTTCCTGTACCCCTTTTATCCTAAGTCTTATGTTTCTGTTAGGCTGTATGCGATATACCTGTATATATATAGTAGTGTTACTATGTTATTATTTAGTCTTGTAAAAAGAAAAAGACCGTGGCCGTGTGTGCGGGGGTTATTAGTTCTAGGGTTATCACTTTCTGAGTTATCTCTTCAACTCCTCTTTATCTTCTTCTCTGTAAAGAAGGGTGGGTGGGCGGTTCTGGGTTGTAATGTTAATCGTCCTGAGCAATGTATCTTCCTGAGTTTTATTCCTTGAATCTTTTCATGGTATCAGAGCGCAGATCATGGGATCTGGCTCTTAATTGAGTTTTCCGCTCCTTCTTTCTTTTCTGTCGTAGCGTTCTTGACATCGTCTCACCTTTCTTGTTCGATTATCAAATCGCGATACCAGTTGTGTTTTCCTGGAATCACCACCGGTTTCTTCACCGCCAATCAAATAAGAGTCGAGTTTCCTGGAATCGCCACCGTTTTGTTTTCGGTCCATTCCCTGAGGTCGCCACCGATATTCACCGCTCTCAAATTCGTGACATCGCCTGCTTCCCAGTTCGATTATCAAATCGCGACAACAGTCAAGCTTCCCGGTCTACGTTCGAACCCTTCACGTTTCTTCAAGATGAGTGGTGACGGAGGAAAGAATCAATCCCTGCCAAAGGTCAGGGGCGACGATCTTGGCCCGGAAGATAGTCAAGAGAACGCCACTGAGGGGTCCACGATTGCCATTGGAAGCGCCCTTTACCTAGCGAGCTCTGATAATCCCGGTCATGCGCTGGCCGCCAAATTTGATGGTGGTCCAGGTTTCCCGTGTTGGAAACATCAAGTCCAGATCGTGCTTGCCTCGAAGAACAAACTGGGTTTTGTCCTAGGGACAATTTCAAAGCCGGATGACACAGATACGATACGTGTTGAAGCCTGGATCAGATGCGACAACATGGTCCGGGCTTGGATTCTCATGAGCTTAGAGAAAAGGGTAGCGGACACAGTTCTCTTCAAGGCTTCAGCATCCAAGATCTAGGAAGATCTGTGTGCCCGTTATGATCAAGTCGACGCTACAAGAATGTATGAGTTGGAAAGGCGGCTCACACACACAATTCAAGCCGGAGACAGCGTCGGGGACTATTTTGCAAGGCTGAGGGGAATATGGGACGACATTGACGCCACAACCACCTTACCGAGCTGTGCCTATGCCACTGAAAACGCATTTAAAGAATATATCAAGACTCAGAGGCTTATCAGATTCTTGATGGGCCTCAATGAGAGATTTGGAGCAGCTAGGGAGAATATCCTTATGATCTCGCCTCTCCCATCGATCGAGCAAGCATTCTCGATATTGATCCAGCAAGAGAGGCAGAAAAACCTAGCTGCCAAGCCGATTTCAGACGCGGAACCTCCTGTCGCTTTCTCGGTCAGCCAAGCCAAACGCAATCCCAGTCGCACCCAAAGTAATAGAGGAAGACGAAGTAGCCTACAATGCACTCACTGTCATAAGTCCGGTCACACGGAAGACTGATGCTATCAGAAGCATGGCTTCCCTCAAAATTGGCGGCCTGGAAAGGAGGAGAAGTACCAAACCAATGGTGTTATTGAACAAAAGGAAGAGGCTGTTAAAGATCCTTTTGGAGGAACCCTGACGAGTGATCAAGTTAATCAACTTTTGAATTACATCAGCAAATTGCACGTCGCTAACAAGGATTCCTCTACTTCTGAATCCAACTGTGGATTCATCGGTAACTCTTTCCTTTCCAATCACACCTATTTAATTGAAAGCATAAATAATCTTTTTAATGTCTCTGATGGTTACGTTTCTGAGAATTTTGAATGGATAATTGATAGTGGTGCTTCAGACCACATGTGTGGCACATTATCTGCTTTCTGTGAAGTTAGTTTTCTTAGTAAGCCGCATACCGTGGGTATGCCTGATGGCCACCCTCAACCAGTCAATCTGATAGGAAGGATTAAGATAAATAATTTGATAACTCTTGAAAATGTGTTATACGTACCCAGCTTCAGATTTGGTCTTATCATAGTTAGTAAACTATCTGAACAGAATAACGTGAGACTGTGTTTTGATTCTGAATCTTGCTTTTATCAGGACTGTAAACAGCATGAAGAGCTGAAGATTGGTCGAGTATATAGGGGGCTTTATGTCTTAGATAAGTCTTGTGATAAAGGAAGCAAAAAATGTATGAGTTCAAGTGTTTCTGAAAATAATTCTGTAGTTTCTGTTGCAGATTGTAATGTTTCTTTGAGCCGATGGCATCATAGACTTGGGCATCTGCCAAAAGAGAGAATGACTAGATTGGGTTTTATTGATAGAAGTTTCTTGCATAAAACTCTGATTTGTGAACCTTGTGACAGGGCTAAAAGCCACAGACTTGCATTTCCATCTAGTTCCATTAAGGCAAAATATATATTTGAGTTGTTGCACATAGATCTTTGAGGTCCATACAATGTTAAGACACATGATGGTTTCTCTTATTTCCTTACGATTGTTGATGACAAAAGTCGTGCCACTTGGACCCAGCTTTGTAGCACTAAATCTTATTGCCTTGGTTTAATTATTAATTTCATTAGGATGATTGAGACTCAGTTCAACAAATCTGTTAAATGTATTCGAACAGACAATGCTTTAGAGCTAGGTAGTTCCAGAGCAGGAGTAGAGTATTTCAAATTGAAAGGGATCAAAAACCAAACAACATGTGCTTACACACCCCAGCAGAATGGGGTGGCTGAAAGAAAACACATACACATTATGGAAACCGCATGTGCCCTCATGTTTCACACATCACTTCCAAAAAATTTCTGGGGGGAAAGTATCCTCACAGCCACCTATTTAATTAACCGTATGCCCCTTGTTAGTATAGATAACAAAACACCCTATGAGATTGTTTTTCAGCAAAAACCAGATTACTCCCTTCTTAGAAGCTTTGGTTGTTTGTGTTTTGCTCACATTAACAAAAATACTCATGATAAGTTTCAATCCAGATCTGTGAAATGTGTCCTTCTTGGGTATGGTCAGAATAAAAAGGCTTACAAGCTTTATAATCTAGAAGACAAAAAGGTTATATACAGTAGAGATGTGAGATTTCATGAAGAAGTCTATCCCTTCAAGTCTGATTCTAATAATGATATTGAGACTGTTTCTTCTAATCAAGAAGGTAATTTGTTTCAGCCTATGGATGATCTGTTTGTTCATGATGATTCTAATGATTTTGAAATAAGCATGAGACAGAAAAGCCAGGAAGGGCATCAAGGCTCTGATGGTCAAACAGAGGCAACAATCAGCCCAGACCATTCCACGGAGGAAACACCACCAAATTCTCATCAAGAAGAGTCCCTGAGAAGATCAGAGAGGATCAGGCAAGCACCCAAGTACTTGAGTGACTATGATCTGGGTTCTGTAGTCACCAGGAAAGATAAGTTCGTGGCTGAAACCCCTTTTTCAGATTGCTTTGCACAAATTTTAAGTGATAGAATTGTTGCTACAACCTGTGTTGAGTCACGTGTGTTTAGTTTTGATGATACTATTATTGATCTTGATGAAACTGATTGTATTATTAGATCAGATAGACTGATGCAGACAACAAGTGTGATTATGATTAACGAAACTGATTCTTGTTGCTTGCATGTTAACTTAAGCAAAGAAACATAACCCACTAGTTTTGAGGAGGCTGTTGTAGATTCTAGATGGAGAAAAGCTATGAACGAGGAATTTCTAGCTCTAGAGAACAACAACACGTGGACTTTAACTGATTTGCCTGACGGTGTTAAGCCCATCAAATGTAAATGGGTCTATAAAATTAAGTATAATGCAAAAGGGGGGGGGGGGGTAGAAAGGTTTAAGGCCATATTAGTGGCAAAGGGTTTTAACCAAAGATATGGCATAGATTATCTTGAGACTTTCTCCCCTGTAGTAAAGTTTACCACCATTAAGGCTTTAATTATCATTGCCACCAAAAGGAACTGGATTGTTAATCAATTGGACATAAACAACGCTTTCCTCCATGGTGATTTAGAGGAAAACGTGTATATGGAGGTTCCTTTAGGTTACAGACATGATACTTTTGGAAAAATATGTAAATTAAACAAATCCTTATATGGTTTAAAACAGGCTTCAAGGAAATGGCACCATAAGCTAAGTGTTTTTCTCAAATCTCTAGGTTTTGTTCAGTCCCTCAATGACTATTCTTTATTCTCTAGAGTAGCTTCTGATAGGGTCTATTATTTGGTTGTTTATGTCGATGATATCTTGATCAGTGGAAATGATACAACTTTTATAGAATCTGCCAAAAGGGATTTGAACGATAAATTTAAAATTAAGGACTTGGGTGAGCTTAATTACTTCTTGGGAATGCAGTTTGTTCACACCACAGACGGTGTTATTTTAATGCAAAAGAAATACTGTGAAGATTTGTTGAAAGAATTTGATATTTCTGATTGTAAACGTGATGTCAGTCCCCTTAATACTGCTTTTAAGTTGAGAAAGGATCTTGGAAAACCACTGAAAGATCCTTTTCTGTACAGAAGACTGGTTGGAAAGATTACTTATTTGTCACACAGCAGACCCGATTTGTGCTTTACCATCCAAGTGCTTAGTCAATTTTTGAGCAATCCCACTGATATTCAGTTAAAGGCTGCTTTACATACACTCAGTTATATCAAAGGCACTCTGGATTATGCTCTTTTCCTTAACTCCAAACCTGATTTTTCGTTAATAGCTTTTTGTGACTCTGATTGGGCAGGTTGTCCCAATACAAGGAGATCAATCAGTAGCTACTTTATCCAGTTGGGAGGAAGTCCTCTCTCTTGGAAGTCAAAGAAACAGTCCACTGTCGCGTTGTCCTCAGCTGAAGTAGAGTACCGGGCGATGAGGAGTGTTACTGCTGAGTTGAGTTGGGTCACAAGAATTTTACATGAGTTTGGAGTGGAAGGTATTCTGCCTATTCCTGTTAAGTCAGACAGTCAAGCAGCTACATATATAGCCAGAAATCCAGTTCTGCACGAGCGTACTAAGCACATAGAACTGGATGTCCACTTTGTTAGACAAAAGTTACAGGAGGGCATGATTGTTGTTGAGTTTGTCGGTTCGAAGGAGCAAATGGCAGATGTGTTAACTAAATCATTACCAGGAAGGGCTTATCCACTGCAAGTAAGGAGGATGGGGCTGAGGCTGGATGTTGGCTAGTGATAAATTTGCAGTACTTCTTGCCAAACCTTAGAATGTGTGACCTCCTAAGGTTTGAGGGGGGGGGGGGGTGTTAGAAACCAGTATTTCCTGTACCCCTTTTATCCTAAGTCTTATGTTTCTGTTAGGCTGTATGCGATATACCTGTATATATATAGTAGTGTTTCTATGTTATTATTTAGTCTTGTAAAAAGAAAAAGACCGTGGCCGTGTGTGCGGGGGTTATTAGTTCTAGGGTTATCACTTTCTGAGTTATCTCTTCAACTCCTCTTTATCTTCTTCTCTGTAAAGAAGGGTGGGTGGGCGGTTCTGGGTTGTAATGTTAATCGTCCTGAGCAATGTATCTTCCTGAGTTTTATTCCTTGAGTCATTTCACAGAAGCACTTATTAAATTTTCTTGTTGTGCTTGCTAAAGGCACGACCTGTCTTAGCAGGAGCTACATATTTAACATCTTAACACCTTATATTAGTTCACAACACTGTCGCCATCCTATTTGTCCCCATCACTATCATCTGAGTTATCATCTACGCCGTAATCTTCCATGGACGTCTGCATCCTTGGAGGTAACGGCTACGACCTATCTTCTCTGAATCCAAAGATGACATAGAGTTCGACTCTGGTATAAATTTAGTTGTTGGTTGAAGACGAATTGTTCAATCATTCGCTAGACGTCAACATCACACAGTATCTGCAAAGGCCCCCATAAGGGCCGTGGCTGGGAGCACAATAGTAATCGATGAAGCCACACAATGGTAGCCATTAAGCTCTTTCAACTTAGTTTTGACGACATTCTCAAATTCAGCTAATGTAATATCCATGGGGATCTTGAAATCGAATTCATAAGTCGAATACGTTCTAGCAAAATACAGACCTGAATTGTTAGTCAATGGCTCAGTGTGATGCAACATAGTGCAAGGGATCTCCATGGACGACTTATGATGATGAACAAACTATGAAGATTACGCGTACTTTGGCCAATTTTATGTAGTGTGCAATGTAGGTAGGATGAGAAACTGCTTGTGTAACACCCCAACTACAAACACAATACTTAACAAATGATTGCAGCGGAATTACAACTTAACACTTAACTTAATCCCTGGGTGCTACTCGTCGTTAGCCACCCACGTGGCTAACAAGGCTAATACTTAAACACTGTATCGGTCTGATGGACCAGATTCCCGAGCATTAATACATTACAATTCCACTCCATAACTAAACCGAGTCATCACATTTATTTTACATACTGTACCGAGTCTAATACATTCTATTGCCGATAACAGTTTCGGTCTTACTATACTTACAAATACATAAACAATTTAAATATCTACCCATGCATAAATAGCCACCCCGTCCTACTCTTGAACGGCTACCAGCTCCATTGTACCTGAAATGAAATGGGTGGCCTCAAAGGGGCTCAGCACCTTTGCTGGAATGGTAATCGTGCAGCTCGCATGCTACCGGGTCACGCACAACTAATTGTCATGTGAGCACGCAGTTGATTATTTAGAGCATGCATGAAATACTATAACGCATATTACATTCACATTAGAGGTGATCATCCGGGCGGGCGGGCCGGGTTCGGGCCGGGCCAGAGAGATTTTTTGGGCCCGTCGGGCCTAATCATGGAGACCGAGCCCGGTTTATTATATCTTCGGGCCGGGCCGAGCTAGGCCCGGTTTTTTTCCAGCTCTACGGTGCCCGGCCCGCCCGGCCCGGTTATTACTTATTTTATTTTTTTAATTAAAAAATATATATTAATTTCAAAATCTTATTATATATATA
Source organism: Limonium bicolor (assembly GCA_023374045.1). Taxonomy (NCBI): domain Eukaryota; kingdom Viridiplantae; phylum Streptophyta; class Magnoliopsida; order Caryophyllales; family Plumbaginaceae; genus Limonium; species Limonium bicolor. The sequence continues at coordinate 32,275,580 of CM041777.1, read as the reverse complement.
AATTTGAGAAAATTTTATAGTATATGTATATTAATATAATTTGATATATGTATTATATAAAATAATATAAGATATACATTATTTTATATATATATTTTAAAATAATAGATAATATCGAAAACCGGGCCGGGCCGGGCGGGCTCGGCCCGCGGGCTTGAAAATTTGCCGCAGCCCGGCCCGGTTTTTTATTCGGGCTCATTTTTTTGTCCAAGCCCGCCCGGAAAGCCCATCGGATTCGGGCTTACCGGGCTTTTTTCCGGGCCGAGTCGCCGGGCCGGACTGATTTTGAGCAGCTCTAATTCACATACAACAAGTTTTGAGCAATGAAGTGCATTCAACAAGTATAACACATTAATGTTCATTGACCACATTACCTTTTCCTCTCGCCATGAGGGTTCTTACCTCAAAAGCCTCATTATTATTAGTCAACACTTATCCCTTTTAGTCGGGCTTTACACAATACTTCTCATGATGATATGAACTTGATTTCACAAATCAATACACATGAACATAAAACTATCACCTCATAACCATACACATACAACGTAACTCGGGGATGAATCACGCGAGGATTCGAACCGAAATAAGAGTTAGTCAACATTTATAGAGTCTAGAGGACGACCGGTCCTCATGTCGATCTCAATACATAACACATTGCCATTCTGTTTGTCGAACGAGTAATTTACACAAGGTGTGTCGGATCTAGAGGATCTAAGCACGCCGTACACATATCCCCCTAACCCTGATCATAAGTCAAGGTAGGAGAGCCCCTTAATAAGGCTCGTGGGAGATTGAATTCCAAGGAGGAAAACAACCGAACAGATAGGGAGTTGAGTCAGATGTAGATACCAACTCCCAAGCACACGCGCACGACCGGACTCCCGGATTCCTCACCCCCCAAGTTATACATTAGTTAGAAGCTCCCTCCATAGGGCTTATCACGACAAGTTACATTATAGTTAGTCAATTTCGGTCAGACACACAGAGGAGGTAAGATACCATTCGACATACATGAACATAGCAAAAATCGTTACACAACGACATACTCAAAGGGGGTAAACACATTTACACACAACAACAATACACAACTAACACACAGATAACCGTAGTTAGAATGTTTCTGTAGGTTGGGACGTTAATTCCGAGTACCGATCTCTTATGTGATCCTAGAGTCGGTTAGCTACGGTTTAACACATATTCGAGGTTAAACGGTATTGGAACTAAATACGCCACATAAATGAATTACTGTAAACTCATTTTATGCTTTATCTTGCAAGGTGGCAAACATACAGAAAAACAGGATGGCATACAAGCCGGTGTAACCCGGTAGGACACAGGTTGCAAGAAAACCATACCTGTCACTTGGGAATTACTTTAGCGCGTCATCTCATGCAACTTAGTTAATTCTCGTACAACTGATATCATTTCAAATGTTTTTATTAACATCATCATCATACGGTATGTAAGCTTCTATTACTCCCGTACTTACTCCGTTGTCCCGTTATCCTTAACTTACTTATGTGATCGTAAGTTCACAACTTACACATTCACTTCTAGCACTTGTCTATACTTCTTAAGACCTTTACATGTCACCAAACAAGGGCTAAACATCATCTAATACCAATGCCCATCAATCCCCATTCATTTAGAGTCTTTAAAACACTTTCGGGAGCCTTTTTGGTGTGGTCCGGGACTTAGTCCTGGACTTAAGTCCCGAACCAATGCTCTGGCTAAATTTCAAATTGATTTTTAAGGTGGTCCTGGACCAACCCTCTAGTGGTGTTCTCGGGGGATTTTAAGGTGTGGTCCGGGACCTTATCCAAGGGCTAGGTCCCAGGCCCTGCTAAAAAGCTGCTAAAACACTATTTTTCAACCCTTAAACCTCACCCAATCTTTTCCTAATCTTTCCACAAGTTTCTAAACATGTTATAACACCATAAACATGCATTAAACCTTCATAAATCATTACCAAACTCATTGTTCAATTCTTTCTCAATTCTACAAGTTTTTCACTCTCAAATTCTACACTTTGTTTACTAGTACACTAACAACATTCCCATGACAGCTTTTATCTCATTCTCAACCAATTTGACCATTCCAATCTTTCTTAAGCATTTGCACTTCTAATACCCAAGTCCATCCCTCATTTACCGGGTCAAACACACCAAGCTCTTTCCTAGAATTTTAACCAACCAAAAATATCAACTTTTGCTACAGATTTTTACATAACTCCACACCATTCTCTAACTACCATTTCAAGGTGATTAATACACCAAATCCATTCCTAACAACACCCAGCAAGCCTTAGGTTCTTCAAGCTCATAAGGTCACCTAAACCATTTAATTTTTACCGAAATTTTGCCATAACTTCGTTACTAACCTAACTTATCCAAATTTATTGTCTTCATCACTTATTCCCAAAACATTCACAAATCAACTAACCAAACCCTTAGTGGGTTCTAACAGCACACAATATCTTTCACATCTCATCAATCACAACAATCATCCCCATGTGCAATAATCTTAAATAACTTGGCACTAAGGCCCTTAAATCACAAGCAATGCACAATGCATTAAACATCATCACAATTTCCTCTTCTAATCACCAAACACACTTCCAACACAATTTTTTTTATTCATTCTTTTATTTACCCATCCCAAGATTCACGAAAACATTATAAATAGACATCAAGGTAAGTTGTTTACCTTAAGTCCTCAAGTCCATATTTTCACTTCTTTCCTCCTCCTCTCTTGTTCTTGATTTCCAACCGGTCAATGGGGTCATTGTTAAACTAAAGACCAATGCCCAAGGAACAACTATAATCACTAAACAACATCTAAACTCTTGGGATAAACTCTAGAACACAAGGAAGTGTTTTAAAGAACAAAAAGGAGGGAATTACCTTCTCACTTCTAAACGAAGTACTTTGGCAATATACCAAGCAATGCTCCAGCACTTCTTGAAGATTAAACAAGGCTAGATCATGGAGAGAAATGGAATTCAAAAACAGGGAAAATCAGCCATGAAAGGGAAATGAAGAAAACATGAGTTTTTAGAGTTTTTCTTACCTTAAAGGAAAGAGGAGATGTCGAAGCTCAGGAAAATGTAATTTTATCTTCAAATGGGCTCTAGCCATGGAGGTCAACTTCATCCTTTGAAGATTTTGAAAAGAGCACAAGATAGCCCTTGATGTGGTGAAGAAGAATACGTATTTATTTTCGGATTTGGAGTATTGTGGAGCCTTGAACAAGGGAGAGAAGTAGAGGGTTGGGTGGAGGCTTCCAAAATCGCCATTGAAGCAGGTTAGGAGGATGGAGAGTGCTGGGAGAAGGAGAAATAACCGTAAGAGAGGAAGAAGGGGAGTGGAAGAGAGAGAAATCAAAAGGTAAATAAGTACTTTACTTTATGCTTTTGTCCTTTAGTGAATTAAAATAGAATAGAGTAGTAGAAAGGGAGAGGGAAAACGTGTGAGTGTAGTATAGGGGAGTTCAGATTTTTACTTTTACAAAAATGGGGGAGTATTTTACTCTTATTACAATTTACACCCCATAAGTTCCCGGTTTTTACACTATTCACTATTCCGGGTCCGTTTTCCAGATTTTTCTTGTTTCTTTATTACTTTCAATGGTTCTAGACCTTCATTAATGTTTATTTATAGTTATATGATCAACTATATTTTTTTTTCGGGGTCATTTAACTGCTTAAAGTCACGTTTTCGGGTTTTCTCGAAAAAAGCGCTTTAAAACTCCGTTAGCGTTTTAACCCATTATTTGAATCCGTTTTCTTCAGGAATTGTTCCCACATATTATTTAGGCCTAATCAAGCCCTAGGAATCCCTCTTGGATCCTAGTTGAGGTTACATACCTCCTAAGATAATTAAATATATGTTTTTACATTTTGTAACTTTTACGTGTTTCCCTTTTTCTTTTGGTTTTTCTTTCTTCACCATAATTTCTAAGGACTTAATTAGCCTTAGAAAACCATAATTATATATTTAATTAACACATCAAGGTTTGGGGTATTTCAGCTTGGCTCAAACACACTACAACCTACCTTACACATTGTGCGCTATTTATAGTTGGTGATGAGATGCTATGATAATGCACTTTTAAATGTGATAAGATGCTCTTAATGTGGTGGCTCTTTTTACTGTTTTTGTCTCTATTTATGTGAATGCAAAGAACTACGTTAGGATAATGCGGTTCTTTTGCATTGTTGTATTCGGCTAGTACACATATATATAGGCGTGGCAGACTATAAATAATATCACACTCCAACCATCAATGAAGCCGTCTAGTGCTACATGATTATTTGTATGGAACGAATTTGTGCTAAATGTTAACTACTTGAATATTGTGATCATGGTTACGTTGATTGTTGGAAATAATATCACACTCCGACTGTAACACCCGGGTTTATAACAATATGTAATCATGATTTATTAGCAGTATGATTATTAGTTTGTAGTGGAAATATAATTAACTAAAATAAAATGTAACCGGGATGTTATCACCACACTCAACCTATGAGTGCTAAGGCTTAGACAGTTATAGTTGGTATTAGAAACTTAACGACAACAAGATTAAATAAAATCTCAAATGTATGCTAAGACATTAGATCTCCTCAAATGTTTATTAATTAAATGTCTAAAATACTAATCGTTACACGCCCCTCATCCCAGCAACTTTAATCATCCATACCCGCGGACAAAAAAACAAAACAACTAACAAGAAAGGACCGCGCAAATCAGAGAAACGTAGTAAACCCTACAACACCTTGTCAAATACATTTTGAAAACCCATTTGAGTATAACAGACATCAGTAGCCATATAACTAATCAAACAATAACATCAGAACAATCTCAATCAATAATCAGCAATATCACAACCAATTCTGGAATGACAAGAGTCACCAAAAATCCACAATTCACAAATTTCAATAATTGGTACCACAACAGAGTTGGGACCAATCATGTTCACCCTCACTCTAAGTCCTTAAGTGTGCACACCCTCCAAAATTTTTACCGACTAATGGAGTAGATCATAGAGCTTAGCTGCGGTCTGAGACTCAACAGCGCCAAGATAAATTATCCAAATGCCTTTTTCCATTTCCAATATCAACCTCCCGTCAAATCCATAATATAATAGCCAATTCATATAATACCAAAATTCTCAACTGAAATACCCCGTAATTAAAAATAGTGAGTAATTAGGCTAATAAGTAATTTAGAGGCTTAATTAAGTGTAAATAATCATGAGGGAACAAATCCTGAAGAAAACGGATCCTTAAAAATGGATTAAAGCATTACCGATCTTAAAGCACGTTTTTCGAGGTAACCGGGAAAACGTGTCTTTAAACGGGCCAAATAGACTCGTAACAATTTTAGTCAACTAAATAATCATTAATAAATTTTAGTGAGGCTTTAGAACCAATAAAAATCAAGAAAACGAGAAATTAGTAAAAACTGTCAAAAACGGGAAGTTGTGGGGTAGAAACATAAATAACACAAACTTATGTGTCCAATATTGCAAAAAGAATTTTAAAACCCATGTGGGTTCTGTGGGGTCCGATTTTTGTTTTCCCCCCACACCTCTTATACTTACTTACTCTCCTTTTACACAAGCAAACAAAAACAATAAAGCAACCTTACTTTAATTACTCTCTCACAATTCTCTCTCCTATCTCTCATTTCCTCACAACACCCCACGTACTCACTCCCCCTCATTCTCTGAATTTCTTTCTTCTTCTTCTCCAAACCACCGAACAGCCATGGAGGCTTAAGAAAACCAACCACAAGCTCCATCTTCTCTCCTTTGTAACTCTCTCCAAACTCTTCCAAAAATTATAAAAAATACCACCATTGTAATCCTCTCACCCAGAGCTACACTTCCATCTTTCCAAAATTCAAAAACAAGCACTTTCGATTTTATGGGTATACCCCATTTGGAGTTTCAACCCCCCATTAGAAGGCCCTCCTTCTCCTTGTTCTTTTAAGGTAAAAACATTCTCAAAAACTCCATCTTTTTCTAGCCTCAAAGGCAAAACGAAAATTTAGCTAAACCTTGTTTTGGTTCCTCTTGTGCCCAGCCAATTTTGGCACTTTTGAAAGGTGGGAAACATCATTCTTGAGCTATTCCAAACAACACTTAAGCTCTTGCAAGGTAAGGAAACTCCTAAACCCTAGAATGTACATTAAAAGCTTAAATGAGAATTAGTGTTTGTTTTAGTATTGAAGCATATATATAATGTTGGTAGTGTTAGAGGAATGGGATTACAAACCGGTAGAGAAGAAGGAAGGAAGGAGAAAGAGAGAAGAAAGAAAAACTAGAAGAAAAACAAGGTAAGGAAGCTCTCTAGTGTAGCTTATATATATATATATGTAACAGATTTTAGAAATAAAAAGGTGTATTGTAAATGGTATTTTGTAGTAGAGTAATGTGTAGGAGGATATAAGTATTTTGAAGCTTTAAAAGATATGTTAGAACTTGTTAAAACAGATTGAGAATTTAATGTTGAGTGCAGGAATTTTTGGGAGTGTTTTAGCATTAGTATTTGTATATGAGAGCTTGTATATGGTTGATGTTTATAAACAGGTGAGACTGAATGAAAATGTGATTAAAAAATTGGTGGAGATAAAATTATAGGGGAGGTTATGTCAAAATTTATATAGGATTAGAACACTTAGAGAATTAAAACTAGGTGACTAATGTGAGTGTGTAACAGATTTTGTTTGAGATGGTTAGGAGGGTAAGTTGAGAGAGATAGATAGTGCAATCTAAATACATTAGAGGTGCTAGAAATGTCAATAGGAGAGGAAGTTGTAGAAGGGGAGTGTTAGTATCAAAATCTGTAGCAAAAGACATTAGGGAAGAAAACTGTTTAAGTGTAGAGTTGAAATTAAGAGAATTGTGTATATAAGTTAGTATAGAGTTGTGTGATGAATTGGGAAATGAATTAGCATGGTTTAGGGTGTTTAAATTGCACAAAAACATGTTAGGATGCATGTAGGAAGATTGGGGAAGCAATGGGTGAAATTGGGAAGGAAAAACAAAATCTGTAACAAGGTTCTGGAACCGTCCGACCCAGAGTCTGGATCGGACGTGGGTCGGACAGGCCTTAAACAACGAGATGTAAACTTTCTGGAATGGTCCGACCCAGAGCCGTGAGTCGGATGTGGGTCGGACATGGCCTAAATAAACAAACGAAAACATTCTGTAATGGTCCGACCCAGGGCCGTGGATCGGACGTGGGTCGGACAGGCAAAAAAATATAGTGGTCGAAGTTTCTGACTTCGTCCAACCCAGACGGTGAGTCGGACGTGGGTCGGACGGAGCTTAGACTCGAGACCAAAACCTTCTGGAATGGTCCGACCCAGAGGGTATGGGTCGGACGGAACAGTGCTGGGTCGGACAGGGTAATTTTCTGGGAACTAATCTTACTGGAATGGTCCGACCCAGGGCTTGGGTCGGACGGTGGGTCGGACGGCCCTATCCTGACAAAAAAAAATATATTTTAATTTAAATAATAATTGTATATATATATATGTATATGTATACCCATACATATATGTATATGTACATGAATGTAAGCATGCAAACCTTAGGTAAGAAAATAAAAACTTAAGTAATGAAACATGAGTAAGTAATGTGTAAGTGTAAGCAGTATAAGGACATAGTAAGTATGAGTTAAGTAATGATAGTTAGATTAATCATTTAATATATGTATATAATAGGATTTTATTTGTGACACCGGAATGACGTTTGGGAACACGTACGACGGTGAACGGTATGGATTCCTCATGCCCCGTATGCTATCTTGGTTACTCTGATTTGTGTGTTGTGTGCTAATTGATCACCAAATAAGATAAATGCACGAATCGGAGTTAATATGCATACTTGTAATATGTGTTGTATGATGTTGTATATCTTCTTTAATTCTTAGTTTGTATAATTCATGAAATGTTTGGATGAATATGAATGTGTGTATGTATGATGTATTGGACTGTGACCGATTGTGATGTGTTTGGACTTCTAACTTATTCCTAACAAGCTAACCATCCTAACTCAAATTGGTAATTAAATTGGAATGAGTAGAAGTCCGATATAGTTTCAGCCACGCGTGAGGATGCGGAGTCACGAAGGTTGGCTCCAATTCCTGACTCTTAAAACTGGTCCGCGGCCCAAATCCCTTAAGTGGGTAGCATCCCGGATTGGTGAGTCAAGTAAATCCCGGAGGTGGGACGGTGTAGTCCCCAGGGCCGGAGGTCCCGACGACTTAACTTGAGTATAAGTAAGTAAGTAAGAATGAGTAAGTAAAGTAAATGGAAGTAAGTAATTGTAAGTAAGAAAAAGTAAGTAATGAGTAAAAGAGTAAAGCATTCCGATTAACCCGGATGCATAATTTGGCTAACCTGTGAAGGTAAGTAAGTTGTGTGCTACTGTATTGTTGCCTTGGATCATGTAATGAATTGTATAAGCATGTATGTTGTATGAAAAGCATGTATGTATGAAATAAATGAACAGCATGTTTAGTGGACGTCAAATAGTCGGCGTGCCCTAGCTAGCACGCGGTATATGCGGAGTTTACGCAGCGTTTGCTGAGCCCCTTGGGCAACCATTTTTACTACACCAGGTACCCGTGAAGGATGAAGACTAGGAGAGTTGAAGTTTAATTTTCCTGTCTTTCTTTTGGTTTGTAAACAATGAATTTTGATGGTGTACTGAGTAGTACATGGCTATAGCTTTTGATTAGCCGGTGTACCATGGGGTACACCTTTTTGGATTTTGGATAGCATGGGAATTGGTATAGATGAGTAGTCTTAGAAACTCATTCTTTTGGAACTTAGAAATGATGTAATCGAATATACTTTAATACTCGGTGATCCAGGATGTAAGTATTGGGAATATGATATTTTGGTAAGTAACTTAGTAGCTCGGTACACTATGCACATCAGACCGTGACTGTAAGTAAGGTAAGCCTAGCTAGCCGTATGGGCGGTTAGCGGCGTTGTACCATCCGCCGTAGCAAGTATGTAACAATTCCGCTGTGAACTCGTAAGATTAATAGGGCAATTAGACGGTAAGCATAGGATTAGCGGTTGGGGTGTTACATCAACCATCTCAAATATTTCATACCATCAGTATAATATCAACATTATAAGCACAATTTCCACATTCACAACCAATACAATCAACATCATAATATTACAACATGATCACAAGTTAAATTAGGTGAACACAAGGTTTACCTGGAACTCACGCTCAAAACAAAAGTCGACAACAATTAATCTACAATCAGACAACAGTCCCGTTGAAACGCTTAAAATCTAACAATTTATAATTCTGCTATCAGAGATCCAATAATATCTAATTTGTGTCAATAAGAATTAACGACAATATATATTATTAGTTCATCCCTATAACCGTAATGAAAACAAAGTGATAATTGAATACCAGACTTAATTGTTAAAGTTTGTAGGTCCGATCACTGGTTAAGGGAAAAAAATGATGACAAAACGTCAATCGTCGATATACGGCGCAACCAACAAAAGAGAAGGTTGAAGAGGCGGTATTCTTATTTTTTTTCTCTTTTAGAGTAATAGTGTTTTTTTAAATGAATAACAGACTAGGGAAGGACTAATATATATAGGACTCAGCTAGACAAGATGTATATATACAATCCGTAAAAGATCGAGAAAATAAAGTCTTATCTTTCTAAAAAGAAATAAATAATAATATAATACTTCTCATTTTTTTGCAACATAAAATAAAAGTATTTGGATGATTGAATGAATAAAAGTAATTATGGTGAAAAATCATCAATGGGTGAAAATAAACTTCTTTATGAGAAACTAAATAAAACGAATAACTAATTTTGTAGTAATTTATATTATAACTAATATAACTTGTGATTTTAAATAAAATTAAAATAAATTCATAGTGATCAAGAATAAGAAATCAAATAATTAAATAATTAGCAGAATATATGCCAACTATAAAAAATTAATTAGTTTTTTTGACAGATTTATGAGTATTTCACCGACCCTCAATGAGGAACACACAACCGCATACACCACTTTCAGACACTTGCAGTAGCAAGTAAACTAAAAACAAAATACAACATTATCATATTGTAAAAGGATGGTTAATAATACGTTTTATCATATTTGTGGTGTCTCCGCTATCATCCGAAGGACTGCTCGAATATGCGTCGTATGAAGGGGGTCTTCCATACGGGATTGAGTCGGACGATCCTTCTTGTCCTAATACATCTGATTCCTCGTTAAAGTTCTTTAGAACACTTGTGCACTCCGATCATTCGTAGGATTCTTTGATAAAGTCCGTAAGAGTGTGTGTGTGCCTTCTGAACGTACAGGCGACTCTACAACAAAGTCGGTAAGGGGATGCGTGCCCTCCGACAATTTAGCGGTTGAGGAGTCACTACTTATGAGAATTGGATCTGTGATCTTTGTCCTTGATGAAGATTCGGCATCAGACATTAAAGCTTTGCTCTGGTTCTTCATGGTGCTTGAATATTCAATAGGAGTACGCGCCAATTTGGTTTTGTTGCATCTGTGCTTGGGGGAGGGGCATTTGGAACTGGAGGATTGAGGTGCGGTGCACACTTGCTTCACCTTGTGTGATTTCCTTCCTTCGATTGAAGAATCCTTTTTAGGTGCCATATTATTGACGGGTTGTTTAGCTTTGTTTTAGGGAATGAGTAGATAGTTTGTTGTAGAAATTGAGTATGGGATGTATAAGCTGGAGCATGCATACTCCCTTTTATAATTTCCTCCCCAACGGCTAGTGCAACAGCTCTTTTCGGCAATACGAAGAACTACATTTGGCTAATACGGTTAGTACACATATATACAGGCGTGGCAGACTTTATAAAGAGCCTGACCTTGTCAGGCTCTTTTTAAATATTTTTCTTTCTCTACACAGGTGATTGTAAAGAACCGTGTTTGGCTAATACGGTTCTTTTGCATTGTCGTGTTCAGCTAGTACACATATATACAAGCGTGGAAGACTTTATAAAGAGCCTGACCTTGCCAGGCTCTTTTTAAATATTTTTCTTTCTCTACACAGGTGATTGTAAAGAACCGTGTTTGGCTAATACGGTTCGTTTGCATTGTCGTGTTCAGCTAGTACACATATATACAGGCGTGGTAGACTTTATAAAGAGCCTGACCTTGCCACGCTCTTTTTACTAGTTTTCTGTCTCTACATAGGTGATTGCAAAGAACTGTGTTTGGCTAATGCGGTTCTTTTGCGTTGTCGTGTTCTAAAAAAGGGATATTGTGGGCATTTACCACTACGTGCGCACAAAGTTTCAACCAAAACGAGGGTCATTGGGTACTTCGAAACATGTGAGCAATATCGCATCAGCATGCAGTTTGTTATTGTGCAAATCTTGCGCATGTTCGACACTTTGGGTACGTTTATGAGTTACTTGTAGAACTCCGATGAAGCCGATTTGTTGACATGTTATTGTGGGCATTTACCACTACGTACGCACGAAGTTTCAACCAAAACGAGGGTCATTTGGTACTGGAACCGCATTTGGGTAATGCGGTTCCAGTATTGCAAAAGAACCGTGTTTCCCAAATGCGGTTCTTTTGTAAATACTGGAACCACATTACCTAAATGTGGTTCCTTTACAATATTTGTCACCACCTCGAATTTAATTGGACAATGTGTCCAATCCGGTGATTGAGATTCTGTTTTGTAATTTTCAAGTAAATCAGCCTTCCGATAACTTGACTGGGTTTACAGTCAGTTTTTTGAATTCTACAATCGTTTTCATATAAATATAGTTAAAATTTTGGAATTTGTCCTCCCCAACACGTAGTCAATATTCTAGAGCTTGTAGTGGTCTAAAAAACAAAATTCAATTTAACTATTTAAGGTAACATTTTTTACGATATAATGGGATAGTTTTAGCAATGTTTTAGATCAAACATAACTAAATCTGGATTTAAAATTTTTTTAAAAAAAACATTGCACTACATGACAGAGGAACCGTCCTTAACGGACTTATCAAGTAGTTATCCATTTTCCATGTGTTATGCCCTAGAATTATTATTATTATTTTTATTTTATCTTGTTTTACTTCTTTCTGATTCGCAAAGGAAGTTCGTATTAATTTTTTATCTTATATTAATATGTCTATGACGTTCCTCCAAACATTATTATGTAGCTTTGGAGAAGGAGGGTTAGTATTGTCCTTCTTTGTTTTGTTAATTATTAATGAGTTAGGAAAACCTCATTTTCCCTCTTATTGATTTCCTAACTCTTTTTTCCTTATTTTCCTTCCACGATCATTCATCCTTCCTCCCCCAACTTTATTCTCGTTCTTCTCCCACTTCGCTTTGTCAGTAAATTCCTCACTTTGCTCATTCATTCTCCAATTCTCGTTCTTCTCTTCATTCATTCCCCAATTCTCTCCCAAGGTCCAGATGCTAGACTATTCGTTGTGGATTCCGTTAGTCAGTTGATTGTTCTCCAGGTTTGCGTTATTTATTTCAGTTTAGTTCTCCGTTGAGTTTCCTCCTTACCCCCTTTTCTGATTTGATTTTGGAATTCGACTATTCAGTCCGAGCGTTAGTGATTCGAGTGGGGATTCGAGTAGAGTGATTTGAAGAGTCCGTAGAGATAGCTTTGCGTCGGATGTGAGGTAGGTGGTAGATGCATTCAGTTGTGTATGTTCGCCCATGGGGGTTTCCGATTATGTTTTTGTTTCTAGTGTGTTGAACGTTCTCTGAATTGTGTGATTCCGATTTGATTTCTGAGTTGTCTTTTGCTCCGTTTAAACCCTGTGGGAAATGTATTTGATTTGAGTATTGTGTTACGAAAGGTTATGCATTAGGTATGGTGATTTATGGAGTGGAATTGGTTCTGGTTCGACATTGATTTTGTAGGTTTTTTCCATGTCCGGACGTGAGTAAGGACGCCTCTATTTTCCTTATGTTTGTGTGTTGCCCGGACGGAATGCATGGACGATTTCCGAGTTTTGCATTCGACTTGTGTCCGAACTTGTAAGTTCGGACTCAAGTTCGGACACATTTTACTGATTTTGGGCTCTGTCCATACTTGTAAGTCCGGACGCATGTCCGGATGTGATGGATTTCGCAGTTCGGACACATGTCCGGACACGCCTCTGTTTTCGCATAACTTTTTCGTTTGAACTTCGTTTTGAGTGTCGTTTGCGGCGTTGCATTCCTTTCAATGTCTACTATCTATTTGATAAGTTTTGGCATCAGTTTATGTGAATCCGGATATGAAATTTCTCGATAAGCCTTTGACTTCTGATTTGCTCTGAAAGTGTGCATAAGCTTCTGACTTCAGTTTAATCTTCTGTATTTCATTGGTCTTGCCTTAAGACATCTGTTTTAGTTCTGACATCTGCATTGATTTGTTTAAGGCTTTGTGCCTTGGTGTTTTTGCCTCACAACACCTTTTGTTTTATTTTGATTGAACTTTTGTTTTGGGGACCCAGGTTCTGTACATTCTGAGCCATGGAAGGCTGGGTTGAGCTATCCCATAGCATGCTATGTAGATGTCGTTCTGAGTGTTGGGTCATTCCCATTTCTGTTCTGTTGGGTTGACGAACCCTTTGGCCTTCGGGTCATTTCTACGTTGTCGAGGGATCTGTTAGATCCATGGGTCTCCGACCCTTTTTTAGTGTTGTGCTCAGTGCTAGTGTCCCACCTCTGTTTATAAGTGATTTGTTTCTATCTGTTCTGCCCATTTCTGATTTCCAACAGACTGCTATGTGCTTTATATCCTCTGAAAGTTTTTAGTTTACTAAGTGGTATGTTTCTGTCTGCTCTGTATTTATTTGACTTGAGACGGTCTACTGTGTGCTTTCTGTCTGGTAAGGAGTATCTGATATACAAAGCTTTTGTCTTCTGTTTTGTCTTTTGCTGCTTCATCTGATTTGCCAACACTAGGCTCGTTCTGCTTTTGACCTTTGTCTGTTTAAAAGACTTCCGCTACAATCTCTGTCTCTAGTTTTCTTAACTGTTGTTGTGGTCAAGCTTCTGGTTTATCAAGCTTCTGTTTCTGCCTTCTTCCTCTAAGGCCTCTGTTTCTGATTTCGTTATGATTCTGTATAAGTATAAATGTATGTTCAGTATATGTTTTGAGCATGTTCAGCTAATGAAGTTTATCCTCTGCTGAGCTATAGTTTGGCTCACCCCTATTTCCGTCTAATTTGCAGGTTTAGCTTCTGTTTGGAGATTTGGCCTCTAGTTTAAGATTTGGGCATTTGAATTATGTATTTAGTTTGTATGGCTTTGGGGCCCTTTTGTATTTAGCTATGTTATGTATTTCAGTTTGGGCTTCTTCCTTGTATTTAGTTCCAGTTTGTATTTAGCTTCCGCATGTGGTTTGCAAAGAAAAGGTGTACTTTATGATTAATGTATGAGTATTTGTTCAGTTTTGGGGATTCACTAGTGTAGTCTTGCGTGTCTTAGGGAATAAGTGTGCAGCGTGTAACGGTCTCTCAACCAGGGTGGTTTTATGGTCGTTACATGGTGTTTGTAACGGACCTTTATAAAGGGACGACAAGTGGCATTGTCTCTTTTTTTAGTCTGCAGGTAAGGCCAAGAATTCAGTCTGCTTTCATATATCCCTTACGGACGTTTGGCCTAAATATCTACGGCGCAGACCTGTTGCATCTGTCCATTTTGCGGACTCAAAGTAGTTTTTTCCTTACAAACAGAAGGGCCAAAGGAAAGTGCATTCTTCACTGGAAGATACAACTTGTATCTTCCTCTTCACTCACACGGTAATTCTGCAACCCACAAGCAAGGAACACGGTAATTATGTGTCTTCTTCATTCACACACACTAGATAACGAGGGTTGTTCCTAACTGCGAACAAGGACTGCGTCTTCTTCATTCTCGTCACTCATGGTTGTTTTCTTTCTCACACAGTAGATTGAAGACGGAGCTGTTTGATAGTGTTACTGCAGCCAGAACTGCAACCGAAACTGCAACTGAAGCATATGACTCGGGCTATCATATCACTATTAATTCACCCCATGGATAACACAGCTGGAACATTATTTTATATCGAATTTTCCTGATTCGACCATAAGTGGGACCAATTGATTTCATCTTCCGTGAAGGTGAAGGTACCACAATCTTTGTTTTCAATTCTATAGCAGCTAAATGTAATCAATTTAAGCAACAATTCCCACGCTCTACGTGTAAAAGACGCGTAATTCTCCTAATAGAAGAGGGAATAAACAATTAAAGAAGTAATAAAACAAGAAAGAGCAAAAGAGATGAGCAGAGAGCGACAAAATAAAGTAATTACCAATTAGATAATCAGAGCAGGGAGAGAAAATGGGGATAACTATATCAGCAAGCGGGACAAATAAAGGCCTCTGTTACGGGCACACAAGAAACCGATCCGTTATGGACCGTTTGAAAATGTCCGGAAAAATGTGGGGTTTGCGGACGAAATAAAGAGGTTCCTTACGAATCTATTGGCATACGTAAAAAGCGTACCTTTAAACTTGTTGCCCGTAAAATGGACAAGCTAATATGTACTTATAATGTTTTTTTTCTTTACAGGAACAAATATATTTTTTTAAAAAATTATCTCTCTTTTTCTATATTTCTTTTACAAGAAACTTATTAATTAAAATTTAAAAGTCTTGCCTAATATGATTTATTTATTTATGAAAAATAACATATTTGTTGACAACTGTAAATTTTATAAAATTAACTGTATAGGTGACTGCAAAATATAAAAAAAATTGACTGTATATTTTTCATAATGACTGCATCAACTATAAATTTGACTACAAAAATGAACACTCGACTGATAAATGTCACCCGTATAGCAGCGGTCAATAGATTGAATCAAATAACATCTTTTATAAGTTGGTCAAAGAGTAGCTAAGGCTGCTACCTACTACTAGTATGTCTTAGTTTTTCATAAAACTTGCAAACTAAATGGTCATTGTATCTTTTACGTTACCCATTTATTATGCTTTCTTGCACATACTCATTATTTCATTGGTTTATGTACTATCCTTGATTGCTGAGCAGTAAGCGTTGAGGTTGCAAAACATTTTGTAGTTTTTGTGCTGCTATTTTATTGTGTTAATGGTTATCAATGAAATTTGTTATGTTGTGGTTCACAGACTTGATATCTATAGCCAGTGTAGATGGGTAATCTTGGGAGAAATGATCATGAGACACCCAAGAGACAGCGAATTTCCTATCGTGTAAGTTTATTTATTGTTACCCTATATTGCATGTTAATTTTGTTTCAGGTTATTCATTTTATTGTGTTTGTTTTTTACTTTTAGGATGAACCTTTGATAATGGATGCTTTCCCTGAAGCCTGTGTAGTTATACTAATTGGACTTCCTAAATCGGGAAAGTCTACAATTATAAGAAGTGTGACAAATGGCATGGCGGAGCCGCTTCATGAGCAAGACATATGGTCTTCTTAGCATCGGTTATTTTAGCACCAAACTTTTTGGGTCTGAAAAAGAAACAGTTTGAGAAGGTTTAGTTGACTGAAATGAATTTCTAGATTCATGAATTTATCAACATCAAGTGTATAACAAGAACCTAAGTCATGTTTCTAATTATGTATGATCAAGAAAAAAAGAAGTACGGAAAATCTCTTGTTTATTTTTCTTTAGACTAATACCTATGATGCGATTAGAGGTGCATCAACCTCCAAATCCTCCAAAGAGGCCGATTCTATTAGCTAAAACTGACTAGATTCTAATTACAAACTAGGCAACTCCTTAAGTACTTCTAATAGAGGTACCTAATTACTAAACAGCCCCCTAACAAACTAATAAAGGCCTAACATCACTCCCCCTCCTAAAGCAACCTTGTCCTCAAGGTTGGAAAAAGAAGAAATATGCCACGAGAGGTTGATGCAGCAGCTCTGATGCAGTAATAACAACTTAAACAGCAATTTGCAGTCTTTGATCACGTATAGAAACCTTATCAAGTTGCATTGTGAAGTTACGAACAACAAGAACATTCAACGGGTGGAGTAGTTTGTTCACAGCTGTTTTCGTGTCTTTAATCGAATGCACCATATGCTTTGGTCCGCTTTCTCCCTCTTTCTATTTTGCTTAAAAAAAATTCGCTTCCTTTTATGAGCGAACTCTCTCTGTCTCCTTCCCTTGTTGACATCCCAAAATTCATTGAATAATCCCTGTGACTTACGCCCTAGCATTCTCTTGTCAGGAATTCTCCTAAATTGATTAAAAGCTGCTGACGAAGCAGAAGACAGTGTTGCAGGCGAAGACGTTCGCAAGTTAGGGTTGGGGATTTCCTTAATTTGCTTGATCCTGTTGGAATTACTCGGGGACCAGAACGGTTGCTTCACGGTGAGCTCAAGCGCACGAGAATTAGAGACTGTGACCTCCCTAAATAGATTCACGCAAGAGGAAGAACCGATTGACTCTGCTGGTTTCTTGGTCACAACCCTAAGTTCACGAGGATTATCGCCTGAAAATCCTCGAACATTGTCTCTCTCAACCCCTGTGAGCAAATAATAGGTATTCGATTCTAGTTTCTAGATGGATGTTTCCGTCACTACCTCCGCGGCGATTGGGTTCATGGCCTCTTCTTGTTTCACATCGATCGGGTCCTCTATCTGTTCCTGATCGAATTTTTTGATTTTCCCTGTATCTCATCGTCCAACATTCCTTCTGCCAGATGCACTTCTACTGAGTTTTGGTTTGATCGAAAGAACTCCAGATCGTATTCAGTATAATTCTCAACTTGCAGTTGAGTTTCCTCCACCACCATCGGATCTGGATGAACTCAACCGTGACCGATTATTTCAAGCATTCTTCCAAGGTTCTGCTCCATGCGCTTCAAGATCTCAATTGTTGACTCGTCATCTACCATTTGTCTTTGTTCTGAAACCTCCCACCGCCTAAGAACAGGCTCTGATATCTATGATGTGATTAGAGGTGCATCAACCTCTAAATCTTCCAAAGAGGCCAATTATATTAGCTAAAAATGACTAGATGCTAATTATAAACTAGGCAACTCCTTAAGTACTACTAACAAAGCTACCTAATTACTAAAAAGCCCCCTAACAAACTAATAAATGCCTAACATCTAAATGTTATGGACTGATCCTAGGATCCCACATCGACATTATGGGGGGTTGGTGTGTGGTTTATATAAGACTATGGCCTCTCCTTCCCTTGAGCTAGCTTTTGGGAAGGATCTCTCATGGTCCTATCATTCGGTATCAGAGCCAAACCTCATAGTGGTGGCCTACAGAGTGGTTGCCTGGAACCAGCCAGGAGTGACCAATGTGGCCGTGACCAATGTAGTCGTGACCAACAAGGACGTTTGTCCTTATGGGAGGCGAATGTTATGGACTGATCCTAGGATCCCACATCGACCTTATAGGGGGCTGGTGTGTGGTTTATATAGGACTATGGGCCCTCCTTCCCTTAAGCTAGCTTTTAAGAAGGCTTTCTCATGGTCCTATCACTCTACAATTATAATAAATGTAACAAATGGCATGGCGGAGCCGCTGCATGAGCAAGACATAGAGCGTCCTTCTAAGCTTTTGGTGTTTAGTTTACTAGTTTTCAATTGTTTGTAGTTTGTTACTTGCCTTCTAAATGGTGGAAGTGTACTCCTGATTCTTGAATTTCAGATTTGAAATGTACGTGTCAGAGGTGAGGTGACGTTTATTTCATGAACGAGAAGTTATCCAAGTATGCAGTGTAGTACAATTACAACCTTCGTTTTAATAGAATGTCACTGGATTTGGAAATTCAATCACTCTTGAACGATATGGAAAATAAATATCCTGATATTATAACCATCTTTGTTTATGTGGTGGACAAGAGAAAGCTCTTATATCGAGACACTTTACAGAATAAGGCTTTCGAGCTGATTTACAAAGTGGTATATATATTTATGTCAATTAGTTCATATATGAATAAATGTGTCTACATATAGTTTTTGAGTTTTTCCTTTCTTTTTATTGTCGCTGAAGTGTTGACATTTAATAAGTTGATTATGTGCACTGATCACGACAAATGATGTTGGCCCTTATATGACATATGCTCAGATAAGAGAATCGCTCACTAATGGTAGCTTTGAGTTTACCAGGAGATCATGGTTGATAATGTTAATCTTTTAAAACATTTTATTACATATTAAATTCTACATAAATGTAACTTTTGAGTTGTGTTCCTATTCTATATTGTAGTTGTATGATGAAAGCTTCCGTCTTTTGCAAAGAGTCTCTGTATTTGCCATTCAACATCTTTACCAAACGCTTTAGGGTAATGCTTTCTATCTAATGATTTCATTATTTATATTTGTGTAAGATCTTATATCCTTTGAATCTCTTCCACGTTACTGATATTGTACGCAATTCTACTATCATCAACAATGTTCAGAGGTTTACCTCTCACTAAGACTACTGATCACTACCAACTCCGGAGCTGCTGAGGCTACTACTATTTAGGAATCTTTTTCTATGGAAACTGAGGAAGCTGGGCTGTATTTTTTTTGTCTTCTTTAGGTGATGTCCGTCCTTGGTTTTAGTAGTGTTAGCGCAATATTAGTGTGTTGCATTAAAGGGAGGTGCCGGATGTTTTTTTGTGGAGTGATGTATAGTGAGTCTAAAACAGGATCATGCACACTATCACTTTGATGTAGTGCTGTAGACACCAAAAATTCTATTGAACAGAAAATGCGGAAATAAACATGCTTCTGGAAACAGGGTGGTCGTCCCCGTTTTCAACCAAAGGAATTTCTTTTTCTCCGACATTTAAATCTCACATTCCTATGGAAAAGGAGCATGAGCCTTTTTTATTTTATTTATTATATTTATTTTATTTTATTTTTATCTTATTTTTATTTATTTCATTTTATTGTAATCTATTTTTTAAAACTGACTTCATTTTGTATACTTATGTTATTGCTTTTATTTTAAAAAACATTTCACATTTATGTTATTACCTTACATTATTTTATGCACTCGTTTGATTCATACTTTCCTTACTTTCTTATCATTATTACTTATTATTTCCGGTTGATTTTATCATTATGATTATCACCATCATTTCCGTCATTATTTTGTTTATTTTATTTTATGTGTTTGCATCATCATTTCATGGACATTATTTTATTGCTTCATGTGCATGTGCTCTTCTATTTATTTATACCTCCTTATGTTTTGATCTTTTTTAGATTCTATAATTTCATGCATTAGATTAATCATCTCTTCTTATTGTAGATATTTTCTTTTGGATTCGTAGCTCTTGAAAAAAAGTTATCCAGTCAAATTTAGAGGTTTTGTATTATCTCTCCCATGAATATACTGAAATTCTACCCAGCGTAGTTGGTTAGGATACTCACCATGCAACCAGTCAATCGAGGGTTTGATCCCTGGCAAGGGGGGTGGAGCGTTTTAAATTTTATTTTAGCCCACGACATAGCTTTTGTTTTGGTCATTGCCATTATGTACCATCGCAGCTCAGCCGGGTAAGACGTAGGAGGGAATGCGTGGAGGTCTTGAGTTTGAACCCATGTATGGGCAGAATTCGTTTTTATTTATCTGTGTATGGGCAGAACTCATTTTCTATTTCTTTGTTGTTTGTGTCGGTCCACTCCAGTCTCGAAAGCCCACATTTACAAAAAAAAACCTATAGTATGGGCTTGTTTTTTAAAGAGCCAATGACAAACCCCCAAACATTCTCTGGATGGTTCCTCGGTATTCAAAGCTGAAGGAGTTGGATGGTTGCCTAACTCCCTTGAAAATCCCATCTCGCCTGCATGCTTCCAGGGGAATCGCGACGGCGGAATCATCTTCTACCTTCAAATCGCCACCCCACCATCTTCTTTTTTTCCCACTTCGAATCCTCACCTCCATCGCACCTGTTCATCCGAGAACCTCCCTCAAACGCCTCGCCACTATTTGTTCACCGGGGACTCCATCTACTCTTTGCCATTATCCTTTTCCTCTCTCTCGACCAAGTGCAGAGTAAGTAACGCCATTGTTTTTTTCTTTCACTCCTTGATTCCCCCTCGGGAGCCACGATAGTTCTCTGTTTGAAGTTTTTCTTTCTCTTTCATTTTCTCTGTTTTCGCTCGTTTTTTTTTATCCAGATGATCCTGAAGAAGGTGATGGTGCTCAGACGTCGACTTCACTAAAAATAGTGTCGGTGTCGATACTCCTTCCTTCTTCTTTCAACTTTTCTAGTTTTGTTTTTCTTTGCTTAATTTCACGTTCGCTATCCTGATTATTCCATTCTTTGTTTTATCTTCATTGATGAACGATAGTGGTTTTAGAAGGGGGACGAATTCGTTGGAGACGACTCCAACCAGTGAATCAATTCCCCTTCCTCCGCATTTATGCTTAGCAACTTTTTTGATGTCGCTTCTGTACACCTTACGGTTAGTGAACCAGATCTTGCTTTCATGTTTGTATATTCGTAAGCCCTCTATACACTGCCGGTCGGTTTCCATTCGCCCGTTCTATACTGTTGCACCCGCGGTACTTCACACCCTCCTGTGGCCTAAATTTGTAAGGGTCTGCTACGTAGTAATATATCTGTTTGAATGCCTCAACTGTGATATTTGTACAAATTCGTTTCTCTTTTGTGCATATTTGTCCATGTTGAACTCACTTGCTCTCTGTGCAAGCTCCGTTCGAGGTGGCTATCATCAAGCACAGCCCCATACACCCCATGTATTTCCCTTTTATTTCATTCGCTGTTGATTTAGTCTCACCCACAAGTAAACCGTAAAGGGCTCTTTCTTTCGGTTCCCCATTTTTCATAAGCTAAGTTCGAAGTTTGATTTTTATATCTGGACCGTGTGTTACAGTCGCTTTGTTCAAGGATATTTTCTATATGAGCACGTCTACACTTAACTATATATTCTTCTTTGATGTTTCATTTGGAATCTGTTTGAATGAGCATGAAGTTATTTCCCCACATCAGTTACCCGGGGTAATTACAGTCGGTGAGGCATCATTCATATACCCCTTTTTCTTGTAGCAAATCTCTTGTATTCTCCTGTGATTTATTGATTTTATTTTTGATCTGTCTCTCTATAACTAATAGCAAGGAGTTTGGTTAGACCTATGGGCAAGAGGTGGTGGTATTACTCTATCTGAATCCAAGATCTTTGCCCCGGTTTGTTTGCAACCGGTTTGAGCCATCACCATGACCAGCCGAGTTTTGGGTTACTGATGAAAGGATTACTCTCTCCCTTGTTCCACTATTCGTTCGATTAGGCTCACTAACTAGCTTATTTCGTTTGCAGTTTGTTCTGTATGTTCATGAGCTACTGGTTCTAACCATGTCATTCTACCTGATATAATGTGTTGTTGTTGAATAATACTCTTGATTCTTTCTTCCGATTATCCTATCCGGCTGATTTTTGATTCAGTGTGTGTGTCTGTTGGTATGTTGATTTTTACAGGAACGCTTCACCAGTTCCCCGGTACACCATTTCTTGAACTTGATAGATTCTTTGACTGTTGTGTGAATGATTGACCCCCTTTTATGTACCTATGGATGTCACAATATGAATTTATCACAGTGTTGATCTATGTCATTGTTTGTAGTTTCAGACTAGTGCTTCTATTACTTGCCGGCTAGGGAATCGAGTCCACCTTGGATGACTCATGCTTTTCTTTTGTGTTCTTCTAGGGGTATGAAATAGGAAATAGCAACCGGGGCTTTAAGTTCGTGTTTCATCCAATCTGTTTAGTACAAGACTTGTAACATTGAAGAAGGATAGATGGAAGCAATTAACCCTGAAAGAGAAAGCTTGGTAATCAGGTTAATGACGTAGTTTGGGATGCCACTTGGTAATAGAGCAAATTTACTGATTTCAGATTTTGGTTTCCTTGGTCTCTCGAGTCTCACTCCCGCATGTACATATCATTCTTGATAACTTCTGAGTTTTAGTCTTAGGCATACTCGATTTATTACTTGGCTTTTTGAGATTCATCCTTATATATTGTTTACGTGGCTCATGTGTACATTCTGTTTAAGATTCAATTTTCCTTATCGATTATCCCTGTAAATGTATGAACTGATCCGGTTTGGGCTCTTGTAATTCTTGGCCCAAAGCTAATTTTGTTCAGGCTTGGTCCATAACCAGCCAAACAGGCTGGAGCAGGTGGCCTTAGAAAACCCAATAGGTTGACCTCTTGGTGGACCTTTGAGGCCCATTTTAGAAAAGCTCTAGGTTTGGGGTATCCTCAATGCATACGGGTCCAAGAAACCGTCCATTTGAGGAATACCCGTTTTCCTTAAAATTTTCCAAATCATCCCCTAATTTCATAATAAAATGTACAATCAACAAAAATCCAATCCACTTGTAAATCTAGTTAATTTTATTCAGACATAACTTAAGCCCACTAGCCCCTAATAGTTTCAAGTTTTTTTTATTTATTTATCAGCCCATTTTTAGAAATCCATTTTCAAAGCCCACTCTCCAAATCGGGGCCCAATTCCATCAAGACCACCACTTCTTAGACCACCCACTTCTAAAATTGGCCCAATATCCAAAGCCGGCCCAACCTCAGCTTGGCCCAATATCCAAAACCGGCCTCATTCAAATCTCGGCCCAAAACTAAATTCGGCCCAAAACCCAGCCTTGGCCCACTACTGAACCGGGCCCACCATTTAAACCCGGCCCGTTATCTGAACTTGGCCCATTATCCAAGCTCGGCCCAATCCCAACCCGGCCCATTAACCAAATCGGCCCATACTCATATCCAGCCCAAGCCCACAATAGGCCCAAGCCCAAAGTCGGCCCCAAGCCCACAAGACCGGCCCAATCCCAGTCCGGCCCATACTTATGTTCAGCCCAAGTTCACAATAAGCCCAAGCCCAAGCCCACAAGACCGGCTCAATACTCAGCCCGACCCATTACTATATTTGGCCCAATTTCAAAACCCGGCCCATTACCCACGGCCCAAAACTCAAAGCCCATGGCCTAGAATCCAAAATAGGCCCAAGTCTACAAACCAACCCTTAGTCCAACACTTCAAGCCCAACCCAAATCAAATCTCTCCCAAATCTCAAAAAAAGAAACTCACCCATGAAATGTTATCCAACTTTAATCCAATCCAAGTTCACAAAATAACCTAAGTCAAAAAAAAAATCCAAGTCCGAGCCTTGACCATCCGAACTTGACCTGGACCTTGACCGAACTCTAATCTGAACTTTGACTTGACCTTGACCACCTGAACCTTGACCAAACCTTTGACCACCGAACCTGACCCAAACCTTTGACCACCTGAACTTTGACCCAAACCTTTGACCACCTGAACTTTGACCTTTAACCACCTGAACTTTGACCTTTGACCACCTAAACTTTGACCACCTGAACTTTGACCTTTGATCACCTGAACCTTGACCTAAACCTTTAACCGCCTGAACTTTGACCTTTGACCAACTTGAGCTTTGACCTTTGACCACCTGAACTTTGACCTTTGACCAACCTAAGCTTTGACCTTTGACCAACCTGAGCTTTGACCTTGACCCCAGTTTGACTTGATCCCACTTTGACTTGGTCTAACCTTAACCCAATCCGTTCAAACCCAATTCATTCAGCTCAATTCAATTCAAACTCAAATCCTGATTCATTTCATCCAATTCAAAACTCAACTTGTAAGTCCCATTCAAAATCCAAAAACGTCTGTCGTTTTTTTCAGCTTGAACCTTCAAAATCTTTTTTTCTCAAATTTCAAACAATTACTTTATTCAAATTTCATCAAGTTTTCCAAGAAACCATTTTGTGGAATTTTAAAAGGAAAAACTCTTCTCACATCACAGAAAACTCTTCTCAAATGCAGAAAGTTCTTCTCACATATACAGAAAGTTTTCTCCTAAAACATTTCTCAAAATCAGTGTTTCTTTACAGAGAATTCCGTACAACTTCAAAAGTTTTCCAACTCAGTTTTTAACTTGAATAAACCGTTTTCGGGGAGCAAGAAATGTCTAACACCTTCAAAACATTTCCTCCATGGTTAGAACATCGCTTGTCTCCCTTCTCAAAATAAAAATCCGAGGCGGGGCACTGGGGTCATAACCTCCCTTGTCGTAGTCTGGATCTCTTTAGGCGGGGCATTAGGGTGACAAACCTCCCCTAATTGCAGCCTAGATTTTTACAAGGCAGGGAGCTAGGGAAAGTAACGACCTTCCTAGTTACAGGCGGGATTTTAGAATCGTCTAACTCCCTCCCACTCGATTTCAATGTTTTTTGGTTTTTAACGTTTTAAAACCCGGGAGTTAGAGACGTTATTAGGATTCAACCGATAACATCTCATTCATGGTGTTTCTCTCTGAATCCTATTTTTCGACATAAATTCATTGCCCCATCTTTCGAGCCTCGACACTTACATTAATTAAGTGTCGTGCTCGAGGGGGTACATAGGGTAATCCCTCGGGATTATCCGCCCTTTTACAACAAAAACAATTTCAGTTTTAAAAACTTTAAGAGAGACAATGTTAAATAAACCAATCCAACCCTTCCCATAGAACCTCAGATACCATAAACATTTCTCATTCCCCTTTTGAACCAACTCCAAGTCACATAGGACCTCCAATTCCTGAATACTCCCGAACAACCTTAGTCATCTTAAACCTGAAACATCTTCAAAACCCGAACACCTGTAAACCAAATATCCTCTTTCACACTCCATCAACACTTTTGACTTCCTAAAACACCTCAAAAATTTGACCATTCTAAAATCCAAACTTGACAAACACGAAAAACTCCTCAGTTTCACCAAAGAATCTGAACACCTCTCAACTTCACAAAATGACCAAAGTACCCATCAGCTCTACAAAATGACCAAAAGCTCCATAACTCCAGCAAATGATCCAAACGCCCCGTAACTCCAAAAAAATATAATAACCAAAATGCCTTTTTGCTCCTCAAAACTTCCAGCATCCTTTTAACCTCGTGAAAGTCGAAACAACCTCAAACCTCTCAGAAACGATCAAAATCTCTCACCATTCAAACCAATTTCACCGACCAATATTTCATGACCAACCTATTCTTCAACTCTTCTAAATCATATAATCCTCAACCCACACTCAATCCTATCTTTTGGCTTTTAAATGAATCTCTCTAATAAGGTTTTTAAAGAAGGTAATCCCTACAATTGGAGACCGAGGTTTCCTCGGGCACCAATCCGAAGTCGTGGTTGTTGCCACTTCTAAGGGGTGTAACCCAGTGCGAACCCACAACAGAATCTCTAGTATGATCAGATAAGTCCTATCCATATGCAACAATTTCAGAGTCAACCAGCGGTTCTTTGAACCCTCCTTCCCTTCCTTCCTAGTTATCATAGGTCAAACTAGGTGGTGACTCTAGTCAATTCCGCCTTATAGAGGTATAAGTCCGCGTGGGGCCCATTGAGAGCGGGTGTAGTGTTCACGTGCACTCCCCTTATGCTTTCTGGGGAAGACGGACGATTTAGTAGGTATTCGAGGGCTGCCATGAATAACGGGTTTTCACCCTCCACAGAGTGGCATTTCATAGGATCTAGGCTTCTCAGTCAGACCATATTTAGATAGACTCCCTCATACCGAAAAATCACCCTCCACAGAATGACAACTCTGCTGGGGACAACTTGAGTAAGTTTTTCTCATAAACTTGGTCAAGGAAGACTAAACTCCATCCAAAATTGTCAGGATTCCCCAACTTCTTTCAAAACCTTCAAGAGATTCATTCTAAAGCCACTAGGACTACTCTACTCCACACTTAGAGTGTGTTTAAGAAGATAGTTGAGATGAGAGTTCAAAGTTCGAGATTGGCCTTGAGTGCCGCATATGTGCTTTGATATTTGCATGCTTCACTTTTGTTTGCCGTTGTGTGTTTACTGTCTTATGTTTACTGCTCTTCATGCATGACATAATATGTTATTGCTTATTTATTGCTTTTGTAAATGGGGCCTTCCTAGAAGGAGTCAACCCATTGCTGCATCGGGTAGCTTAGGACATGCATTCCTCTATGTCACCCACTTCATCCACATGTCACGGGATCCTAACCGGTCCACGGTTGATTCCCCATGAGTTGGGTCCTTCCTAGAAGGAGTTAACCCACGAGGTAACATGGTCCAAGACCTACGCCTTGAAGCTCATGATCCAAATATATCCTCCATCTCCGAGTCAAAAGCCAGCATGTAGTGAACTCTGAGCCTTCAGTGTCCAGCTGCCTAATCCGGTGTCTAAGATGGGCTTATGGGTAGTCACCCCCTTGTATGCCGTCTGTCTGACCACCCTTTGCCTTACCTTGAAGATTGCATGAGCTCAGTTCTCCATGATTCCTCTACACCACGGGTGTCTTTAAAGCCCAATGTCGCGCTACAAATTCATAGCGGATCCCGTATTTAGGGATACCCATACATGACATAGCGTAGTCAGCGAATAATTTGGACTTTAGACACACCTTATCGTGCATACGATGGGAGACCCGTTCCCATACAGTACTTCCCCAAGTTTCCCGAAAGTGAGTATGTTGTGATAATCACCGGCCGTGAATCATGTGGTTAGTCTGGAAGGTGATTATCCCAATCATTCACACTCAGCTCCACATCAAATATAGCCATGATTTACTATATGCAATACATGTGTGCAAACCTTTTTCTCAAACCAATCTGTTTTAAAACGTTCAGAATTCTCACTTGTGTTAAACTCTTTACTTGCT